>OY728146.1:1824466247-1825066247 GCA_963277665.1 Viscum album | reverse complement strand
CCAAACTTCTGGGAAACCACAAAGGAATCAAAACACATCCAATAACAACAATTTTCACTATCCAAACTTTTATAATTTTTTTATGAGTCTTAATTTAGTATTTGGTTCTTAAACCAAATTAAATGTTACTTTTCTCTTCAAATTGTGAAACTAGTATTAAATGAATGACGTAAAATTTATACTCTCACGCAACATGGGAATATTGGTGCATGTACATACATCAGGATCATGTATTTGGAAATGAGAGATTGTCATTTGGTAGGATTCTTAGGATCCTAGAGATAAGAGATGGATGGGGTATAGATATGGTCTCCAGATAGTTTTTTTGGATTAACAAATTATTTTTTAATTATTGTATTAATCATGAATATTGACCTAAAACATTGAGGATCTAATTTTTTAATAGTGGATGACCTTTTTTAAAATCTTTTATAACATAATTTATATGTTTTCTTTCACTCTAATTTTGAGTTTTTTTATTTATTTATTGGTAGTTTTGGGTCAATGGAAATGATTACCAATAAAATAGAATCTTCAAATCACCATAGTACTCTCACCTATATTAGGAAATACATTGAATATGGGAAAGAACACATAATTTAATTTTAAACTATATCTCAGACCTATAGATTGGATTTGTGAAGGTATAACACTTTAGAACCTCATATTTAGTCAGTAGCTTTTAGTGATGGGGTGGTTCAATTGAGGTGAAATGGAGGTCTAGTTTGGTTAAAATTCAAAGTGATATAGATCAATATATTACATAAATTTTATTTTATATAGTCTATAATGGTGTAAAATATTAATTTCAATATAATAAATCATAATATAGAGATGTTATTTTCATAATCGATAAAAGTTTGAGCATTAAAATAATTTATTCTTATATGACTTCATTTAAGAAAATTTATATGTATTATATTTTCTTTTCTTTTTTAAATTATCAATATATATACTTAAAGTAATATTATACGAATTATATTTTTAATATATTATGGAAGAAATAGATAAAATACATTAAAAAATTTCTTCCAAAAAATTATTATTTTATGAATATAGTAATTAATCATTAAATTATACTAGTTAATTAATAATACTTGAGTGTTTATTAATTTATTTATGTTTATAAAACATTCATTTAAGTAAATTAAATATTCATAATATGATATTTTTTTAAATAAAAATATATAATATATGATAATAACATATTTTTAAATAATACATTCTTCCTTTGGTCTTTACTTATGAAATCTGTACCCTTAATAATTAAGTTATTATTTCCTGATTTTATTTATTTTACTAATAATTAGTTAATTATAATCAATAATAATTTTTGATATCATAACATAAAACTAATAAGTTTAGTAGAAACATAAAAATTCATAAAAATTAAATCATTACAATTCATAATAGTTTGAAAAATTAATTTATTACTTTCAATTCACAATAAATATTTAATTATATTATCATAAAAAATATTATAAAGAAATATTATATTTTTTAACATATTTCAAAATAATATGTACTCTAACCACATAATAGAAATTATAAACTAATTAGATGTTTGCTTTTTAAAGTTCACAATGACTATATATCCACTTATAAAGGTCATATTACATCTATATTACCCTTTTAAAATCTATAAAATCAACTCATTGAAAAAAATTATATTTTTAATCCCATTAGTTTTTATTTTGGATTTTAAAACATGATTTTTCTGTTATGGATATGTTTTTTACATTCTTGGATAATATCTAGTGAAGGGGTTTCCAAGGGTGAAAATGATGTTATACGTTTCTGAGTTGTAAAGATAATAGTGTTTTTTCTTAAAGGGAATCCCCATGTTTGGAATTTTTGACCCCTCAACAAAAGGTAACACCCCTTCCATGAAGATATCACTCTTGAGATATCCCCATATAAGAATTCTAAATTTCCATCCCTGATGGAATTTCATTTTAGTGGGTGAAAAGCTGCATGATAATGGTTTAACAATGAAATATATTAGCATAGTTGGGAAAGAAATCATTTCACCCAAGTCGCTTGAATCAGGTGGCTCGACGAGATGAGTGGATCTGGGGGAGAGATTCTACTAAGATTATATCCTTGGAATAAAACCCAATACCTCCCAAAGAATGACATATCTTATGCCCTTATCCCAAATAAGTGCTACATCGACGAATCAACATTGAAATGATATTATTCTTTTCTATTAATTTTCCAAATATATTTTTTTACCTTTTAGGTATGTAATAATCCATGGAATGAAATACATGATTTCAACTATTTGTAATTCCTTTTTATTAAATAAATGCCTTTTATTTTGTTTCAAATTTTGTATAAATAATGTTTTATGAAGTTCATATAATTTAGTATAATTGAAATAAATATTTATGAATGATAGAATTGGTTGTGCTCAAAAGAACACCAATGAAATCACTTATTAATGAGAAAAAAATAAGAAGACCATATTCATGTCATAATAACTAAACATGGTTGAAATATCTGATTAAGGAGACAAATTATTCATAATAATTGTATATAATACTTATAAAGTGGACACATAGCCTAAAATACAGCAACATGAAAGCCTACTTATACCATGGTGTAGGAATACATAGAAAAGGAATAATAACCATGAGTGATGAAGTATAACATATACATTATGAATGAACATATGAATTGTTAAACCATAACTTTATAAACCAATATTAATGAAATATTATCCACAAATATACTTGATAACATATCAATTCAGTATATATTTAAAATTTTGAACATGCCATTAAATTACACACACAATATTAGGAATACAAATATATCATCCATACATACTGTAGTGAATATATAAATAAGAACCATATATTAATTTATAAACATATCAATAAGGTCCATCAATTGAGTTGTGAACATAAAAATAAGATCTAAATAGAGTGTTTTGTATATTTTAATTATGTCCACACATAGAGTTTGGAATGTATCCATAGTTATCATAAATTTATTTATTATCATATCAATTATGTCCATGCATAAAATAATTTTTATATCATTATTTAAAACACAAAGTGTTGATAACATATTAATAGTGTCTATACAAAGAGGTATGAACATATCAGAAAGGTCCAAAAAAAGTGTTAAAATATATTAATTAGGAAAATTCATAGAGTTGTGAACATAAAAATATTATTTTTATAGTGAGTTTTAAATTTATCATGAAGGTCCAAATATTGAGTTTTGATCATATCAATAAGGTTCATACATATATTTTTCTACATATAAAAATGGTTCACATAAAGAGTTATGAACTAATAAGTAATTTCCACACTTATACTTCAGAATATATCTGTAAAGTGGAAAAATATATTTTTTAACAGATTAATAAGGAATATGAATATATTTATTAATATATCCATAAGGTATAAATAATGAGTTGTGTAAAATTCAATATTTTCTCACATGACATCATTACCTCCGGAGATATAAATTCTCACCAAATGAATTTAATAAAGATATCTGATCGACCCGTTATTTAATTATAACTAATGCATATGTGCTACAATTTTTACATGAAAACATTCATCATCAAACTATATCAGGATTAATATAGGATAAATTAATAGTTTCCAGGAAAACATGCGAAGGATATTATCAATATAAGCCCAAAAAAATATGGTTAATAGAATATTTAGAGAATAATCATAGAGAACTTAAGAAATAATATATCATGTCGAAATGGAAGGAAAAAACTTTTATAAGAGCATTAAAATATTTTTTTGGAAGAAAATAAGAAACAACAAGGACTTTCCAAAAAAATATTTTAAAATAAAATAATTTATACAAAAAATGGAATAAAAATTAAATTTAAATTCCATGAAATCAAAGAGAGGATGTATATTAATGAATACATAGTATGATGGTGGTAAAATGAATTCAACAAAAAGTAGTTCAAAATTATTTCTTTGACAATATTTTTTAAAATGATAATGTTGATAGAAAGAAAACATCATAAACATGTCAAAAAAGATAAATTTCCTATATAAATTCATTTCTAATATAATAATTAATAAATCATAAAACTAGAGACAACTGAATATATATAATAATATAAATAATATGTCCCTATAAGAGAAGTAATTGTGATAAAAAATTATTAGATATGATCAGCTACATATTAAAATATCATTTTAGTAGAATTATGTAACACTATGTGGTGAAATGGTATGAGGAGATGTAAACCCTATATATAAAAACGGATAAAAAAATATGTGAGTTTTTATAGAAAAATTACATATAGTTTCCCTAGATGAAAATTTATTCATAAATAGTTTATAATTAAATTTGAGATAAGAAAAAAAAATTTATGAATTTAGAAACTTTTAACATAAAACCACTTGAAATATGGAAGCATTTATAGATTTTAAATCTATATAATTAAATGAAATTGATTATAAAATTAATTTATGATTTGTACGTACATCTAAAAAAATAAAACATTCAATGCATAAAAAATATATCTCAATATTGATAAATCACAATGATAAAACTCTTAGATTATAAATAAATTTAATTCAAAAGGGTTTTATTTTAGAAAATATTAATTATATAATCAAAATTGGAACACCATGAATACATAGAGTGTATAATTAATTGTAAAATATAATTTTCTATATTTTTTTGATAATTTCGAAATTGTAATAAATTATTATAGCTCAATAAAAATATGTAGAGATAATAGAAACCCTTTAATACTTTTGTAATAATGGAATAAGAGGAATGTGAAAAAGGTATCATGGAATAGATTTTTAAATCTACTAAAATAAACAAAGATAATGATAATAGTAACTAATTATTATCTATGAAAACTATAAAAAATATAATTAATGCATAATATGAAACAATCATCAAATTAAGATTTTTTTGGATAAAGGAACCATACATTTACACTCTACAATAGTAAAGGTTGTTTACCACAGGTATAATAAGGATTAAAAACATAATTACATAATTATAAATTAATTTATTTACACTATATTTTATAATATTTAATTATAAATTTTCATTACACATATATTAGTTAGTGATAATCTATTTTCACTGTTAAATGTTATTGATTTTGATTATTTCAAACATGTTTCATAAATTGAGATAATAAATCGTATTTATTTAATTTAAAAATAACTCTCATATGATTTTTTAAGGTATTCGAATAATTTCACTACAAGTATTAATGTATTCCTAAGCATAATAGATAGAGGGAATTGGTGTCATTTGTGGGATTAGTATATATGATGATCATGTTTCTAGTAATTTTCTAATAAAATATGTAACTCCATATTATCCATCCATTTTTAGATAAACAAATATAACCATGTTAATAATTAATTTTTTTAAATATCATATATTACTTTTTTAATTATTTTACACTCATTAAATTTTGAAATGGTAACTATTGTATAGTCTCATTTGTCTATATGGTAAACTGACTCAAGTGATAAATGAAAATATAACGAATATGTAATAATATAGAGTTATATGGCAGTGATATAAATTTACCAGAAGAATAATTATTTTAATAAAACACTATAATAGTTGATAAGTATATAAGGAAATTGTGGTTATGATAAGGTAATTGATGATGATTTTGAAGAACTAGGTACTTACTTTGAATAATTGTTCCTTCCTAAAATGAGTTCCAATAAAATGCAGTATATTTTATTCCTTATTGGGATTAGAGGCTACATAAAATCCATGAATACATTATGTGGGGTGAAATAAGATTTTTTATATACACAACATATGGAAAATTGAGGTTTTGGAGGAGTATTTAAGGATTGATATTATAGGGTAGTTCTGAGTGGTAATTTATAAAATATTCATTACATATTTTATAAGGATCCCATTTTAAAAGGAAATATGATTAAAAGTTGTAAATAATGGATATAGTCCATTATTCCACTGATCAATACAATTTAATGACAATTTTTCATGATAAATTAGGTAAATACCACTTTGTGTAACCCTGATTACTATATTTACCCTTTACCAATGTAACTTACTTTTTTTCTTGATAACTTATTTGTATGCCTAAAAACATAATTGGTCATATTTAATAATTTTTAAATTCTTTTTTGATGTTAGAAACCCATTTGTAATATTTTAATTTTAATGTGTTAAAAATAATCATTTAATATAAGAACACATTAAATAGAAAGTATTTTTTAGAGAAAAAACATTAGTATGAATAAAAATAAATTATTATTATACTATTCCATTGAATAAAAAATATATAAATGTAAATTAATTTAGTTGATATTATGAAAAAATTAAATTAAAATCATTAATTATTAATTATTGATATAATTATTATCATTAAAATATAATACATGCATAAAAAATTCATTGAAAAAATATTATTTTTAATAGTCATTGATTTTAATTAATTTATAGAAATTTAATAATCCTAGAATTAATATTAATTAATTTTGTTTTGTATATAAAAACTAAATTTCATTAAATTTATTTCTCCAAATATGAGAATTTTTTTCTTTTAAATAAAATCATATAACATATAATGAAAATAATTATTTATGTTAAACTAGTTTTTTCTTTTTATTATAAAAATAGTATTATTCATATTAAAATTTTATTTGGGTGTTATTAAATTAATTTACATATCATTATTTGAATTTTACCAATAAATTATATTTATACCGATCATTATATTATTAAATTTAATAGGAATAAAGATATCATAAATACAGTTTTCTTATAATCAATGATATGTTCAAAAATTCATTAGTATAATTTAATTATTATTTAAATATATATTTATTTAATTTAATTTGGAAAAATTATTGACAAGAAATATATTTATATATTTATATCTAAAAAATTAGGTATATTAACTATATACATGTAACACTAAAAATTTAATATATTTTCTAATATTACACCAAATGACTATATACCCAATTATAATGGTAATATAAATGCTATATTATCCCATAATATTATAAAAATTCATCTAATTCTAATATCAATAATTCAAACTTCTCATTACTTATTATTTAATTTATTATTTTATGACATTATTTCTCTACTGATGATGTTTTTTTCATTTAATGTTTAGTTCTAATAATTGTGTCTCTCATTTGTTAAGATGATCCAATGGATTTTCTAGTTATAAAGATATTATTTTTCTATATTTATTCCCTTATATTAATTTATGAAAAATTAAATGTTGTAATCATATATGGAATGTGATTCATGGTTTAATGAACTACTACTCTAATGATTCATTATGGGAACATGAGCATCAGCCCCGTTGGTGAGGAATCTTCATGTGCATCCATGAGAATTGAGATGAAATCCTATCAGAGGCATATTTTAGGATTAATATTCGAGGTACAATAGCTACTACTATTATTGATATTGTATTAAGTGCTGTGTTGGTACTATATCTGGTACTGTAGTAGCTAGATCTATTCACATGTTTGGTCCTCTGGTCCATTAAGGCCTTTAGGCCAACCAAGGCCTTTTGGCCAGCAAGGCTTTCAGGCCACCTCATGGCCTTCAGGCCACCTAAAATGTTGATGCGAGAAAAAATGTTTCAAAGGAAAAATGATAAAAATGTGGATTAAGAGAAGGTGCATTCACAAGAGTAGAGATAAACTGAATTTGAAGGATTGGAGGGTTTAACATTTCTATCATTATCGGGCATGTGCAACATTTCATGGGACAACTAGCTGGCCAAATTTGCGATGTTGGAGAGATTACATCATGATATATTTTGAGGATGGGTAGATCTATGTAGTCTATTTAGTATGAATTCCTATATGGCCTTTGGGTCATGTAATGTGTCTCTAAGACTACATCCCATGTAAGGGTTCCCCTTTAACCGTTAAAAGGGGGATTATCAAAAATAAATTAAAAATGATGCCCTTTGGTCATTTATTGTAACGATTCATTATGAGAGAATAAATATTTTTTTAATTAATATCCTATATAATTTCTTTATGAACCATTTTTTAATCATTTAATATAATAATAAAACATATATATGACTAGTATAAATATTTCTTAATGAATGGAAACATATCATAATACCCGGGGTGTTATGGTGGTTTGAAGATATGTTGGATTGATATTGATGAATGTATTGAATATCCATTGAAAACACGAGTAACACTAGAAAAGAATGAGGTTATTGTGAAATAATTTTGTATTAGACATGTAATAAATTATAAACAATGATTACAAAATCTACCATAGAATTATATTAAAGGGAACCACCTTTTATCATTCATTTATCTGTGTGGAATATATTACATGAATAATGGAATTTTAATATCCCCTAAATGTTTGACATTATTTTTTCCCTAATAATGATCATCATGAAGTATTTTCATATTTGAAAATATGTCAATATTAGTGGAGGTAAAATCATGAATTTATTACTAAGTATTCAAATGAGATAATAATTAAAGACTCATTGCTGGACTTGTTTAATTGGTAACTTTGTAAGAGTTGGGTGTTGATATTTATGAATTTTGTGGGAAACATTTGAGGTACACAGTCTATGTATGATTAATTGTAAAAATTTAGAAACTTTTTTATGTGTATCTAATGTTTCCAATGGTATTTCCATGAT
Organism: Viscum album; assembly: GCA_963277665.1. NCBI lineage: Eukaryota > Viridiplantae > Streptophyta > Magnoliopsida > Santalales > Viscaceae > Viscum > Viscum album. The sequence continues at coordinate 1,825,057,600 of OY728146.1, read as the reverse complement.
TTTAGAATAGTTTTTATAATAATGAAAGTTCCCTAAGAAAACAATATAGATGGTTGGATTTTGGTCAAGAGTTTGTTTCATTGGTTATTCATGGTTTATCTAATCATATGACATTTCTTAGGTGACCATTCCCTTTTTTTGTGGGGAAAGAATAAAACACGTGGTTAATACATAGTTTTACTAACTATAAACCCTAATCCATTGACTGTATAAATACCTTTAATTTGTTAAATTTTACACTTATACCATTTCTTGGTTTAATCCCAATATATCAGAATTTTTTTCCACTAAATCATCACAACCTTTCCATGATTCTCTTTGTGGTATTATCATTGTCTACTACTTGATTATTCATCAATTTATAAGGAACCGTAAAAGGTGTCGATGACCATCCTTTTGATTCCAACTCTTTCCTCAATATATAATCTATTTACCTCTTTGCGTTGATTTGTTTCTACTATAATGGGGAATGAAGGATAAATCTTGGTTTTTATATGTTTAATTAATTATATTGCCTTCCAATCTAGTATTTTTATGTTTGGATCAATTTTATTCCATTGCAAATCATTTAAGCTGACCAAGCATCCTCTATTGGAATGGAATGAGAATCTATACAATTGTTATTTCTATTTGAATACCTTATTTTTATTTTTTCCTTTAGTTTAGCATGTTTAAATAATTGATTTTATATTTATTATAGATATTTTGTGTCGTTGAATATTTTTTTGAAATGGAACAATATAGAGAGATATGTTATTAATCAAAATAAATTCCATGAGATTCTTATTTCGACAATATTCATCAGAGATGTTTTTGAATCTAAAATTGAATTTCAAGCATGGGATTAGTATTGAATTTTTTATAAAAATGTAATATTTAATTTTTGGAATTATTTTCAATAAATTTTTATAAAACACAATACCCATTAGGAACCTTGGGTGTTTTGGGTTATCAACATTTCCAAACAACAGTGGGTGTGGATCCACTAGAGGTTATGGTTATAAAATAGATAGACCATGGGAAGAATATCTATATTTTTTATTCAATTTATTTCATCTATTGTACCATCTATGTCCTAGTTATGTACCCATAAGTCTAAATCCAATTTCTGATTTTCATGTTGGTAATGATGTCGGTTTTTGATAGATCACATGTTTTTCTTTTGAGATATGGATTCTTTTTTACTACCCCTCTCTTTGTTTTCATTCATGTCTATTTGAATATTCTTATTTCATTGAATATGGATTATTTTAAAGGAAACCATAGGGTACTTTATAATAACTATTTTCAATTGAATTTCCTTGTGTATTTTTTTATTTTAATTCTATAACTTATTATTTCATGGTTAAATAAATTATATATATTCATGCTGATATAACATTTACAGTTTTACATGAACCCTATATATACCATTAGGTGCATTACAACATGGTTTTTCTAGATACATGAAATGAGAATCTTGTTATATAGTTTGATAAATTTTATAGGATGGTGTCACATCATAGTGGTTTGGGATGGTGGTGATAAACTCTGACATTGAGACACAATTACGATCATGGACTTTATTTGTTTCTGAATTTTGAATTATGGAATATTTTTTTTACATCATGGATGGTGGGAATATTTTTTCCACATAAATGGTTTAAGAAACAAAAAAATATCATTATTCCCAAAAGGAAACACCTCATGGAGAAATGTACCTGAAGTGAAATATATATATATATATATACATAAAGTACCACTATAGATTTCCAAAAAAATAAATTTAAAATATCCCAATTCTAAACATACAAAACAATCCAAAACTAGAAGATCATTAATAACCACCTCCATGTGGAACCTTCCACTTTCTCAAACCTGGAAGGAGGATATCTATAAATTTATAAAGAAAATGTATGATGACAGATAAATTCCCAGTAGGCTACCATGAAATGTTAGATAAAAGATTTCAACAATTAATAAACCATATATTGATTTTAATTTATAATAAAACAGGCATTAAATTAGAATTGAATATTTAAACAAAACATGATTTTCATTTATAAATAATATAAATATTGCAAAAAACCTCTTAAATATTTTTTATATAAACTTTTTATACAAAATAACAAGAACATGTAAATAATTTTTAAAAACTATAGAATATGTTACAAAATAAATACAAATGAGAAAAATGGTCATATTCTAATTGGTATGATTGTTTTTGGTTATGATATCATGGAACACTCATATAATGATAATGGAATTGTTCACACAGGTCTCTCATACAGTAGAGAGAGAGTAATCATCAACATTCTTCCAGGGATAAGATATACAAAATATGTAATTTTTATAGTTGTAAAACATCAATAGATTACAAGTGAATTCCCATCCAAGCATGTTTTTCCCAAATAAATCATTAACTATCTATTTTTGTATGTTTTAAACAATCATAAAAAATGGGGAAACTATTTTAAATATACAAAAAATAAAATTTCCCCATTTACCTCTTCAATATCCCAATTTCTGTTTAGAAACCAAAATAAGGGTTTTTAATCAAATTATTTCATTTTCTAGAAAAAATCATTCACAGGTTCCTTTCAAAACATTTTTAGCCCTTTAAATCAAATACAAATTTCAAAAACCAGTTTCACAAATCAATTTCCCAATTCCATAAAATTAAATCTCATACTTATTCACCAGAATTGGAGGTTTTCCCAAAAATCCATACCATATTAATTTAAATACCAACTCACATAAAATTTTATATTTAAAATACAATTGAAATTAATTTAATTTAAATCATGAAAATGATGGTTTTTTAAATTGGGAAAAATTAGATAGAACCACCTACCTTTTTTAGTTAGTCATAACTCCTGAAATAGTAGTCACTAATAAGGACCAAGGCATAGATGATCCTGGAACTAAACCTAGAAACCAAATTCCACAACCTAAAATTTATATCCATTAATAACAATAGGATCATCAAACTCCAAGGAGGAAAATTGACAGAGACTGAAGATACATAGAGAAAACTTACTTGGAGAGAAGAATCACAACCCACATGATGATCAAGCACCAATGAATCGATCTTGAAGTGTTGGAGGGATCTAAAATCACATGGGGATGGATTTAGTTTGATAATAAGAAACCCTATAAGAAAAGGAATAATAATTATATATAATACACTTTTTTAAAAACAAAACATAGTATTTTACATAAAATGTAACCCAACTTCAATTTTTTTTAATTTTAATGTCACTGATACACCAAAGAGCCCATCAACTTTTATTAATAATATGTTTTTTAATTTTTAAATGAAATTTAAACTATAGACAATTTGAGTAATTTCATATTGTGTTACAGTTTAATGACATATTATGGGTGATGATTAAATGTCTTTTAACCACTTTACACGGTGTATAAATCTGTAATAGAACACAGTACCCAAAGGTTTTATGTTAATAATTACAAAGAGACATTTAATTCAGAATTATAAGTATCCCTTGATTAAATCCAAGCCCAAAAATGAAATATATAATCCATAATATATATTAATACACACCTAATAGAGAGTTAATAGTGTTTTTAATCTTCCCACTGTTGATAATTTATGTCCCCAGAAAGATTGTAATTAGGCATCCATATAAAACAGGTGAGGCCAGTTCTCTTTCATTAGTTCCCCCTTCTCCCATGTATCTCTAAAGTTAGAACCATGATATAAGAGAAAATTAAACAAAGGTATCATAGTCTAATAAAGTACATTGGTCTTGGAATCAAGAATATTGACTGGATGCTCAGTCATGGATAAATAATGATCATCACCGAGATTACTCTATCTCAAAGCATGAGGTGTATCCGAAAGATATTTCCACAACTATGATAAATGGAATACATAAAGAAAAAATTTGAATTAGGTATAATGTTCTAAATGGTAAGAAACTTTCAAAAAATTCTGAAAACCTCAGAAGGTCCTATAAAATAATGTGAAATAATTGGTTTCCTCCCAATACATCAGAGAAACAAATGAGGTGAAACATTCATGAAAATTTAATAACCAAATGAAAATTCCAATAATCAACAGTGAAAATCGACACAACGATTATAATAGCTATGTTATGTTGAAATTATTTAATGATACAACTGAATATTGTTTTATATTGAACTATTCTTGGTTAAACTAAGAAAATTTCACAAATTTCTGATCCACACAATAATGATTTACAAGGTCGGCTATACATGGAATCTAAAGGATCCATTATGATCATAGAATAGTAAATATTTTTAAAATAAAAATAATACAACTCCAAATGGTCATCCCAGTCCCCACCAAAATCAAATATATAAGCCAAAATAATATCCTCATGACTATCTAAATCCTTATCTATCTATCCATCTGACTGGGGATGCTATTCCATACTCAAAAAAACCTAAGATCTCAGTTCCTCCAAAAGTCCTCTCCAAAAGAGATAAGAAAACCAGGGGTCCCTATCAGAGAATATATAATATATAACCCTATAAAAATCAACAATATCATTAAAACATATATTTACCCAATCCAAAACACTAGTTTAATGATGAATGGATAATAAGTTAACCAATTTGTCTAGCATATTGACCATTACCCATATTGTATTATTCTTTCCCTTGGTACGAAATATCCAAAAAACCATAGATTTATCCTCCCAAATCAAATTTGTAAATAAAAGTATTTGGAGAAAACCTGACGGTCTCTCATGCTTTACTTTTACCAATTGAAATACATAACAAATACAGACAAAATCAGCAATTCCTTATATTATACCTTCATACCAGAATAAATAGTTCATGTCATTGAATATATTGGTGTTTCATTAGTGTGATTCCCAATGGGAATGATCAAAATCCCCTATCACATATATTGTCACTACTAATGAAAAAAACAAAATGATTATGAAAATAGAAAATACCCTTTTTGAGAACAATCACTCAAAAATAGTACCCACACTATAAAATGGGTATCTAGTGTTATAGAATTCATCATCAAGCTAGTTTTCTCTATGAAAAATCTCAAGATGAGTGGATGTAAACTGAAAACTATCCAAATAAACCTCATACTTTGATTATCTTACATCAATATTAAATTTGTAAAATGATATCCATATGGTTTCAATATTTCAGTTATTCATTAACTGACTATGTTATCCTACTAAAAGCATTTATGTTGAAATTTCAATTCCCCAAGTTATAGGAAATGTCAATTTCAAATGATTGAAGGTATTCCCCCAAAAACCACGGGAGATGATTCCAATATTCTTAATAGTAGTTATAACTCAAGAACTTAGTGTCGGAAAGAATGGTAAACATTTTTCTGAAAAGGTAATTCTGTTAACTCTTATGTGCATGTATCACAAAAGAGAGTTTACTATCATGGGATAGACAATTATTCTCATGTGTCCTAATATATCAAGAAACATAGGGAATGACATGATCACCAGACATAATAATGCAACCCAAAACCAAACACGATGAAACACAAAATACAAAATAGCCATGCCCAGCCTCTGGAATAATCATCAATTAAATAGTGGTAAAAATACATTTTATCTCCATGAAAGAAGTATCGAATTTATCATCCCAAAAACATTCACCCCCTTCTGAGATAGAGTAGTAAAATGAGAATCCAATTTTGAGAAATCCATTATATACAAGATATAATATTTAGTAAACCCAAGAATCTCTGAATCATGAAAATTTTATATGGTTGTTCCCAACCCATAACTGATTTTACATTCTCAGGATCAATTGTGATACCATGTTCCAACCCAATATTTCCCCAGAACATCACTTCCTAAATCTAGAAATAAAATTTTTATTTCTTAGTATATTTTCAGTGATTTCTCTATAATTATTGACATTCTCTTAGATGATGCACATGATCCTCCTCAAATAGAGAGTAAAAATATATTTCATCCAAAACTACCAACACAAAATTATAAAGATACTCATGGATGATCATATTCATCAAGTCCATAAATAATGTAGGATAATTGTTTCAACCAAATGAAATTAAAAGGTATTCCTAATGACCATAAGATCTTAAAATGATGTTTTAATAATGTCATATTGTTTTATTCTCAACTAATAATAACCATATCAAATATCAATATACCTAAAAAAACATCACCCATTTCAACTCTTCAAATAGATCATCAATATGTGGAAATAAATACTCGTTATTTAGCGTATCTTGATTGAGTTTTTGATAATCAATTAAAAGGTGAAGTTACCCATAATATTTCATGATATGTGATACTAGAACCACTAATAAGTGTCCTTGGAACCATTTTTAGTGATATCATGTTGAAAACACAGACCACCACAAGATAATAGGTGAATGTGGTGTATAAATATAAAAATTAGAACAATGATGGGAAATGGTGAAGGTAGAACCCAAATAGAACTCTTCCCTGAGAACTGTAGCCACAAGATATAGAAATGGATGAAAAATCCTTTTAAAATTAAGGAAATAAGAAAAAATATAATTTTTTCAATCAATACTCCACATAACAACATTACCTTCATTCATGATGTGCAAAGATTATATGGGTGTCTATTTATAGACAAAGAATGATATAAAAAGTATAACACCTAGTTTACTCATGTCAAAAATCCTACATAAATATTTTAAATAAAATTTAATATGATCATGTTATTAGGAGTCATTTAGAATCCAATTTTGGAAATGTAATGAATTGAATCACACCACATTGTTATTTAAATATTCCTTGTTTTTTGGTCTTGATAATTTATAGGACCACATGTGTTGGAGATTTAAAATCATGTTTGGGACTAAATTATTGTTATTATAGGGTTGGATTATTTCACCAAGAAAGGGATTTGTTCCTCCAATTGTAATTATATGATTAAATCATTTAAATTCCCCTTTATTAACTTGATTTTATCCCTTTTCATTGTGTTTAAAATTCCTTTCAACATTTATTGTGAAATCATGCACTTTTTGGCCTCATCATAAAGTCAACTTTAACCCCCTTATGCCCATTTCGTCCATGATACTCATTATCTACTACCTCATTAAAATTATTCATCCTCGAATCTAAAAATTCAATGGGAGAATGATCACCAATATTAAAGGTAGAAATAACATTCACATATTATTGAGGTATCTAAATATTGTATAAATTATTACAAGCCTTCTCTTGGAAATTGAAATTGTAATATTTTTATGCTTTAAGTTTTAAATTTAATTTGTTTAGTAACCTCTCCTTCCTCATGTTTACCCATACACATTACCCTGGTTGAAACAGAATTTTTGGCTTACCTTTGCTGGCATTTTTCACAAATTTTACATTATTCTATTCAATGATATAATTTAACTTTTCATGAATCCCATATACAAGTTTTTTCTTTTTTCACCTTAAAGATTATATATTTGATTAGTAGGAAAGATAAAAATATAATATATAGTCAATGGGTTAAAAATATACCCATATTAAAATGTTGAAGCGTTAGTAGTGGTCTGAGACACTCCACTATAAGAGTATTCAATGTGTGTAAATCAACATTCCCAATGTTTACAGTTTTTATAAGGATGAAAGAAAACAATGTAGAAGGTTCTATGTTGACAACCATTGTTTGAAAATAATTTTTTGGGTGGGTGGCCATGTGTAAATTTGTTTTGGATCCACATTTTCCCAAAATTTCCACCACAAGTGAATAATGGATTTTACATCCCTATAACTCACAAAGCTCTTACGTATGCCCTTCCACCAAAAAATTTCTATGAAAAACAAACCATATATATCTGTTTAATCATTGGGTTTGGATCAATAAATAAAATGAAAAATTTTTCTAAACATGTCCACAAACACCAAGATTGTATCCTTCCCTGAGTATGATCTCAGCTTGTCAAGAATATAATTCATTAAAATTTATACCCAAGGATGAGAAGAAATGAGAAAATGTGTGTACAATCCATGTGGAATAAATTTTTAATTTTCATGTTTACACATATTTCAAATTCCATAAATACCAACTACATCCATATGTATGTGAGGTCCATAAAAATTTTCACACAAAATGAAAAATGTTCTCTCAACCTCAAAATTCACTATCAATCCACCACCATGAGTTTTGCTTAAAATAAATTCTCTCTGGGAATAGTATGAAAAAAAATTTAATTAAAAAGAAATCAATATGTTTTTAAAAATCATTTTCCAATGTTATTAAAGAATATCCAAATTTCAGAAAAATCATCTTTATTATCAGACATGATTTTTAATATTTTAAAACAAAGAATTTTTCAATTCACAGAAGTGAAAATAGTGTAACAATGAGACAATGAATCATTGAAAACATTTAATTTTCATTATTTATGAATAATTATTTATTTTAACAGGTAGAGAGTAAATATTAATTTATTAAAAATAAAAAAAATATATATCCACTTTATGTATAATTACATAAGTAAATGTTTGAGATTATTCAATCCACATTCTATTCTTCCTATTCAACAATCATTTTGAATGTAGGAATTTTATAATTTAACAATCTGAATGAATAAAAAATTCCCTTGGACACTATTAATGTTTCCAATTATCTTAAGTTGTTTTAACTGAATATAATTACATATCACTGGTATTGTATTTCAATGCATCCCCATTAATCTTTTCTCTAAAGTAACAAGTATTTTTAGAGTATTGAACTGAAATATCCCCAATTCCAATTATGGAGGCATCACATTCATCCTAAAATATCATAGGATATTTGGGAAGAATTAAGAGATAGAAAATATTCAACTTACCTTTGAGTATAGAAAAGGAATATTCTTAAGATTTTCCCACATGAAGCTCACTAAATTATATACCAATTCCTTAAATGGTTCCAAAATAGTTGAAAAGTACCTTATGATCCTTCATTAAAAACTAGAAATTACATGGAATCTCCTCCCCAAATCCACATTATTTATTGATGTCTAGTACTAAATTTCATTAACCATCTCTATATCAACACTTATGCCACCAACACCTACCAAAAATACAAGGAAAACAATCAAATTATTACAAAATGTACATTTTTTCACTTTTTGAAGAAACATATTTTTTATAAGAGTATCAAAAACAAGTTTCAAATGTTCATGATGTTTAGAAATGTTCTTATAATAAAAAAGATGTTATCAATTAAAAAACCAAAAATTTCCCAAGAAACATATGTAAAATGGGATCATTATGTTCATGACTGTACTTTGGGAATTAGTTAGTCCAAAATATATAACCAATGATTCAAAAAATTCAAAATTATTTTTTAATATGGGTTTCAATTCATCACACTCTTTTAAAATAATTTTATTGTATCTACTTTTTATGACAATTTTTGTCAAAATATCTTTCGCAATTGATTTCATCAATCATATAATCCAAAACAGTTAGAGGATAGTGACACTTAACCATTATTTCATTGATATCTCATCAATAAACATATATTCTTCAATTACAATACTTTTTTGGGAAGATGAATTATTAGTACCACACATGGAATCAAACCCTTTTGAACAAATCCATTCCATAACAATTATTATAATCATCATAGGATTTATTGATTCTCCTCTAGATTACATTTATAATTAGGTCAATAAGGTAGTGTTTCTCTTGGGATGAATTATATTTGGTGCCCAATACCCAACAAGGGAGGTAATCTATTTTTAATTTATGATGGAAACACATCAGTAAATTCTTACATGTGATATAAAAAACTAGAAAGAATTTATGGGTTAAGAGATTTAGTTTTTAAACATTCTACCTTTAATATAATAATGATAGTTTAATGCCCCTATAAATCACTCTCAATATATTATATTCAAGAAAATAAACTCCCTTCACCCTCAATAATATAGTTTTCACTTTTATTTTAACTCTTGATTTTGGCTATTATATTTCCCTATTTATTTTTTAGTTTCTATTAGCACTCATTTTTCAATGTTGATTTTAACAATGATTTATTTATCTCTATTTTTTCTATATTTTGTTTTTCAATATTCTCAAAATCTATCTCAATATGTACTTAGTATTCATATTCTTTAAAATACCTTAGGAGTTTAAGTATTAACATCCTCACAATGTATTCAAAAGAATAGGGGGTTGGTGTATCGATCATGTGTGGTGCTCCTATAAAATTTCTATATCCTAAACAAAATGATATAACTACCACTCATTAGAAAAATATCATACATCACATTTTATTAATACTTACAAATACATAATGCAACTTGTTATTTTTTATTCACTTTTAAATCACAATTATTATTCAACCATAACAACCTACATGTCCTAGGGTGTTTGGTCAAAGATAATCCTAACTTATTAACCACCAAACCACTTTATAAATTTTTAGAACTACTTCATCGATAATTATACTACATACCTTATATTTCATGAGGAATATAGTATAAATATTTCTCTATTTTATCTTGATAATGTTCTCATACAGGTTGAGAACTCAAAGCACTACTTGGCATTAGTATTTATCAATGTAAGAGGTTCGATATTTATATATCTGAGCACTCTTAAAGTGGTGGTATTTAATCATTGATTGACCTATCTCTAAGAACATATCCACCAAAAAACAATTATAATGGTTCTATTTTTTGTACATTGTGAGGAAAAATTTCCAAGTCCATGACTTTTAAAACGTTTTGTATCATGTGATTTGGAAACAACCTTACCCTATGACTAAGGTTAGGATTTTGTAAACAATGGCTTTGTTTTAGTAATCTACATTTAATTTGTTGTGTGTTTACTTACGTGCTATTTTAGTTTAGAATACTTGAAATTGAAATAAGATTGTTAATCCATACCAGAATATTTAGGGTGCATCCTTCTGGAATTTACTTGCCTCTCCATTTTAGTAGCCATGTGAAGTAGAGACTATGTTTCCGAGTAGTGGTGCATGTCCAATACGTCTTGATTGTCATGATTGAGGCCATTAACAAATTATTACATGGTGGATTCACCTGAATCATGATGATCCCAATATATTTGTGATACTTCTCAACACACATGGACCCTTCTATAAATCCTTATAAATTGAAGAAAAAATCAGGATAATAGTAGTTATAAATTAACCTCTAATGCATTACGACTTTCATATCCTCCCAAGTGCAGATGGGTCTATATCCAGTTTTTTATAGACTCACTTATAATTATCCCAACCAAATACTTTCATATTAAATGAATTCTAAAGCCTACAAATTCACATTGTTTTCCACCAGATAGTTGTGTCAACCAAAAACATGTTCGCCCTATCATTCCCATTCCATGTATGTTGTAGGATCATTCTTACTTTGAAATGAAGCTATCATCAACTTTAATATTCCATGATCATTGTTATGCCTCAATGGAGGTTTTTTTTTTGAATTGGTGACTTCTGAAAGTCAGAGAACTCCTAATCTTGTTCATTTACCCACCACCTTGGTGGTTGTATATAATTGGAAGGGTATTTCAATTCATCCATCTTTGCATTCCACCATTGGAATTATTCTTTTAAATACATAATGATCAAAGTAATTTATATTTAATTGGTCTTAATAACCTCAATCATTTATAAATACTATAATATAATTGGAATAGTAAGAAAAATGGACCTCACACACTTCATTGTGTGTTTAAACTCAAAAATAATATGTTCACTCATGTTTCACTCAAACTGTATTTGTGTAAAAAATGTAACACTCTTTCCAATTACAACTCAAGTTTATTGATAGAGTGTTCTTACCTAATTCCATATAATATAAAGGATAATTGGAATTTTTAAATCCCAAACTAGAGTTAAAAGATAAGAGTAAAAATGGATTCAAGTAAAAAACATGGTATGTGAATAAAAATGGATGAAGAATAATTGTAATGGGGCATAGAATTTAGAATGTTAAATTTTTTTCTATTTTATTAATAAATTCATAAAAAAGATGAATTCTCCATATGTAATTGGAAGAAGTTCAATAAATTTTAAAATCAAATAAAATCCAAGTCAAAGTTGAATTGTTTTAAAATTGCATAATTCATCAAAAAATTATCACTCACTGCATATCATGATTTATAACATTGATGTCAATGACTAAAAAAAGATAAGAAATATGAGATGCTAAACTCCAATAATTATACGCAATAATTCCAAAATAATGGGGAACTTATGTCAATATATAAAGAATAAAATGGAATATAATTAATGTCAACCCATTTTGGAATGAAATGAAGATGAAATAAAGGATAAGAAAAAAAGAACATTTTTTCTTTCAAGTGACTTTGGATAAAAAAATGATAAATGATTCAAATACTTCTATGGAGTTTTATAAGAACATTTTTCAATGTTTATGTGTTGGGAACATAGATCATCATACCAAGGTAAGTAGATTTCGTGTGCAAATAGTTAAAATGGGAGGGATGTGGGAAAATGGTCTAGGTAAAACTCAAAGTGAACTCTTCTCTATGAACTCTAGATATCAGACACCAAAATGGATAAAAAATTCGTTGATATGACAATAATTAAGGAAGTACACATAGGTTACAAGAAAAAATCACCATTATAACATTCCCTCCATTCATTACATGAAAAGAGTACAAGGTGTTGGCTATTTATGCCCAAATATTCATAAAAAAGTAAAACACTCAGTAGCTTAAATTAAAATAACCAAAATTGAACATATGAAAATTTTTTAACATCGCTATAAATTTAAAAAATATGTTGGACCCCATTTCATAAAAGTAAAACCATGTTTCCCACAACCTCTTGACATGAAGATTCCATGGGAGATGGTATTGAAAATTCATAGCACCGCTTGGGTAAGAATTTTAAAAGAATGTTTGAGCCTTAAATTATGTAATTATTGGAAAAATAATTCTCTCCTGAAGTGGTATCAGTCCCCCTTTTGGAATTCCATGGAAAACCCATTTATGTAATCTTTCATTCTCTTGTTCTACTATAATTTCATTGGGATACAAGTTCCTTGAAACAGGTCTTGTGAATTAATGAACCTTCTTCCCTCCCCTTTAAGTACTCATTCAAACAATCGATTCCAATTTGTTCAATGATCATCATCGTATTATTGAAAAGAGAAAAAGAACTACCAAAGGTGACACATATACATATAAATCCATTCTATAGAAGATCATCCAACTAAGTCTTCAACACTTTCATTCTAGCTGGTGTGATGTCTTAATAATGAATAGATGCTGAATGAGTTTTAGAAATAAAAATCAATATAAAACTATTCTTCATTTACTAATGGAAGATAAGAGAATTAAGAAGTAAAAACATCATAACATGAGTATCAGTTTTCCATCTTTGGATTCGAAGGTTTGTCTTTACTCATCCTCAATTCCCATTATCCTAAAAAGATAAGGTACACCCCATCAGGTGTGCTAAAATAAACCCATATAATATATCAAAAAATTATACATTTATTAGAAATGATCCAATACATCTCGAATATGATATCAAGTGACTTCATGTCAAGAACTAAAAAATCCCATGAAATATTGATATATGAATAAGAGAACATAGAAGAAGGATAATAAAGACCCCACTCTCTTTTCATTCTAAGGGTAGTAGTAAAATTCATCACATAAGAGAAAAGATCTATTGGAATATTTAGAAGCTTTAAAAAACTTCTTTAGATCAAAATATGAGATTCACTAGTATCAAAAAAATAATTCATTAATGACGAAATAATAGTTATGGTACATATCACAGTCACCAGAGCCATATTTACATCCTCTGGAGACTTTTCCACTACATTGAGATGATTCAATCCATATGCCTATGAATCTAATACCATAAATATTGAGTCTTATCATAGAACCATAATACTTTTTGATGATGATGATCCATATATAGTACACGGAGAATAATAAAAATGAAAGAACTTATGAATGGGAAATGAGCATCAGAATGAACTACATATCATTGGTTCCATAGTACAAACTCGTTTCGAGTGTCCATGCTTGTGTCACTGGTATAAAATTCAAGGGCCTATTTTATGCACTAAAGGAGGTCTAGATAACCTCTGATTTATAGTTCCACCATGAGACTCAAAATTATTCATATTACTTTAATGAGAACTCAAAAAACATACACTGGGAGAATAACTAACTCCCATGAAATAAGAATAACCAGCCAGATATTTCTCAACCATCAATCCCCTATATAGTTGTCCAACATAAGAGGTGTGCTTAAAAAATAAAACGTGAGAAAAAAATATTATATCAAACGTGCATCTCAAACCATCAGGTATTCACAATATAATTGGATGTAACATTATATTTGAACTGAATAATATCAAATTTTGTATTTCAAACTCGGGTATGGTACTATAAACATACTCTAGGGGATTATTCACATATTGTGGCTCATGAAAAGATTTATCCCTGATCTGATTTACACATCTACTAAAAATAATGGTTCTACATAATATTAGAAGACAACCTTGAATATTCTTAAATTTTACACAAATGAACACTTAAACAAGAGAAACGCTAAACATTAATCCTAATAGATTGATAAATAATATTTTTATTTCAGTTTATCCAAATAAAGAATTTGAAAAAATTATAAGTAATCACAAAGAAATATTTCTCAAACCATCCAGGTGACTTAAGTATCATTTCAATGGTAATTGGCCAAACACTCACTCAAAAAAATACATTGTTTTGAAAAGACCGAAAACTGCATACTAACATTAATGAATGATGATTGACCTGCACCTTCGATAAAAATTTTCCCTGAACTCTCCAGGAGACCCTGGTAGCATGTCATTTTTGCTATTCCTGACATGGCCCAAAGGGAGTTCCAGATCCATGTGGTTTGTGAGTTGAACATGGAATCAAAAAAGATAAAGTGACCAAAACATGGAATCATACAAGACAAAATATTATTCATTTTACAACAGAAAAAGATGAAGAAAAAAAATAAGATAGTATGATCAAAAGGAAACACCAAAAGGAGAAAAATACTAAAATTAAAACAAGTATATATGACCAAATTACAATAAAAAATGACAACAAAGAGAAGATAAATATATTAATTCCTTATGTACTCATCAATCCAAGAACATAAGATCAACAACAACCATGTCCAAATGGAGATTTACCTTTACTCAAAACTTATAGGAGGAAGTCTATAAATTCATGATGGAAATGGTATCTTGTGAGATACAATTCCAGTAGGGAGCCACCAAGTGTAACATATAAGATAAAAATATTTAATAATGAAAATAATTCTTTAAATATCTAATAGAACTATAGTGTAATTAAAATTTCATATTAAAAAAGGATCTCAGGCTCATTAAGATGGAATTAAAAGTGATGGATCTCATTTACAAGAAATGGAGGGTACTTTTCCCATAAATTATCCTTGAGGAGGGGCTAAGGCTGATCCACATTATTCAGTTAAGTATACCCCATATGAATTTGATATGAGAATAACTACTATAAGAGGTATGTTGTTTACAATATCCTATATATCTCATAATTTCATTGATATTTGTGAATATAATTCTTTTATTTCCTATATGATGATCATTTTAGTCTCCCATTCTTACAGTGTTATCAATTAGTGATGGATATTTTCACTCACATGGGATAGTGGTAGGATCCCGATTTTTAATGTTCTGAGTGTTGTGTTACAATTTCTAACCATATGTTCATTTATAATTTATAGTTGTTGATATTGAAATAATTTACCTCATCATTGTAATTAATTTCTAGGTTAAAATAAATCCCCACATCAATTTTTATACATATTTAGTTTTGTTTTTATCATTTAATGGGGATTCTCACATAATTTAGGTTTTGTGGGATCTGAGTTTTCTAGAGAGTGGAGATTATTTTTCTTATAGAACGAATGATATCATTTTAATTTTTGTAGATATTAATTAATTATATTGACATGTGTTTATGTATTATAATTGATTTAATTTTTAATGAGTATATAGAGTAATTACTGATGGGTTTTTATGTTACCTCTCAATAAATATGACAACCCTGCTTTTATTACAAACTTAAACATGATTAATTACATAAAAAATCATTCCATACAACAAGAAGATCGAGAGGTTTAGTGTCTTTGGGTCTTAGTATCATTACATAAAAACATGAAACATGAAATACCACATCTTTATTGAAATCTTCCTTTACATGACCACTACATTCACTCGTACTTAGCATTGCATGGGATAACCTGAGGACATGCATAAGAAAAGGGTGAGCTATAAATCCCAGTAAGTGAGTACACATGGAATAACATGAGGAGGGAAATACATGTTATACAATAGGCATATCAATAGATCATAAAATAACATGAACATAAAGTCATGATAAAGCATGATAATCATAACATGGAAATGTGGCAACAACACTTAACATGGAATTAGCATGAGCCAAGGCTCATTGTACATAGAGCATGAGTAAATCCTCATTGCACATAAAGCATGAGTAAACCCTCATTGCACTTGAATTAGCATGAGTCAACACTAATTTCACATGACGTATCATGATACTATACTTTACCCAATGCATTGAAGTGCTATAAGGGCACACCCTTCTTAAACATTTCATTTCATGCATAAGTGTGCCACATGGATCATAAAACATAGATTCATAAAACATAATAATTTATTCTATAATAAAGGAATGTGGAATTCATACATGAAAATTTGTAATCAATAAGTAAATGTGCATAAAGGTGGATACCCTTTATGGAGAAATGGGCATGGTATCCACTACACAATGGCCTTGGCTTAAAAAATCGGGGCAATTTCGGCAGTGTAACTGCGTGACATAGGAATTCATAAAAATAGATGATGAGAGAGAAAGGGGTTCCTCATCATATATAAATGTAATGGACAGTAATTAGGTCATATATATACATGTCCCAACAATTGTAATGGAATTTAGATTCATTATAAAAAATTATTGGATGAATGTAAAAGAAGCGAGATAAGTTCCTTTCAGAATTCGGCATAGTAATGGGTGTACATGGGAGGAATTTAATGAGAGAGAAAGGGGTATCCCATAATTCAAACAATAAGAGTGTATTATGGGGGAGGTTTCTAGCCATACCCCAACATTCATAATTGAAATTAAAAGGGTAATGAAACTTAAAGAAAATTGATAAAAATGAGAAAGGAGGAAAAAACCCCTTACGTGGATGTGTGCTTCCAAAGGCTAGAGAGAGGCTTGTGAGAGGATTATTGGGAGCTTGGGGCACCTTGGGAGGATTCTAGATAGAGTAGGGTAGAGTTTGGACGAACTACAATGGCTTTGTGTGAAGAGGAAGTGGGAGCTTGGGTGGGTTTATATAGGAAAGGTGAGGGAATTATTTATTATTTATGTTTGGGACCCCTTATATTAAATTAATCCAAACCACAAACCATACCATGGTTTTTGCTAATGGTTTTTGGAAAAGGGAAGAGGAAAAAACTATTTTATATGGCCAAATTCCGAACTTCTTATAATAATAAGGTTGCTTATGTGGAGGTGAGTCACACTCCCATGGAAATTCATTTAAAAAGGAAAAGTGTTGAATATGTCTTGAGGGGTCCATTAATGCTTTGAAAAGTAAGTCAAACAAACCCAAAATCACATTATATTAATGGTAAAAAATATATTTGACGAACATAAAGATTATAGTATTTTATTACATAATTATTGGGTCATTATGATGTCATAAAACACATTATATATTTAAACGATATTTAATTTTTACCCAAAAACTGGACTATCTCAAAAAATTATGAAAAATTCACTGTTGGATAATTTCAACATCCTGATTCCAGAAATAACATTTATTTTATCTATATAATTTTCTAAATATGTTAATTTTCAATTTTAAAATAAAAACCGACATTTATCAAAAATTCACGGGTTTTGACAGAAATGGCTTTCAAACCTTAATAAAATTTTTAATTGCATTCATAAAATTATAAGATAATTTATATTTAATAAAAAATAAATTAATAATAATATTATTATTTTATTAAAATATTATTTAATTCAAAAATACCTTAATTTAATAAAATATATTTCTTAATTAAATAATAAATAAAAACTCCATTTGTACTTTAAAAATTATTTACAATGTATCAAAAATGACTAGAAATTATATTCATTATTATGTAAAAAAATAATGTACATGAAAATAGTACTACATATTTGTTACATAATCCCTTAAAATAGCCGCATAAGACCTAAGGTTAAGGTGTGCGGTGGTGACCGACTCTTGGGGTGGCTCGGATAACATTGCTCGAGTGGTAATTTCAATCAACTTCCACTTTTCCCGTAGACGGTCACGTTCGAGATTGACATGATGAAGCTCAGCTTGGGCTTGGTCAAGGGCGAAGCCCAAAGACACCACATCTTTTCTGAGCTCCGACAAATGGGCTTTTTATGGCTCAATTCTACTGGATGAGGCTATCAATTCCTTTGTCTAAGAAAAATTGGATGTGATAAAGCCCTATATTTATACTAATCATGTGATCACTGTTCAATGACTATAAAAGTAACAGTCACAATTCTTATCATAAAACCAAAGACGATGACATTTTATAAAAAACATTTAATATAAAGAGACATTTAATAAGATCAAGAGGGATTTTCCATTAATGAAACTTTGGGTCGTTACAATATTCCCCCCATAAGAAAGTTTTCCCTGAAAATTTTCCTTTTCCCACACTAAAACAGATGTGGGTAACTCAAGTTCATCACTTCCTCCAATTCCCAAGTCTGTTCTTCAAACTTGTGGTTTCTCCACAACACCGTGATGAGGGACATTGTCTTATTTCGTAGAACTTTTTCTCTACGATCTAGGATCTTCACTGGTTTCTCCTCATAAGAAAGATCATCTTCCAATTGTACCACCTCCTAAGAGAGTACATGTGAAGGGTCCGGTATGTACTTCTTTAATTGGGATACATGAAAGACATCATGTACTTTGGCCATAGTATGTGGAAGTGCTAGTCGATAGTCCACAGCCCGACACGATCAAGAATCTCAAAGGGGCCGATGTACCTTGGACTTAACTTCCCTTTCTTTCCAAACCTCATGACCTTATTCCACAGAGATATGCGTAGAAAAACCATATCTCCAACTTTAAACTCAAGTTCCCGTCGACGATTATCTGCATAACTCTTCTGTCGACTATGGGCTGCCTTGATATGATGCTGAATGATTTTCAACTTCTCCACCATTTCCTCAACCATTTCTGGTCCAAGAAGCTTACGTTCACCGTTCTCATCCCAACATGTCGGTGTTCTGCACCTTTTCCCAAATAGGGCTTCATATGGTTCCATTTGGATTCTCGAGTGGAAACTGTTATTATAAGAGAACTCAACCAGAGGAAGATGTTGATCTCATCCTCCTTTAAAGTCCATTGAGCACGCTCTCAACATATCCTCAAGTGTTTGGATAGTCTGCTCAGATTGGCCATCAGTTTGAGGATGATATGCCTTACTGAAGTTCAATTCACTATTCAGAGCATGTTGAAGACTCTTCCAAAACATAGAGGTGAATCTTGGATCTTGGTCAGACACAATAGATCATGGTACTCTATGAAACCTTACCACTTACTTGATATATATCCATGCTAGTTGATCCAATGAGAAATCCTCCCGAATAGCAATGAAGTATGTAGTCTTTTTAAGACGATCCACAACAACCCAGATTGAATAGTTGCCTTTCGATGTCCTTGGAAGTCTAGTGACAATGTCCATGGTGATGTTCTCCCATTTCCATTCTGGTATGGGCAATGGTTGCATCATCCCCTTAGACTTCTACCTCTCTACCTTCACTTGCTGACATAATAGGCACTTTGATGTATATTCAGCGATCTCCTTCTTCATATTATCCCACCAAATCTTTTCTCAGAGATCTCATACATCTTTTTTCTCCTTGGGTGAATAGAGAAATTTGAACTATGTGCATCATCCAAAAGTTCCTTTTTCAGCTCCGAACTTGATGGAACACATAGTCTTTTCCCAAACCGCACAATTCCATCTTCATTAACATTAAACTCTGAGGATTTCCCTTTTTTGATAGCCTCCACTTTTTCCTGAATTCCCACATCATCCTTGTGAGCATCCTTTAACTTTTCCAAAAGAGATGGTTGAGTAATCATTTGTGAAAGGATTGTTGATGTTCCCTTCTCTACGATTCCCATGTCCATCTTCATCAAGTCTAAGAAGATTGGATCCTTCTCAATTGTCATCATTGATTGAATTGCTGGATCCTTTCTACTTAGGGCATCTTCCACCTTGTTCGCATTCCCAGGGTGGTAATGTATTGAAAAGTTATAATCCTTGATGACCTATAGAGATAATGCCGCTAGATTTTCAAGGCAAAGATCACCACCGCCAACTCCAGATAATGTGTTGGATTGTTTCTCTCATGTATTTTCAATGGCCTTGATCCATAGGATATAACTTTATCATTCTTCATCAGCACACATCCTAAGCCTTTCTTCGTAGCATCACTGAATACCACAAAAAGCTCCCCACTTTTTGGTAAAGTGATCACGAGTGCAGTGATAAGCCTCCTTTTCAACTCCAAGAAGATTTCATCGCATTCATCACACCAAGAAAACTTTACTCCCATTTGAGTTATCTTGGTAAGAGGGTTGTAAAATTGTGATAAATTTCTCACAAATCATCGATAATATCCAGCTAACCCCAAGAAGCTACGGATATCCGTTACCGATAATGACCTCGACCATCCCGCAATTACATCTATTATTGAGGGATCCATAGATATCCCATTGCTTGTGATGATATGGCCCTAGAATGAGACCTCCTTCAACCAGAACTCACATTTGTTTTACTTTGCATAGAGCTTCTCCTTGCGCAAAGTCTCTAGTACAGTTTTTAAATGCTCCTCATGATCCTCCTTGGTTTTAGAGTGTATTAGAATATCAACTATAAATACTACCACAAATTTGTCAAGGTAATCTCTAAATACTCTATTTATGAAGTCCATGAATATTTCTGGAGCATTGGTGAGTTCGAAAGTCATTAATATGAATTCATAGTGCCCGTACCTTGTATGAAAAGCAGTCTTGGGGACATCTTCCTTCTTCACCCTTACTTGATAATATCCCGACCGAAAATCCATCATAGAGAAGTGTTGTGCTCCATGCAACTGATCAAACAAGTCATCGATTATTGGAAGAGGATAATTGTTCTTTATTGTGATTTTGTTAATTTCACGATAATCGATGCAAACCCACATTGACCCATCCTTATTCTTTACGAAGAGGACGGGTGCACCCCATGGTGAAGCACTTGGGCGTATAAACCCTTTATCTAGATTCGACTGTAGTTGTTTCTTCAGCTCCTCAAGATCTAAAAAAACCATTCTATATGGAGTATTAGATATTGGTATCCCTCTAGGTATAAGTTCAATTAAGAACTCAACATCTCTTCTAGGAGGATGGCCATCCAGTTCCTTTGGAAACACTTCAGCGAATTCCCTCACAATAGGAATTTCTTCAAGGATGGTTTCTTCCATGGACTCAATCATCTGAGCCAGATAGGCATGCTCATAAGGCAATAATATCCATGCTTGAGATGATGGAGCTAAAGGACATTCATCTTCCTCCAGACACTTGTAATGAATTGGGGGTCAATTCTCAATTTGGAGTGTGATTTCCCTCTCCCGAAAATTTATGTTGGCTCTATATAAGGAAAGCCAATCCATGCCAAGAATTGTATCAAATTCCACCAGATGGAGTATGACGAGGTTCGACGGGAAATTAAATCCGCAGATTATAACAGGGGAGGACTTATATTCATGGGATGCAATGATTGCCCCATTTCCCGTACTCACCGACATCTTCACTTCCATGATTTGTGGTGCTGCTGGGATTGTTCTACTAAACTTTCGAGATATAAAAGAATGCGTAGAACTTGAATCAAAAAGTATGTTCACTATTCTTGAAAGAATAACTAGCGTACCTATCACCACTTTGTTTTCAGGGTTCACTTTGGCAGAAGTGATGGCAAAAGCTTTTCCTTGCTACCTTGGAGGTTGTTGGTTGTCTTCGAAAACCCTTGGATTAGGGCACTGATTTTCAAAATGACTCAGTTCTTTGCATTTTTAGCATTGAACAACGCATTGAGGTTCGAACGGAGTGTTCCTCTCCACTGTCTCATATGTGGATCTTTCTTTCCATGAGTTAACAGCTAGGTTCCCTTCTCTTCGACACCTGAAGCATTTTCTCGTCCCCTTGAGGCAATTTCCAGGGTGCTTCTTTCCACACTTTTGGGAAGTGGGGTGCTGGATCTTCTTAGAAACATTGGATTTATCCACCGGACCACCAACATTGAAATACACCTTACACTTCTTGTACCCATGATACCCTTGTGATTCCTCGATCTCCATTTCAACCTTGAGGGCACATCAGACAATTTCCTCATAGCTTTCGAAGTCACGGATCGTTAATGCTTTCCGCAAGCTAGGCTTCAGCCCACCAAAGAAGCAGTCAACCTTGCATTCAGGGGTAACGACAAAGCCGAAAGCGTATTGTGCAAGCCTTGTGAAGTTTACCTCGTACACTCCAATAGATTCTTCATCTTTTTTCTTGAGGTAAAGGAATGCCCTTTCCATCTTAAACCGGAGGGTGTACGGAAAATATTTATCAAAAAACATCTTCCGGAAATCCTTCAATTCCAATGCCTCGATCTCCTCCTCATGCTTTGTATTTTCAATCAACGTCCACCATTGATCAACTTCACCCTCCATACGGTAAGACGCCAGGAGAACAATCTCTTATTCAGAACATTGGAGTATGGAGAATATTTTTTCAATGGAGTTGATCCATTGTTCAGTGATCGTGGGATCAGATGATCCACTAAAAGTAGGAGGCCTTTGTCTCATGAAGCTCTCGATAGTGACTTGTTCTTTATTATAGGGGTTTGGACGTTCCTCTTGACCCGTGTTTATATTCAAAATTTGAGTTAGCTGAGAGAGAATCTTGACAAAGATTGCGATTCCCGCTCCCATTGGATTGGGCATCTCATTAGTACAGTCATCACACTGATCTTCACAACGGTTGTTAGCCTGAGTCCTCATATTACCGGCCATTGGCTGGAATAAAGGGAAATTTAGGAGTAAGACATAAAGGGTAATCCAAAGAAAAAAGTTGATGACTTATAAATAAACTTTTATTTCCTTACTCAAGAGTCTATAGGCTTAAATATAGGCATTTCATGATCTACTTTATAACATATATTCATAGGGGCATTTTTTTTAATTCCCTTAATAAGGGTTCATACTAAGATTTTGAATTTATCAAAACATATCCTATGGGAGTGTCGTAACCAAGATTGAAGCAAGGACCATTGTTATGCACTAGTTCCCGTTCGAGTCTAGCTCAATGTGGTGTTTTCGGGTTTTACCCTTAGGATACATCTGTGCCAGAGCCGCCTCTACCTGCTCGTATCCGGACAGGGATGTATTTGTTTGATAAACCACATAATCAGAACTTACCAAAACATAGGGATGTTTTTATAATACTTATTCTTCTATCTAAGTCTTTAATAGTGTTTCCTAATCCCAAAAATAACTAAACCTATCCTCTGATACCAACTATGACAATTCTGCTTTTATTACAAACTTAAACATGATTTATTACATTAAAATTCACTTGATACAGAAAGAAGATCGAGAGGTTTAGTATCTCTGGGTCTTAGTATCATTACATAAAAACTTGAAACATTAAATACAACATATTTATAGAAAACTTCCTTTACATGACCACTACATTCCCTCATACTTAGCATTGCATGGGATAACCGGACATGCATAAGAAAACAGTGAGCTATAAAGTCCGGTAAGGGATTACACATGGAATAACAAGAGTAGTACAATACATGTTAGAAAATAGGCCTATCAATGGAGCATAAAAGAAACCTGAACATAAAGGCATGATAAAGCATGATAATCATAACATGGAAATGTGGCAATGACACTTAACATGGAATTAGCATGAGCCAAGGCTCATTGCACATAGAGCATGAGTAAATCCTCATTTCACATAAATCACGTGTAAAACCTCGTTGCACTTGAATTAGAATGATTCAACACTCATTTCACATGAAGTATCACGATACTATACTTTCCCCAATGCATTGGAGCACTATAAGGGTGCACATTTTTTAAACATTTCATTTCATGCATATGTGTGCCACATGGATCAGAAAACATGGATTCATAAAACATAATCATTTATTACATGATAAAGGAATGTGGAATTCATACATGAATCTTTGTAATCAATAAGTAAAGGTGCATAAAGGTGGATACCCTTGATGGAGAAATGGGCATGGTATCCACTACACAATGGCATTGGCTTAGAAAATTAGTGCTATTTCGGCAGCGTAACGGCGTGACATAAGAATTCATAAAAATGGTTGATGAGAGAGAAAGGGGTTAATCATCATATTTACATGTAATGGAAAGTAAGGAGGTCATATAGATACATTTCCCAACAATTTTAATGGAATGTAGATTCATGATACAAAATTATTGCTTTAATGTAAAAGAAGAGAGGGTTGTTCCTTTCGGAATTTCGGCATAGTAACGGGTGTACATGGGAGGCATTTAATGAGAGAGAAAGGGGTATCCCATAATTCAAACAATAAGAGGGAAGTATGGGGGAGGTGAAAATCCATACCCCAACATTCATAATTGAAATTAAAAGGGTAATACAACTTAAAGAAAATTGACAAAAATGAGAAAGGAAGAAAAAACCATTACTTGGAAGTGTGCTTACAAAGGCTAGAGAGAGGCTTGTGAGAGGCTTCTTGGGAGCTTGGGGAACCTTGGGAGGATTCTAGAGAGAGTAGGTCAGAGGTTGGACGAAATCGAAGGGCTTTGAGTGAGGAGGAAGTGGGAGCTTGGGTGGGTTTATATAGGAAAGGTGAGGGAATTCTTTAATATTTAGGTTTGGGACCCCTTATATTAAATAAATCCAAACCACAAACCATCCCATGGTTTTTTGCAAATGGTTTTTGGAAAAGAGAAGAGGAAAACAATATTTTATAAGGCCAAAGTCCGAACTTCTTAAAATAATAAGGTTGCTTATGTGGAGGTGAGTCACACTCCCATGGAAATTAATTTAAAAAGGCAATGTGTTGAATATGTCTTGATGGGTCCCTTAATGCTTTTAAAAGTAAGTTAATCAAACCCAAAATCACATTATTTTAATGGTAATACATATATTTGACTAACATAAATATTATAGTATTTTATTACATCACTATTTGGTCCTTATGATGTCATAAAACACATTATATTTTTAAACAGTATTTAATTTTTACCCAAACATTTGACTGTCTCAGAAAATTATGAAAAATTAACAATTGGATAATTTAAACATCCTGATTCCATAAATAACATTTATTTTATCTAAATAATTTTCTAAATATGTTAATTTTCACTTTTAAAATTAAAACTGACATTTATCGAAAATTCACGAGTTTTGATAGAAATGGCTTTCAAACCTTAATAAATATTTTAATTGCATTCATAAAATTAAAAGATCATTTATATTTAATAAAAAATAATTTAATAATAATATTATTATTTTATTAAAATATTATTTAATTAAAAAATATCTTAATTTAATAAAATAGATTTCTTAATTAAATAATAACTAAAAACACAATTTGTACATTAAAAACTATTTACAATGTATCAAAAATGACTAGAAATTATATTCATTATTATATACAAAAATAATGTACATGAACATAGTACTACTTATTTGTTACATAACCCCTTAAAACAGCCACATAAGACCTAAGGGTAAGGTGCGCGATTGTGACAGACTCTTGGGGTGGCTCAGATAACATCACTCGAGTGGTAATTTCAATCAACTTCCACTTTTCCTGTAGACGGTCACTTTCAAGATTGACATGATGAAGCTCAGCTTGGGCTTGGTCAAGGGCGAAGCCCAAAGACGCCACCTATTTTCTGAGCTCCGGAAAATGGACTTTTTATGGGGAAATTTTACTGGATGAGGCCATCACTTCCTTTGTCTAAGTAAAATTGGATGTGATAAAGCCCTATATTTATACTAATCATGTGATCACTCTTCAACGAATATAAAAGTAATGGTCACAATTCTTATTATAAAACCAAAGAAGTTGACATTTTATAAAAAACATTTTATATAAAGAGTCATTTAATAAGATCAAGAAGGATTTTCCATTAATGAATCGTTGGGTCATTACAATAGATATATTGAGTTTACTATTAATCTTTTTTTTAATAAAGGTTAGGGCCAAAGCCTCATTTATTATTAAAGGAAAGAAAAGACCTCTTAAACTGGGTAGAGGGAGACCCATTACATAGCCCGAAGGCCCAGTGTAAATTTATCCCATTACATGGCTCGTAGGCCTATTTTTTATTCCCAAACCTAATTCTATGAATAGTACTGCTACAGTACCTACGTACAGTACTGCACAGTACCTGCCGCCTCTACAGTGCTATGTCGCCGCTATAGTGCCCACCGTTGCTACAGTGCCACCACTACAACAGTACGTTACCGCACTACTACAGTACCTGCGCCCAATGGGTTTTGAACCCCCATTTTTCATGTAGAATTAAGGGGTGCTTACCACTAAGCCAAACCCCAACTACTTACTATTCATATATTTTTTCAAATGATTCACATTTCATTAATATAATATCATTCAGTGCCCAATGATTTGAAGGATCATAATGTTCATTTTAATAATTTTGGATAAAGTTTATTTGTTTATATTATAATGTTTCATTCGAATTCACCAATTCAATTCCCAATGAACTTACATGAAATCCATTTGATTTATGTTTAATACAACAATATTAGTCTTATGAATATTGAAAACAAGGATCATTTACCGAGGATTGATGAAATTTTTGATCAACTCATTTGATATAGATGGTTTTATAATATTGATCTAAGATCAGGGTAAGATATATTTAGAATCTAAGAGGAGGATGATCCTAATATGACATTTGAGAGTATGTTCTGACATTAGATGATTTTTTGATCCATTGGGTTTTACAAATGATCGTATGATGTTTATGGATTTTATTAATCAAATAATTCATTAGTTCATAGAATCATCCATGGTGGTTTATGAGGATAGTATATTTGGGTATTCTTTAAATAAGGATGAATATAGGGATCATTTTGAAATTATTATCATGACTATAAAGAAAAATATTCTATATGGGAATTATTCTAAATTATAGTTTTGGATTCATGATATCTTGTTTTTGGGACAAAGTATATCTGAAATAGGAAAATTAGTGGTTCATAATATGAAATAGTTAGTGATTTCATTTGAGAAACCTAGGAATGAGTTCGAGATTCTAAGAATCTTAGTGTTGGTTATTTATTATAGGTACATTAGTATATATTTATCCATGATTTCATCTCATATGAAAGATCTTATGAGTATGGTTTTTATATATGGATGTAATTTTAATTATTATAAATAATTTTTGGTATATAAGGTCAATTTTAAATCATATCAGGTATTGATTTAATCAAAACATGGGCTGGGTAATGATATCATATTTTATTCCTTAGGTATGGTATTTGGATGTAGTCTAATAAATAAGAAAATAGTTTTTGCCTATGTATATTGAAAACTAATCCCTCATGAGAAGTATTATCCAAATCATGATCTTTAGCTGGTTGTGGTGATATACAACCTCAATACATGGTGCCACTATCCCTTTATAGTTGGGTTTACTAAATATATTGATCATATGATCATGAAATGTGTTACTCCCCAAATAGATGTAATCATCTAACAAATATTTGGTGTTCTGTAATACATGAAGTTTTAATTTTAATATTTCATACACTCATAAAAAATAAATTTTGTTCATGGGTGTCCTAATGTGGAATTTACCAACTCATTCCTTGAAAGGATTAGTTGATGAATGTTTTTGATGAGTCTATTCACTAAGATGAACTTGGAGATAGATAAAGATAATGTAATGGTGTAATTATCTTTTAATTGATATGATAATTCATTTCATGAAATTATTATTCATTTAAATCCATCAGAAAACGATGTTTAGGGTCATAGAAAATGAATTTATGTTAGGGAAACCTCCAGTTAGTGGTTATAGTCACCTTATGGTGCTATATGTTTCCCATGAAGGTCATTGATTTAGATAAATCATATATAGACATTTATGATTAGTTAAAATTGGTCTAATTATTATTTAAATCCTAAGAATACTTGGATGTATAATTATTTGAGTTGTCATAATTGGTGGTTGGGGATGAGGTAGTCTATGAGATGTATTTTTTATGATGCCTTACCTGCAAGAAATTTATGGTAGAGCACTAGAGACCTATTGGTTTGTAGGAACCATTACCCATTCCTTTATGTTTGTGGGATTTGATGTCCATGGGAATTGTATTATAATGACCATTTAATCATAGTGTGAAAGATTTTATTTTGGTGATTATAGATCAACTCATGAAATCAACTCATATATTTCTAATAATAGACATGAAAAATGTAGAATTTATCAAATATATATATGTCTATGAATTCATGAAAATACATTTAGAACATTCGAATATTGATTATGATTGATATCAATGATTAAAATATTGATTTTGTAATGAATTAAAAGAGGGAATGAGTATAAATATGATGATATGCATGGTTTATAAACCTTATATAGATAAAAAATGATTGAGCCCCTAAAATTATTGATGATATTCTTTGGGGGTGTGTTCAATATTTTAGTGTATTGTGTGAAAATAAATTTCCTTTGGTTTATTTTTCCTATAACACCAATTATCTATTCTTATTAAAACAAATCGTTTTAGTTATTTGTATAGATAATTTGGTATATCTTTTTTATGTTGGCCAGAGATATGAGATTTATCATGGGATTGACTAAGACCTTATTCATTTGAAAATTTAAAATGTATTTCTAATCCAAAAGTGGTTATCAATAACTTTGAGTGTGAATAATTTATATTTAAAATATTATCATCATTTATTGGATTTATTATTGATGGTGAGGTTTTTCAAAGTGTTTCACATCATTTGGGATATTATCATTTGGGAAGTCATTCTAAGTAGGCACCTTAGTTTGTTATCCCTTTCAAGATTGTTCAAATTCTTGTAAATGGGGTATTCCCATCATACATACCATCTCTCTTGACATTGATTCACGATATTCTTCATTATTTCCATTTAAGGAGGTGTCAACCAAACCATTATCAGATAATATAACAGGAATACATTGACCATTATATGAACACCTTAGTGGTTGAGATATTAGTTACGATTGTCGATCATCAGAATAAGGTGTTTCATGGTAAAATTATTCCCTTAGTTCAGGTAATATGTGAATAGGAATTTAATAGACATGAGATATAGTCTCCTAGAGAATTGATTATATATTATTGACCTTATTAATTTAATAGTACAAATTTGGAGGAATTTTTGTGAATAAAATGTGGAATGGTAGGGTAATATTTGACACCATAGGGTTCACATGTATGTTTTTTTATATTATTGTTTCCTTAATGTAGTTCAAAAGGCTTTCATGAGTTAGGGTTTGTGTTTTTTGAATTTTGGTAGAAAATATATTGGTGAAGGTTTTTCACATTATTAGTCATATTCATGTAGTGACATTGTGAAATGGATATAATAGATCTAGTAGTATAATTTCAGGTTTGTGAATTTATTTCTAACCACAGGTGTTCTATATGAATACCATTTTTATAGTTAGGATTAGTTATAGAGGTGGTTTAATGAAATTCCAATGGTTTCTCTATACATTTAAATATTCATAATCAACTATACACTTATGTTGTCAAGGGATTGTAGGGACCACACATTCAGTATATTGTTTCTCTAGCCCTGAAGCCTACAAATCATCCCATACAACATTCCTAATAATGGAAAATTGACTTGATACCCTTGTTCATTATTATACATAATATCACTCTAATCTATTTGAAACACATTACAAAATTTACATGACACTCTTTGAGGTTCTCAATTTAGACCATTGGTGATTATCTATGGATTTGTATGGATCTATTTAAGGTATGTAAAAATCACATCTTGATTCCTCATTTTTCATATAGTTATAATCACAATATATCTTCCACAAGATTAATTGATATAGTAATGGGGAGTGACATATAGATAGAGTATGGTTTTATAACATCCTTCTTCTATATAACACAATAATTAGTGACTAACTAAAAAAATTCATGCATTAGACAACCTATATTATTGATAAGTCTAGTATCATTTGGAATTAGGTATATATAATAACATCTTTAACATGGGATACAACAACATTATTGAAAACATCCTTAACATACTTCTAAAATTCCAAGGATTTTTATAATACATGGGATAACTTGGGGAAAAACATATAAAAGTGGTGAAATATAAAACATATTAAGGGAATAAATATGGAATAAGGTGATAAATGTTATAGAATAGGCGAATTTTTTCAGAAATAAAAAGTGTAGGAATCATAGACCTGAATAATTTCAATTGATGTCCCTTGATAATCATAACATGAAAAATATAGAAACAACATAAAACACTATATAATTAACATCAATCAAGGATAAAAGACAAACACATAACGGTGGAAAATTTACACAAATGGAAGAAAGTTCACTCCCTATCCAAATATGTTGTCAAGACCCGTCCTCGGGGCCCGTGCCGTGACTACCCCAAGCCTACCTTCCATAGGCTAGGGGCTGGCGACTAGCACCAAAGGCGTAAATCCCGATAACTGGGAAGGCATTGCCTTTATAAAAGTAAACAAAACACCACAATGTACAAGCAGAAGTAAAACACTAAGTACAAAAGATAGTGCTGAAAAGTAAATGGGCCAGAATACAAACCCAACTGAAAATACAGCTACAACTGAACAAAAGTACAACAGAAAAAAACAACAGCTGGAAGAACGGAAGCGACTCCTGGGTCGTCCTCCTTGGATCCTACCTGAAGGGTAGGTACAGATGGCGCAGCTCCTAGATCATCAACCACGGACCCTACCTGGAGGGTAGGTACAGATAGCCTCCACAACGCTCTCGCCCGTCAACCTCCTTCGTGTGTCATCTCGTCACAAAGTCCACCTACAGATACTGACTTGTCATGTGGTCCACCTCTGGGTACCGTCCAGTCCTCGAACACTCGGCCTCTGTCAGCATTGCCCGTCGTCTGCAACCAACACAACGAGGTGCGGGCATAGCCTGTGCAGGGGTGAGTATAACGATACTCAGTAGGGACCCCGAGACCCTCAAGGTCTCACTAAAACCAACATGGATAACCACAAAGAAGATCTCAACAGATAACCTCTACTTAGGTATATGACCATGCATATACCTATGTTATCAAGTAACCCATCTCAATCATGAGGAAAACACCAAGATCATGAAATCAATAGATAACCACCACCCAGGTATATTCCCATACATATACCTAAGTTATCAAATGACCCATCTCAATCAAGAGGTAAACAAAAAGGTCATAGACTCAGCTCAAACCAGGATTTTCATTATCGAAACCGTAACTGCTGAAGAGCTCCGTCTCTGGAGTGTACAGTGGTCCTGTCACGACTCCAAGGTACTACTCACTAACCTAAGACTGCTGAGGTACTCCTTCTGTTGAGTACCGCGGGCCAGCCACCCAAACACAATAGTGCTTCCCGCTGGGGTATGCCACCCAAACACAGTAGTGCATACCCCCTAGTAGCCTTTAGAGGTATTCTCCGGATGAGTACCGCGGGTTTGCACTGTCACACAGGTAGTGTTCCGTCAGCCATGGGTCTGCACCCAAACAAAGTAGTGCTCCGTCCACTGGGCTAGTCGACTCACTCCAAGTCGAGTCGGTCAAGCAGTCGTCAGGTCTTAGTCGGCTACACGGTCTCTGTACTCTGCACGCTCGTCTCTGGGAGGGTCCGCTCCATGAGCTACAGGTTGATACTCCAAGTATCACAAGTCCCACGAAGAAGTATCTCAAAGGACCGCCTCATCATAGGGGACTCAACGCAACAGATGACGCGTCAATAGGACGCACGGTCTGTGAGTTATTAGTCTTTTCGTCCCAGGGGCCCGGTTGGTTTCGTGAGAGAACCATCCCGGCCGTATCTCAACTGTACCCCGAACTCTCATAGGGTATACTCAAAGGGACTGTTTCTCAACGTGATCACCAACGTCGCTGACGGTTCGTCAAACGGACATCTGGTCTGAAAGATATCATCTTTTCCGTTCCAGGGGCCCGGTTGGATTTCGGGTACAATCCAACCCGGACACTATCCAACAGAAACCAAAACTCGGGCGATGTATGCCAAAAGTTCCTCCTCAACAAGAAGAATTCAACGAGACAGATGACACGTCAATTGGATGCAAGGTCTTTGAGTTATTGGCTTTTTCGTTCCGGGGGCCCGGTTGGTTTCATGAGCGAACCAACCCGACCACACTCTGACGGCAACCAATCCTCGAGCGGAGTAAGCCAAAAGATCTGTCTCACTTAGAGTAATCCATCAAAGTTGACGGCACGTCAATCGGACATCCAGAGCTTATGATATAAGTGTTTCCGCTCTGAGGGCCTGGTTGGTTTCGTATCCGAACCAACCCGGCTGAACCCAAAGTATTCCGAAACCTTGAGTATAATATACCGAAACGACCGACTCGATCCAAGGATCGAATCGCCACCGACAGTGCATCGATCGGAGGTCTACAGCTCAATATATGGGTGAAATACCGTAAATGGTCTGAAAAAGGGGGGGTCTGGGCCCAGACCGACCCGACCCAACGCCCCTGGGTCAACCCGAACCGGGTCGACCCGACCCGGGTCCGGGTCCGACCCGGTTGGGCGCGACGCGGCCTGGCGGTCCGGCCAGGGGGATCGGTGTTAGCCGAGCAGCCGTGCCTAAGGAGCCGCGGACCCCCCGCGCGGGGGCCGCTCCGTGTCACCGGACGTGACGCGCTGCCGCGTTCCGCGTTCCTTGGTCCTACCGCGCCGGCGGGGGCTTCCGCGGACCACCGGACACGCTCCGGTGGTCTGATTCGCCTGCGGTCTTCGCCAGAGATCATCTCGGGACCCAACCTTCGCTACAAAAGCCTTCAAAACACCTTCACGGCATGCCTCACCATCGTCTGTCGATCCGAACTTCGACAACAAAACACGGGGTCTTTAAATCGCCTCCTCGGCCCCGACTTCGCCCGCGGTTTTGTTCGGCCTCAGTGGCGCGGCGCGACGGCGCCGTGCTTCTTCGCCACGTTATTTCTCGTGTCCGCACGGTGCCGTTGCACTGTGCCACCTTTGTTCGTGCCGCAACGAATCAAAACAACAAAGAGGGAGGAGAATCGGCCATGTTTGTGCAGTCCGACCTCCTTCCGTTAAGCCAGTAACAAGCGGTCCAAAAGACAAAGAACAATAAGGATGAATTTCACGAACAAAAGAGAAACATCCCAAACAGTTTTTTTCCCTGCAACAGATTATTCCCAACCCGCAAGGAAAACGTTCATGGATCAACTAGGTAATAAGTTGATCCATGTTCTTTGTTTTCTTTAGAAAGAAATAAATAAGGGAATAAAATCATTTTCAAACATAATTCCCTACCTCAAGCATTGTCGTCGAACGCGAGTTCGTCACGGAATTAACCATCACGGAAGAAGAGGATCGTCGTGGAAGAGAAGGATCGTCGCGGAAGAAACATCATGGAAGGAGCATCGCGGAAGAAGTTTCATTGACGTCATGGTACATGGCGTCGCGTCGTCAATCTCTAAGGGTTTGGCTATCTTCGTCGGAGGTCAAACCGTTCTTCGCGTTCTTCGCGTTCTTCGTCGAAGAAGATCGCTTTCCTCCAAATCCTCTCCACACCACAAGTTCCAACAGAAATAAAATAATATTTATCTTATTTTATTAGCGCACATGACACGTTTGAATTTCAAAAGAAAAGAAACGAACAATTAATTCAATGAATTAATTGTAACGATTTAACTGCCCAATTAATGAGGTGTTTCTTAACCAGAAAAACGCACGGTTGACTTTCATTATAAAGGGGGGTTGCGGGTGCGTTACTTAGAGGAAAAGAAACGGTGGGGCTCGTGCGAGCCCCACCTCAAAAATATCCTACCAATTGGGTAGGATATTTTGGGTTCTACCATATCCACATAACTTAGCTTAAGTGGCTTTTTAAGATGCTTTAAGTGAAAAAAATAAAGTTCTCGCACCACTTTATTTTATTTCATAACTTAACCCCAAAAATTAAAAACTACACCTGAGCAAACGAAACTTCGGAAAAGGAGTTTCTAAGAAAATATCGGCACTGTGATTCCATTGGTGCATTCGGAATTCGATTCCAAGAAACGGTTCAAAAGTTAGAAAAACCCGCTCATTCGTTCACTGAACGTACCCGAGCTAAACTTCGGAAAATGATTCCGGGCACACCGGGCCTCGAAATCAGGCGCCGTTAGAAACTGCATCTCTGTAAAATTCCAAAGAAAATTAAGAAATAAATTTCTTTGAAATTTCCGAGTCTTAACATTACTCCCACCTCAGGGATTTGCATCCCCGTAAAGCCCCAACACAAACTAGGGTCACAAAAGCTGTACAGAGCACGCATCTGAGCCTTCCGCTCCCATGTGCTCACGTGGAGGTTCCCGTACTACCAAAGAAAGTGCACCCAAGGAATCGATCGTCCTCGTAGGATCCGCTCCTGTCGATCCTCGATCCCCACTGTAACCTCCATGAAGGACACCCCATCGCCATCGTCCAGCTCCCCATGGTCGATGATATGCGAAGGGTCGAGAACGTATCTCCTCAGTTGAGATATGTAGAAGTCGTCATGCACCTGGTGCAACTAAGGTGGATGGGTCAAGTGGTAAACCACACCACCTACCTAGCTGAGGACCTAAGAAGGTCCGCTGAACCTCAGATATAACTTGTCGCCTTGGTCACAACTCCGTAAACCTCATCAAGGTGAGACCCGTATAAGGAAGTGATAGTCATCCTCGAACTCCAGAGGTCTCCAAATCCTGTTTAGAACTGGAACTCAAAATGACTGCTGCCACGAGGGTACGGTTGACCGACTCAAGAGTGATCGGTCTCACCCTCCTGTTCATGAGTTACTCTGTGCTGCCTGGGGTTTCCTTTTTCGCCGACTAAGGAAAACCCATTTCGACGTCGTAGTTAAACCACAACCTTTTTGCCTAATACCATCAATTCTTGTATGAACTGTGATTTCCCAATCCATATTCAAACCAATGTCGTAAGGCCTCGACACTGCCACCAAGATATTCCAACCGAAACTCTCGCCTCGAGGGTCTGACCACACCGTCGGCATAAGTGTGATTATCGAGTCTTCTCCCAAGGTATCTCCAGACGTGAGGGTCAAGTCTACGGCTTACCAGAAACTCTAGGTCTGGGACAAGATTTTTGGAAGGAAGGAATGATTCGTATCAACGCCTGTTACTACGGCAGCTAGTAGTGGACATAGACGGTCCCTTGAATCATTTTTAGAGCCATTGGGTCACACTCCTTGACCGCGTGCAGCCTCACTCTTCCTCCGCCCTCCAGCTCCCTGAGCCCGGCGGGGATAACTAAGGCGGGTGGTTGTAGCATGTTAAGATGTACACCACCTCATGCCGCTCTCCTAGCTATGCCTCCACGTCTGCTACTTTACAGACTCATCACTACTTAAAGCTTCCACTTCGTGAAACATTTAACATGCCCGAGTCTCTAAGACTGGCGCCAGTTTCCTATTTCTTACTGCACTGTGTAGTCTTCATCCGCTCCGGGATGATCTGCACCTTCTTTTCCTATGATCTGAAAGAGTTGCTAAAATTTCTCCTTTTCCAAAAAGAGAAACTTGGTCTCATCCCCTGGATGAACCATGCCCACTGCCTAATACAGTCAATCCTGACATGAATTATGTATTAATGCCATGGATGGCGTCGTAAGGCCTCGACGTAACTACCAAGAGATCCAACTTTCACTCTCGCCTCCAAGGGTCGAGTCACACTGTCGACATCAGTGCAAGGTCACTGGGTCTCCTCCAGTAGAAATCTCGAAAGTGAGGGTCAAGTCAACAGTTTTAACCAGGACCACTCAGCATCAACCAAACAAAAGTATAGAAAAGTAAAAATCACAAAGATAAGTGTCTTTTTATTAGTGCATATCATAGTACAAAGACACGAATACAACAGCAACATGGAACTAGAAGTACAAGGGACATATCCACTAGCTCCTCTCCTATTAACCTACTCCCGGAGCTCTACTTCCTTGTCCACTACACGGTTGTTGCTCAAGCACCCGCCGCTGCTTCTGCCTCGGTGGCTCCTACAAAGCCTTTGGATCAACTGTACGAGGATTCGGACAGTCACATGCCAGGTGACCCTTTCCGCCGCATTCATAACACTTCCTACTCCTCATACGGTAGGCTCTGGCACTCTTGGACCTCTACATCATCTGTCTAATACCCACAGATGACTCGGCTACTGATCAAAAAACACGCGGCAAAAGCAGCAGCTCCTGAACACGCTCGGGGTGTAGAGCTACTGGCACAAACTCCACCCTGAAGAAGGTCTCGAAGTCTTCCCATGTGAAGGTCATCCCATCGAAAAACTGGAACAAGTTGCTCCACCACCTGCTTGTTGCTGCTTGAAGAAGGCTGGCAGCAAAGATCACCATGAATTCTATTGGCGTCCCCACTAGCCTGAAGACTCTCACGACATCCTCCAGCCAATCCTCAGCCTCCTGCGGGTCCATCCCTCCCCTGATCCTGGGTGGCCTCTGGCACTGGAACTCATGCAGCGCACTCAAGTGGTGTGCATCACCTACTGCTGGGGCTGGTGGCATCGGTGGCCCAACGTATGGTAGTACCGCTGGTGCCTCCACTGGTGCCTCAACTGCAAGAGGGTCCTGTACCGAAGCCTTATCGCTCGACATGAATTCAGTACGCAGATCCCTCTGGGCTCTAGCTGGTCGTCCGAGAAAAGGAATCCTGAATGAAACAACGTGACACGGTCAAAGGATTATACCTGGTGAGCTGACATGGTTTGAGCTGACATTAAAAAACTTCTGGAAACACACACACAATCAGCGTTTTCATGCACAAAGTCAGAAATCAGTTTTCAGGGTCCTGGTGTATGGATACGTCGGCTGCCCACACCAACACTGGACTCCCTGAACTGAAAACCACACTCGGTACTCTTAACACTATTGCTTCACAGATAGAAAATATCAGAGTTATAAGTTCCGCAGTAGAACCGACTCCTCTGATACCAATTTGTCACGACCCGTCCTCGGGGCCCGTGCCGTGGCAACCCAAATCCCACCTTCCATAGGCCAAGGGCTGGAGACTAGTACCAAAGGCGTAAATCCTAATAACTGGGAAGGCATTAACTTTATAAAAGTAAACAAAACACCACAGAGTAAAGCGAAAGTAAAACACTAAGTACAAAAGAAATTGCTGAAAAGTAAATATGCCAGAATACAAACCCAAGTGAAAATACAGCTACAACTGAACAAAAGTACAACAAAAAAAGGCGACATCTGGAAGAACAGAAGCAGCTCCTAGGTCTTCCTCCTCAGATCCTACCTGAAGGGTAGGTACATATGGTGCAGCTCCTGGATCATCCACCACAGATCCTACCTGAAGGGTAGGTACAGATAGCCTCCAAAACGCTCTCGCCCGTCAACCTCCTTCGTGTGTCGTCTCGTCATGAAGTCCACCTCCAGATACTGACTCATAGTGAGGTACACCTCCGGGTACCGTCCAGTCCTCGAACACTTGGCCTTCGTCAGTACTGCCCATCGTCTGCAACCAACACAACGAGGTGCGGGCATTGCCCGTGTAGGGGTGAGTATAACGATACTTAGTAGGGACCCCGAGACCCTCAAGGTCTCACTAAAACCAACATGGATAACCACAACGATGCTCTCAATAGATAACCTCTACTTAGGTATATTCCCATGCATATACCTATGTTATCAAGTAACTGATCTCAATCATGAGGAAAACACCAAGATTATGAAATCAACGGATAACCACCACCCAGGTATATGCCCATACATATACCTAAGTTATCAA
The DNA here is from genome assembly GCA_963277665.1 of Viscum album. Lineage (NCBI taxonomy): Eukaryota > Viridiplantae > Streptophyta > Magnoliopsida > Santalales > Viscaceae > Viscum > Viscum album. The sequence goes on along the minus strand of OY728146.1, from coordinate 1,825,019,480 downwards.
GTGACCCATCTCAATCAAGAGGTAAACACAAAGGTCATAGACTCAGCTCAAACCAGGATTTTCATTATCGAAACCGTAACTACTGAAGGGCTCCGTCTCTGTAGTGTACAATGGTCCTGTCACGACTCCGAGGTACTGCTCACTAACCTAAGACTGCTGAGGTACTCCTTCTGTCGAGTACCGCGGGCCAGCCACCCAAACACAGTAGTGCTTCTCGGCAGGGTATGCCACCCAAACATAGTAGTGCACACCGCCTAGTAGCCTGCAGAGGTACTCTCCGAACGAGTACCGCAGGTCTACACTGTCACATAGGTAGTGCTCCATCCGCCATGGGTCTGCACCCAAACAAAGTAGTGATCCATCCACTAGGCTAGTCGACTCACTCCATGTCGAGTCGGTCAAGCAGTCGTCAGGTCTCAGTCGGCTACACAGTCTCCGTACTCCGCACGCTCGTCTCTGGGAGGGTCCGCTCCACGAGCTACAGGTCGATAATCCAAGTATCACAAGTCCCACGAAGAAGTATCTCAAAGGACCACCTCGTCATAGGGGTCTCAACGCAACAGACGACGTGTCAATCGGACGCCCGGTCTGTGAGTTATTAGCCTTTTCGTCCAAGGGGCCCGGTTGATTTCGTGAGCGAACCAACCCGTCCGTATCACAACTATACCCCGGACTCTCATAGTTTATACTCAAATGGACCATTTCTCAACCTGATCACCAACGCTGCTGATGGTTCGTCAAACGGATGTCTGGTCTGAAAGATATCAGCTTTTCCGTTCCAGGGGCCCGGTTGGATTTCGGGTACAATCCAACCCTCCCACTATCCAACAGCAACCAAAACTCGGGTGAAGTATGCCAAAAGTTCCGTCTCAATAAGAGAAATTCAACGAGACAGACGGCGCATCAATCGGATGTCCGGTCTGTGAGTTAATGGCTTTTTCGTTCCAGGGGCCCGGTTGGTTTCGTGAGCGAACCAACCAGACCGCTCTCCGACGGCATCCAAACCTCGAGCGGAGTAATCCAAAAGATCCGTCTCACTTAGAGGAATCCATTAAAGTCAACGGCACGTCAATTGGACATCCAGAGCTCAAGATATAAGCGTTTCCGCTCTGAGGGCCCGGTTGGTTTCGTATCCGAACCAATCCGGCCGAACCCAATGTATTTCGAAACCTTGAGTATAATATACCGAAACGACCGTCTCGATACAAGGATCGAATCTCCACTGGAGGTGCATCGATCGGAGGTCTAAAGCTCAAGATATGGGTGAAAGACAAAAAATGGTCCGAAAACGGGGGGTCTGGGCCCGGACTGACCTGGCTGAACCCCCCTAGGTCGGCCCGACCCGGGCCGACCAGACCCGGGTCCGGGTCCAACCCGAATGGGCGCGACCCGTCCTGGCGGTCCGGCTGGGTGGCTCGGCGCTGGCCGAGCGACCGCGCCTAAGGAGCCCCCCCCCCCCCCCCCCCCGCGGGGGCAACTTCGTGTCACCGGACGCGGCGCGCTGCCGCGTTCCGCATTCCCCAGTCCTGCGTGGCCGCGGGACCGTCACTCTCCACCGTGACATCAGCCGCGACGGATTCTTCCGGTGGCATGCCGGGCGCCGCCGCCCCCAACCGCGGGTGCCGCCGCGCCGGCGGGGCGCGCCGGCGGGGGCTTCCGCGGAACACTGGACGCGCTTCGGTGGTCCGATTCGCCTGCGGTCTTCGCCAGAGATCATCTTAGGACCCAACCTTCACTGAAAAGCCTTCAAAATGCCTTCGCAGCCTAGCTCACCATCGTCCGTCGATCTACACTTAGACAACAAAATTCGGGGACTTTAAATCGCCTCCTCGACCCCGACTTCGCCCGCGGTTTCGTTCCGCCTCAGCGGCGCGGCGTAACGGCACCGCGCTTCTTCGCCGGGTTCTTTCTCGTGTCTGCACGGTGCCGTTGAACTGTGCCGCCTTTGTTCGTGCCGCAACGAATCAAAACAACAAAGGGGGAGGAGATTCGTCCATGTTCGTGCGGTCTGACCTCCTTCCGTTATGTCGGTAACAAGCGGCCCAAAAGACAAAGAACAACAAGGAAAATTTACACGAACAAAAGAGAAACAACCCAAACCGTTTTTTCCCCGCAACATATTATTCCCAACCTGGAAGGAAAAAGTTCGCGGATCAACTAGTTAATAAGTTGATCTGTGTTCTTTGTTTTCTTTAGAAAGAAAGAAACAAGGGAATAGAATCATTTTCAAATATAATTCACTACCTCAAGCGTTGTCGTCGAATGCGAGTTCGTCGCGGAATTAACCGTCGCGGAAGAAGAGGATCGTCGTGGAAGGGAAGGATCGTCGCGGAAGAAACATTGCGGAAGGAGCATCGCGGAAGAAGCGTCGTTGACGTTGCAGTACACGGTGTTGAGTTGTCGATCTCCGAGGGTTTGGCGTTCTTTGTTGGAGGTCGGAACGTTCTTCTCGTTTTTCGCGTTCTTCATCGAAGAAGAACGCTTTCCTCCAAATCCTCTCCACGCCATAAGTTCCAACAGAAATAAAATAAGAGTTATCTTATTTTATTAACGCACATGACATGTTTTAATTTCAAAATAAAAGAAATGAACAATTAATTCAATGAATTAATTGTAACGATTTAACTGCCCAATTAATGAGGCGTTTCTTAACCAGAAAAACGCACGGTTGACGTTCATTAAAGAGGGGGGTTGCAGGTGCGTTACATAGAGGAAAATAAATGGTGGGGCTCGTGTGGGCCCCCACCTCACAAATATCCTACCAAGTTGGTAGGATATTTTGGGTTCCACCCTATCCGCTTAACTTAGCTTAAGTGGATTTTAAGTGGCTTTAAGTGAAATAAATTAAAGTTGTCGCACCACTTTATTTTATTTCTTAACTTAACCCCAAAAATTAAAAACTACACCCGAGAAAACACAACTCTAGAAAAGGAATTTCTATGAAAATACTAGCACTGCGATTCCATCGGTGCCCTCATAATTCTATTCCAAGAACCGGTTCAAAAGTTAGAAAAACCCGCTCGTTCGTTCACTGAACTTACCTGAGCTAAACTTCAGAAAATGATTCCGGGCACACCGGGCCTCGGAATCAGGCACTGTCCGAAACTGCGTCTTTTTAAAATTCCAAAGAATATTAAGAAAAAAATTTCCTTGAAATTTCCGAGTCTTAATATATGTTTTCTCAAGACACTAAAAATTTCCAAATGAATTGGAGCTCTATATAATCCAAGCACACCAGTCAAATTAATTTAATCTCATGCTTAATTATGACACATAAATCATAAAACATGGACTCATTCTGTATCATAATTTATTCTGAGATCAAGGAGTTTGGAATAAATATATGGATGTTTCAAATAGAAAAAATGTATGGGCATAAATGTGAACACCCTTTATTGAAAAATGGGTATGGAAATCTCTACACAATTGTTTGGGTTTGGAAAATCATGATGAAGTTTTGATAGCATAATGATGTCATTTAATGATTTATAAAATTGAATTGATGAGATATAATGGGGTCTAACATAACATATAAATAAAATGGGTTGTAATATAGACATTTAGAAATATTTTCCATAATTATAAATTTGAAATGCACGAAAAAATATGATGACCAAACATGAATAAGGAAAATAATCCTCACTATATTTCATCATGGTAATAGGTTTACATAATAGTTTATTGGAAGGATTAATGAGTTTTGAAGTGGAATATCATCATTTAAAAATAAAAAAGAAGATATTTGGGATATTTAAGAACACATTAAAATATGAAAAATAAAAATTAAGAACCATAACATAAAAGAAGTGCCTGAATGAAATGGAGTGTGGAAAATCCCTTACTTGGGTTTGTGAAACCAAATGTTTGGAAGGGGGTTTTTTAGAGCTTTTTGGAAACTTGGGAGGATTATAGAGAATGTTTTTTATAGTATGGATGTGCTCCTAGGAATTTTAGTGTATGGAAATGTGATCTTGGTTGAGTTTATATAGGAAAATAGGGTATTTTTTAATTATTTAGGTTTTGGAATCTACATAAAAAAATAAGAAAAACCACAACCTGTATCATGGGTTTTCCAATTTTTTATTCTAAAAGGACGTTTATCTCCTCATTTTATAAGTAAATAAGATTAATATTTATAAAATAATGAAATTTCTTATGTGTGGGTGAGTCATACTCCTAAATAAATGATTTTAAAACCTTAAAATATAAGAATGGATTTGGAGGATTCAAAAAATATTTATAAAATAAACATAAAATCAAATTATTTTAAATAAAAACATATATTTGATCAAGGATACACTTTATAGTATTTATTAAGTCACTTTTTAGTAATTATATATACATAATATACAAATCATATTTACACAGTATTTAATTTTTAGTCAAAAATTAGAATGTCTCTAAAAAATTTAAATAACTCAGTGGTGGGTAATTTTGACAATATGATTCAAAAAACAACATTAATTTTTTCAAAATAGTTTTCTGAATATATGAATTTTCACTTTTCAAATAAAATCTCCACTACTAATAAATGTGGGTTTTTTATAATAACAGTTTCATAAAAAATTTAAAAATTACATTTTACAACATAAATATTATTTAATCATTTATATTTAGTAAGAATTATTTAATAATAATAATTTATTAAAATTAAACTTATTTCAAAAATCTATTAAATAAAAAATAATTTTTTTAATTTAATATGATTACTATAAAAAAAATACTATTTTTGTTTCATTTTATCAAAATAAAAATAATTTATAAAGAAACAATAATAGGATGAAAATATATATATTGTTATATAAAAAATATTCATTAATATATAGCTGGGGTACTGATACATATTCTTTTAATACACCCTCAAATACCCTAAGAGTAATGTGAGAAACAGTAAGACTTTCTTGGGGTGGTTCAACATACATGATTTGGGTTGTGATCTCAATGTGGTTGAACATACCCCTTAAATGGTTTCACTCAATATTATGTTGTTTAATATAATATTTGCCTTGGTCTAATGAAAAGTCCAAGGAATATATCTCCCTTCTAATCTCAAATAAATGGGATTTATAGGTTATGATCCTACTCGATGAGGTCATCACTTCCATTTTTATGTCAATTAGATTTTTTGAAACACTATATTAATAATTATCAAGTGTTCACTATCGATCACCTATATTATCAATGGTAATGGTACTTAATTGTCTTTTAAATCTAGTTTGATATAATAAAAACAGTATTCAATGTGTTTTATATGACTATACAAGACATTTAGTGAAATAAAATGTTGAATTTTATTAATAACGGTTTGGGTCATTACAATCGTTCCCCTTAAAAAATTCTCCCTAGAAATTTTCCTTTACAACACTGAAATTGATTAGGGAAACTCTGTTTCATCACCTCATCCAGTTCCCACATCACTTCTTTAATCATGTGGTTTCTCCACAACACATTGACAAGGTGAATTATCTTATTTTGTAGAACTTTGTTTCTACAATCTATGATCTTTACTGGATGAACCTCGTATGAAATGTTATTTTCTAGTGGTACCACATCATGATTTATTAGATCTAAGTGGAATGGTATTTACTTTCTCAATAGTGATACATGAAATACATTACGTACATGAGATAGGTTTATCGAGTGTTATTGTAGATAGGCCACAACTCTGATGTGACCAAGAATCGAAAAGGAGATGATGTATCTTAAACTATGATTTCCATTCATCACAATTCTGATAATATTCTTCCATGGAGATATGCATAGGAATACCATGTCTCCAACCATAGACTCAAGGTCATGTTGATGATTGTATTAAAATATATTTTTTCAATATTGGTATACCTTGATGTGCTGTTGTTTATGGTTTTTACCTTCTCTAATATTTCTTCAACCATTTTTGATCCTAGAAGCATATGCTCTCTAAAATCATCCAACATGTTTGTTTTACTCATTATTTTCTCTAAAGGGATTCATGTGGAGCAATTTGGATGCTGAAGTGGAAAATATTGTATTCGAAGAACCTGAAAAATGGTACATGTTATTTCCATCGTCCATTGAAGTCTATAGAACTTTATCACAACATGAATTATAGTACATAAATATTCTACTCAAATTGAACATATATTTGAAGATGATAGACTATATTGATGTGTAACTCAGTGTTTATAGAATGTTGGATAGTTTTCTATAATATAAAAGTGAATGTGAGATCTCAATCAGATACAATAAATAGTGGTAATCCATGAATCCCCAATAATTTTATACTGTATATCCATCCATATTGACCTAGTGAAAAATCATCTCAAATCCTTATGAATTCAGATTCCTTTTTAATGTGATCTACAAAAACCCATATAGCATTGTTTCCCTTTTATGTATTCAAATATCTGGTGAATAATCCACCATTAGGTTTTACCATTTCCCTATTGGTATGGGTAAAAATTTCATCATCCCATTATAATTATTTATTTTACCATACACATGATAAAATACTAGGAAATTTTAATTATGAATTTAGTGATATGCTTATTCATATTGTCCTACCAAAAGTGCTCTCAGAGATCTTGAATAATCATTCTTCTTCCTATGTGAATGGAGATATTCAAACTATATAAATCATACAATAGATCCTTGTTTAACTCATGATTTATTGGTAAAAATATTCGTGACCCAAATTTTAGAACTCCTTATACATTAATATTTACCTCTGAGTATTTAACATTTCTTATAGTTTCCACTTTCTTCATAATTCCCACATCATCAATTTGAGTTTCATTTAAACACTCTAGAATGGATGGTTGAGAAATCATTTTTGAAATAATTGATGGTGTTCATTCTTTTATTATTTCTATATCAATCCCTTCCAAATATTAGAAGATCAGATCCCTCTAAATTCCAACTAATGAAAAAATTGATGGATCCTTTATAGATAGAGAATCTTAGACATCATTCAGCTTCCCAGGATGGCAGTGAATTGAGAAGTCATAGGATTTGAGGATCTTAAATCATATTTTGTAGTGTATAATCATCTAATTATATATGAATATATATTTAATACTCTTTGATACATATATACTTCAAACCTCTCCCCAAGGAGATAATTCTGCAATATTTTCAAATAATATATCACTACATCAAACTATAGATCATCCATTTGGTAGTAATGTTCATTAAATTTCAACTTCCTTGATTCATAGGCAATGAATTATTCATTCTAAATTAACATAAAACCCAATCCGTTCTTCAAATAGTCACTGTATACTGAGAAAAATTATCCTCTTTTTGGTGGTGTGAGCACATAAGAAATGATATCCAATTTTAAAACATTATATAGCTCTATTGACATTAATAATTCCAAGCAAACATGACTCCCTTTATATATATCTTGGTTATAAGGGTTTACATTCAAGGGAAATTTATCACAAATCGATTGTATTACCTAACAAATCTAAGGAATCTGCAAATGACTTTTATATATGTGGGCCTTAACCATCTTTTAATTGATTATTTTTTTGAAGGGTCCACAAATATCCCATTTTTTCAAATGATATATCCCAGGAATGGAAGTTTCTTAAACATGAACTCAGTTTTTCATTATGTTTCACAAATCTTATCATTTTGTAAGGTCATTATCACAATGTTCAGATATATCTCATACCCCTCATTGGTTTTGGAGTATATTAGAATATCATCTAAAATACTACAACAATGTTGTCGATCTAATATTTAAAGACCCTATTCAAAGAGTATATAAATATTTCTTGATAATTAGTGAGTCTGAATGGAATTTCCACAATATCATAGTTTACATACCTTGTACAAAATGCATTCTTGCAGATATTATCCATTGCCACCAAAACTGATAATATATCATCCTTATATTATCCATAATGAAGTATTGTACTTTAATAAGATGATAAATAAAAGTAATCAATTCCTGGAATATGATACTTTTTCTTTATCGTGATCTTGATGAGTTCACGATAATAAACATAAAGGTGCATTGACCCATCAAATATCATCGTAAAGAGGAATTCTGCACCCCATGGTGAAGCCCTTGGGTGTGTGATCCCTTTACACAGATTCTCCCATAGTTTTTTCTTTGGATATTCATGTTCCACAATATCCATTTTATATGGAGTCCTGGATAATGGTAACACCACAGGTATATAATCAATTGAAAATTAAACATCTATGCTATGAGGAAGACAAATAAACTCCTAGGAAAATACATCATCATATTCCCTAAAAAAATAGGCATGTCTTCAATGATTATTATTTCAGTATAATAAATCATATGAGATCAACAATCATTCCTATAGGGAAATAAATTCCATGATTTTGATGTTGGTGCAAATAATGATTCATCCTCTTACTTACAATTGAACAGAATCAACGGTCAATTCACAACTTAGAGGGTGATTTCTTTATCACTAAAATTTATGTTGGCTCTATATAGGGAAAATGAATCCAATCCCACAATTGCATCAAATTACACAAACTGTATTATGAAAATTTTCACTAGGATGTTTAGAAATAAATTTTTAATAGGGGAGGGTGTTATAAAATTAGGATGAAAAAATTTCATCATTTTACATTTTTAACAATAACCCCACTTCCATGATTTGTGGTGGAATTTAAAATGTTCTACTAAACATTCCTGATATTAAGGAATCTATAGAACCAAAATCAAGAAAGTATATTATCAATCCATGAATGAATAACTTGTGTACCTTTTACCGCATTATTCTTGAGATCCACCTCAGCAGTTTTGATGATAAAATATCACCCATGATCTTAGGGATTCATAGGATGTATCTAAAGACCCTTGGATTAGGAAATTTATTTGCAATGTTCATGGGTTCATTTAACTTTTATAAATGTTTAATGGAATGAGGGTAAACTGGAGGATTCCAATCCTTTTTTTCATTATTGTGTTTCTCTAATTAGAAATAGTTACCTAGAATAACATCCTTCAAAAAAATAATGAATTTTCTAGACTCGATCAAGCAATTTAAAAGGTTATTCTTTTCACACATTTGACATGTGGGATGCTGAAATTTCATGGAAAGATAATATTTTCCCATCAGACCACTATAATTGAATTTTACTTTCCCCTTGTTATCCCCATGATACCCTTGATATTAGCTAACCTCCATTTATACTTTTAGGGAACATCGGACAATCTTATCTTAGATATCAATTTTATACATCTCCAATGATTTTCATTGACTAGGTTTTATACCCCCAATGAAGTTGTCAACCATTAAATCAGGGGTAACAGTAAAGACAAAGTTGTATCTTTCGTTTCTTGTAATTTTCATTTCGTATACCTTGATAGATTCATTGTATTTTTTCTTTAGGGAAAAGATATAATGTTCCATTTTATGTCAAACTGTTTGAGTAAAATATTTAACAAAAGTCATTTTCTAGAATTCATTCCACTACATTACTATGATCACTTCCTGAAGCTTCATATTCTAAACCAATGTCCACCATAGATCATATTCTCCCTCTATATCATAAACATATTGTAGAATGTTATCTTTTTCAGAACATGGAAAGATGGAAAAGATCTTACAAATGGAGTTGATCCATTGTTCTGGGATTAATAGATCACATGATCCATTGAATGTTAGAGTCCTTTGTTGAAAAGAGCCCTCAACTATAGCTTTCTCTCTCTTGGAGGGATTTAGTTTCTCCTCCTGATATTGGTTTCTTTTTATAATACAAGTCGGTTTAGGTATTATCATCATGTAGATTTCGATTCCTACTCCTATTGGGTTAGAAATCTCATTGGTGCAGTCATCAGATTGCCCTTAAAATCGATTTTTTTACCCATTTCTTCCTATTTGAGGCCATTGTTTAGAGTAAAAGAAATATTAAAGATGAGTATTTTTTAAACTGTTAAACATATAAAGTGGGAATCCAATAATGTGAAATCGATAAATCATAAATTTTATATATTTCATAACTTATGAATTTATAGGACTCAATCTCTATTATCCACGATATATTTCTTAATATATATTATTATAGAATTTTTTTATTCCGTTAACAATGATTAATAATGATCTTGTGAATTTTCCAAATAATATCCGAAAATTGTGTCAAAACTAGTGCATATTAATGTTCGTTATTGTGTACCAGGTTACACTGAGTCTGTCTTAACACATGTTGCCAGAGTTGTTTCCGCTATATGCATCTATACTAGAACCATGCCCACATATAGTATCTGGACAAGGATTTATTTTCAGGATAAACAACTTACTATATAATTAATTTTTTTTTGGAATTTCTCTTATAATCAATATTATCCATAATGCTTTAACTAGAGTTTTGTAATCTTAAACCCAAAAGTAACAAAAAGTTTCCTCTGATACCAACTTTAACAACAGTATTATTTATTACAAAATAATTATTCATTTTTTACATAAATGTACAAATAATAAGACCAAAAATTTTAGTTAATTATAGTGTATTTGGGAATGAGTTACAGAGAATAGCATATTGATCATGGGATACAATGAAATTATTGAATACATCCTTAACATTGTTCTAAAATTCTGTGGATTTTAAAACACCTGGGATAAACTACATAAAAACATAAGAATGAGATAATCCATAAAGCCTAGTAACGGAATAAACATAACATAATGTTTTACATGTTAGACAATAGGAATAGAAATGAGTCATTAAAATATAAGGAACTATAAACATGACTAACGAGTCACGATATAACATGTTATTTATAAGATGGGAAAAGTGGATAAAACTTAAAAAATAACCTCATAAACATATGTCAAGGATAAAATACCGAGACATCATGGTGGAAAAAGTTCACTAGTGGAATCATGATCACTCTACAACACAACATGTCATCTACTAAAACTAAACTTTACCCAATTCAGTGGAGTTATATATAATTCAAGGTTATATTGTCACATTCATTTCATCTCATTCATAAGTGTGCTAGATAGATCATAAAATATGGACTCATTCATAATAATAATTTAATCCATTACCTAGGAGTTTAGAATAAATATATGTTAGTCCCCAATCAAGAAGTACATGGGCATAAATGCAAACCCCTTGATAGAAAATGTGTATGGTATTCCCAATATAATATTTTTGGAACGGGAAATCACGGAGAAATTTTGGAAGCATCATGGCATCACTTAAATATTTATAAAAAGTGTTTATGAGTGAGAAGTTGGTATATAATCACATATAAATAAAAATTATACTAATAAAAACAAAAAAAAACATATACCTACATTATAAATTGTAAATATAAGGCATATGATGATGAAAAAACATGAATAAATAATAGAATACTAAATATATTTTGGCATGGTAAGAGGTTTACATAATGGTTCATTAGAAGGATTAATGAGAGTTCAATAGGTCTATAATTATATAAAAAAATGAAATTATATTTGATATGGAAGAACATATAAAAAAATCATAAAATGAAAATTAATAATCATAACATTAAAAAAGTGATTGAATAAAAAAGAAGTTGAACAATCCATTACTTGAGTTTGTGACTCCAAATGATCGGGGAGGAATTATTGAGAGCATAAGGGATCCTTGGGGAGACTCTAGGGAGTTTATGTAAGTGTATGAATGTGCTCCAAGGAGTTTGAGTGATGGGAAATGGGATCTTGGGTGGATATATATAGGAAATGAATTGTATTTCTTTATTATTTATGTTTTGGAAGATACATAATAAAATAAATAAAACAAAAAACCATACCATTGTTTTCCCCAGGTTTCTCCCAAAGTGGTGTATCTCATAGGTTTTTCATTTCTGAATAATCCAATCTCTCTATAGAGTGTAAATTTATATTTAATTGTGTTATCTTATTCCTAGACCTCATAGTCTAAGGACAATATCATATAAGATGGTAGAATCAAACTCAAATGATGACTAGATTCCTCAAAATCCACCTTTCTGTGATTGATATTGTTATGGTTATTCTCTATCCAAAATGGGGTCTTACCCTAAATAGTTTAGTATTGATAATTGTTATATCATATAAAAATAGTATAACATCCCTGAAGTTGAACCCGTTTCTCTTACAAAAAATGATTCTACTAGATATGTTTTAAATTTAAGAGTTATTAATATAATATATTGTGTTATTATTAAAAGTATTTCTAGTCATGTTACTTCTTGTAATACAACTCATGAAAATTAAGTGATTCTACAAGTCACTCACCTTTGTTCTGGAAAAATTTATCTGTACTAATCATGAAATTCTTTGAACATAGTATTAATACATCAAGATCGGTGAAGATGAGGTATTAAACCAAATGTTCGATAGATTCACAAGAATTGTGAATGGAATAAATTATCTTGAAAATATTAATAAAACCCATTACTAATTGAAGAAGTCAAATGTTCGTTACCAATGATTTGGAATGCCAAGAAATTTTCCATCGATGAAGGTAATAACTTCAAAAAGTACACCCTAGATGAATTTGTTGGATAATTAATTCAGTATGATGTGTAAATAAGAAATATAGTTGTTGATGAGGGAAAAAATGAAAATACTTATGTTTTAAATATGTAAATGTTGTTTCTACAGACTCATCTGATTCTAATCTACATGATTGTGAAAAATAACACATGGCTCAGATTGTTACTGGAGTTTACAATATAATGAATAAGATAAGATTCCAAAAAGGTTTTAGAAGAATCCGTGAGAAAGAAAAATATAATGGAGATATAAAAGAGAGTACAAATTACAATGATTTTGATGTAAAATATTATTGTGTTGGATGAAAGGTTATATTGAGTTCTATTGTCCAAAAATAATGATAATGAAAAATAAAAAAGGATGGAAAAAATAGAGTAAAAACATGTTAGAGTTATACAGAAGAATCTAATTCCATTAAAAAATATCAAAATAAAAACTTGTGTTTCATGGAATCATAAGATAAGATTAGTAAATATTTTTAATTCCTAGTGTTCTAATTCTAAAAATTATTCTGAAAAACCCAATTTTTTTAAATTAAATAATGAAATTTAAAGACAGAGAAATGATATATTCAATGAATACAATTCATATAAAAATATTAAATAAAATAATTAGAAACATATTTATGAAAATAAAGTAATTTTATATGAAAATGATAATATATGAAACACCACTTTCTTTTCTAAATGAATTGTTTATGAATATTTAAATATCGATCAATATTTGAATAAAAATATGAAAAAAGAAGTTTAATGTATTAAAAAATGTTTATATATATATATTTATCAGAGGTCATGAAAAATATCATGATATGATATTTTGGTCTAAAAAATATAAAAATAATGATGGGTTCAGTTATGATCGAATATTTATTGAAATGATTAAAAACAATTTTGTTAAAAGTATAAATCATTTTACTTTTACTGTTACTTTTTTAAAATGTTTCATGAGAAGTCACTATACAAATTATTGTTCTCTTAGATTGAAAAAAACTTTGGGATATTCAAAATATATTATTTCTAAATCAATATTATAAAGAGTTCCTGACAATACATGTTTAAAATATATATGCGTGCATAAAAATTGTATGACTAATCCTATTGTTCCCAAAGTATCTTAGGTACCAAAATTGTCCAGTAATTTATTTTTTTAGGAAAAACGGCATGGATATCTCAAGAATGACATATGGTACATTTATAGATGATGCTCTAGGAATATTTGTAGAGAACAAAAATGGTTTCAACTTACAAAAAATGTGATTGATGCAATGTTACTTGTAATAAAAATTCTAAAGGTAATGTAATTTTTTTAATGTTAGAATTCAAATTATACTTTCATTTCTAATTTTGTATATGTTGATTAATTAAAAATAATTTATTTAGTGTATCATGTGATGATGTAGTGGAAGTTAAATATCAAAATTATAATTGTTTAGTTTTTATATATGATTCATTATTATATTGTAATAACATAAAAAAATATTTATACTGTTTTTTAACTAACTGTTCAACATGTTATGTGTCTAATGAATGTAAAAATTATAGCATCATTTTGAATCAAAGATTTTGTTATATTAATTTAAAAATATTATATAATCTCTCAAAATATGAGAATGTTTTATAGTTACCTTCCTTGATAAAATAACATATCCTTGTTTCTGTGACATCCATGAATGGGAAGCAACATAAAATTTTGTTTAGATTTGTCAATTAGATAACTAATAATAGGCCATTAATGTGAGTACGTCTTGATTTATTTGGTCCCCCTAAACATCCTAGACTTGGAGTAAAGAAACATGATTTAGTTATTATTGATGATTATAGTATATTACCATGGGTATACATTGGTTCTCATAAAAATGATACATTTTCATGATATAATGATTTGTGTAATTTAGATCATAATGAAAAAAAATGTAAAATCTTTTCGAATCATGTGATAAAGGAGGTGAATTTCATAATTTAGATTTATAAAATTTATGTGAAAAAATAGCTACATTCCTAATTTTAATACTCCTAGAACACTATAGTAAAACGGTGTGGTAGAATGAAAAAATAGAACTCTTATTGAAATGGCTTGAACTATGTTATGTGAATATAATGTTCATAGATATTTTTGATATGATGCCATGTTTTATACATGTTATATTTAATATAGAAACCTTATCAGACCTATGTTAAATAAAACATCTTAGTAATTATTTAATAATAAAAAACCTAGAATTGGTTACCTTATAATTTTTGGCTATATAATTTTTATATTAAATTTAATGGATAATTTTGATAAATTTGATGCTAAAAGTGATGAAGATGTTTATATTGTATATTATAGTAATAGTGAAAATTATATATTTTATAATAAAATAACTAAGGTTATTAAATAATCTGTTCATGTTTGGATGATGAAAATAATGTTAAAATAAACACTAAATCTTATGTTAATAATGAGGAGGTGATATATTTTAATTTTGGTGAAGAATAACCTTAGGATATTAATGAATCAATTAAGGGGAATCCAGATCCTTCTCAACACATTCTAAGATCATGGAAGACTTATAAAGATAATCCTATTGAATATTAAATTGGAAATGCTGATTATGGTGTTAAAAATAGAAACTTGGTTTTAATTTTTGTGCCAAGTCCGCATTTATTTTTGATTTTGTTCCTATTAATATTAATGATTCATTAAAATATGAAAACTGGATTGTTGCTATGAAAGATGAATTAAATCAGTCTGTTAGAAATAATATTTTTAATTGATAATAATTTCATGTGGATAAACATTTTATTGAAACAAAGTTGATATTTATAAAGAAGCTGGATGGATTTTGACTTATTGTAAAAAAAGGCAGACTTGCTGCTTACTGATACTATCAATTAAAAGGTATATATTTTGAAGATTCTTATGCACCTATTTCCCAAAAAGAGGCTTTTATAATTTTGTTGGACCTTTCTAGTTTTTACGAACATAAATTAAATTAGTTTTATATAAAAAGTGATTTCATTAATGGTTTTATTATAGGAAATGTTAATGTTTCCCAAACACCTAGTTTTGAAAATGAATGATTTCTTAATCATGTTTTTAAATTATCTAATGCATTTTATGGTCTCAAATAAGCACCACATTAATTGTAGGTAAGGCCTTATTTTTTTTTAATAAAAAATGGTTTCAAAAAAGGAAATGTAGACCCTAAAATATTTATTAAATGAACTTCAGACGAAATTTTAATTGTACAAATTTATGTTCATGATATTTTTTTGGATTATTTAGTGAAATTATCTTTAATGAATTTTATTGACTTTTGAGTTTGAAATGAGTTTAATGGTATAATTAATGTTATTTCTTGGAATTTAAAATTTTCAATGATAGAAGAATTTTTTCTAAATCAATATAAGTATGTTAAAGAGGTAGTTAAAACATTAAGTCTTAATACATCTAAATCTTTGAAAA
The DNA here is from genome assembly GCA_963277665.1 of Viscum album. NCBI lineage: Eukaryota > Viridiplantae > Streptophyta > Magnoliopsida > Santalales > Viscaceae > Viscum > Viscum album. Next base: position 1,825,003,545 of record OY728146.1, on the reverse strand, counting down.
TTCATAGTGGGAATACATGAAAATTAGATGCTAATGCTTCTAGTAAACTTGTTAACATTAAATTTTATAAAGGCATGATAGGTATCTTACTATATTTAACTACATGTAGACTTAATATTTTATTTAGTGTTTTCTAATGATCTATATTTCAATATGACCCTTGAGACAGTAATTTTAAAAATGTAAAAATAATTACATTTGTTAAAGAAATTGAGAATTTTGGTTTATTTTATCCGTAATATAATTATTTTGATTTAATTTCTTATTCTAACTCTGATTTTGGAGAATGTAGAATTTAATAAAAAATAACATGTGGTATGTGTCATTTTTTGGGATTTTTTTAATTCTATGGTCATCTAAAGAACAATTATCTATTTATTTCTCTACTATATAATATGAGTATATATCTTCTACTAGTAGTTGTTCCCAATGTTTATGGATTATGAAAAACATATGTGATTTTGGGGTTTATCTTATAAAAATTCCTATTTTTTGTGATAATACTTATGTAATTTGTATTTCTAAAACCCCATGGAAAAATTATAGCATAAATCATATTGATCATAGATTTCAAATTATTAGAGGTAATGTGAATAAGGGTGATATTATTTTAGAATTTATCCCTTCCGAACATAACATGTACACATTACTACGAAGCCTTTAGATTTTTCTTAGTTTGAGAAAATTAACTTTGATCTTGGTATTTTTTAATGTAAAAAAATTATTCCATCATTTATTTAGGGGAGTTTATTTTTTCTATATTTGTTTATTTTCAAAAAGGGGGAAAAATAAATTGGTTTTAAATATTTTAAAATTCCTTTTATATGGTTTAAATTTTTTGTTTTTTGTAATCAAACATAAAGGGGGAGAATGTTTGTGTATGTTCATGTTTTCTTTTGGTCTATTATATAAGATTATATATATATATATTAACCCTTTATTATTTTATATGATTACATGTGGTTTTCATTTATACCTGAATTGTCTTTTAGCATTAACTACATTAAATTTTTTCCTCTGTATTTTGATGATATATCAATATAAAATGAATGGTTTTGGTGCACCTTAAGATTTTAGATATATAACATATTTATCTAAACTTAATTAGTTTTTTTATAAAGTCTCAAAATTATTTTCTATTACACTAAAAATTCAATGATGTTTTAGTTGTAGTTTTAGAATCTCTACAAAGAATAGTTTTAAAAATTTATTGTATTTACTTTAAAACATGTTCTATAGTTATCGAATTTTCTCAAATCCTAATTTTATAGAATAAAAAACATTTATATATTCATTTTATTAGTACATATAAAAGTAAAAAAATGTCGTTTTGATGGTGAATCAATATTCTGAACTTCTCCTATGAATTTTTATAACTACAGTTGTTATATAATGTTTTTACATCTCATTTTCAAGGATTTCCCGAGCATTAGTAGTTCTATTTATTCATTTCTTGATTTTTGGGAACCCCAATAAGATTTTTTTCAAAAAATTCTTCTAAAAAAAGTCTCAGTCTACTTCTATGATACTTTAAATGTTCATTGAATTTTTTTAACGTACCCTCTCTAGTTTTTATCAATGTATGGTTCGAAAACCCTAATTTTGCAACAATGTAATGTATTTTTTGGTAACCCTACTTTCAAAACAGTGTAAATTATTCTCTAGAAACCATTCATTTTTGTAGAGTACTAAATATGGTTTGAGAACCTTACTTTCATGTATAGGGAAATATATGGATCGAAAACCCTTCTTTTATTATAATTAAAAGTATAGTTCAATAACCCTATGCTACTTTCGTCAATCCTACACTACATAGATGAAACCTACACATTGTTGATGAACCCAACACTACTTTGATGAAACCTATGATACTTTTATGAAACCTATGCTACTTTGATAATCCCTACCATAATTTGATGAACCTAAAGATACATTTAGGAACCCTATACTAATTTTATGAACCCTACACCGCTTTCATAAAAGTATGGTCTGTAAAACCTAATTTCGATGAACAAAACTTTCATGTACCCTACATTCATGTATAAAACGTTCGTATACCCTACTTTCGATTAAAACGAACTTTTTTTTACCATACTATATTGTACCTCAATTTCATGTAACCTAATTTCATGTACCTCACTTTTTATAACCTACATTGCTACTACCACTTTTTTCTTTTATGTTGCACATAAATCTTCTACATTTAATTGTGTATTATTTTTAGGGGATTTTCTACTAGATATATTTACACTAAATATAAGGATTATGATCATTTATATTTTGATGATTTTGGTGCAATATTTATAGAGAAAGTTATGAAATTATTTATATATATTTGTCAAATAGCGTTGGAGTTTAAAAAATATTTAAATTATAATATTTGAATTTACTTTTATGTTGTGTTGTTAGTTTTCTCAAACTATTTTAACTATTTTTAAATATGTTTAAATAGATATAAGGTGGAATTTTAAATAATTCAACACTATTTTTATTATAGATATATTATGGGAAGTGTTTTAAAATTAATTTATATTAATTTATTTTGGATTTTTTCAATGGTAATAAAGAGGGGAAAGGCCATTATTTTTGTGGAGATATTTTGAAAATATCTTTATTAAATTTATTTAGAATATCCAAAGGAAATGAAGCTAATAAAACCACTGAATATTTATTCTCTATCCCTCTATATATCTATCCATCATAGGGAAAAAAGACACAGGGGTTACCATTTTCGATAATCTATTATTTTCAAAGACAAAGTGTTGCAAAAATTGAACTTTCTGTACATTTATAATGTCATGTGAGACTCTATTTCACCATAATCTAGTTCTATCAAGTGTTTAATTAATTATACATTGACTTCAATTGAATTTACAAGACGTTCTAATCAAAATATCAAGAACCAATACAATTTCATTCATTGTTTATTGTCTCTTTTATATTTTGAAAGTCTATAATGATATTTCCTATCTCTCATACACACTCAATTTTTTCCATTTATTATTTTACACAAAATATAATTATTTAATATTATTTTTCCTTGGGATGTGACTATGATATTCTAAAGACAAGATTTAAGGGTTTATACTCTCTGTTTCTAAGGTCTAGACTGTTTAGAATGCGACTCCCTCTATCTAAATTCAAGTTATTTAGGGTTTTGAATCTCCTAAAAATTTAGTTTTGTGGCCATCCCACCACTAGAAAAGTATTTTGTAATTGGGTTATTATTACCCCTCAAAATTAATTTTTAGTGCATAGGTATATCTCACATAGTAGATAGGTATAAGAGTAGATGAGGCCTAAATTGGACCTAACTACTATGAAAATCACCCTTTAATCATTTAAATTCTATGTTACTAATTAACCTTAATAATTAACTATGTTAATTAAATCATTTAATAAAATATTTTGTTTAATTTTTTTTAATCTGGTCTATTCACCCCCTCTAGACCATCTACCATTAATGTAACACCCCGACCCCAGTTACCCAGAGTCGGTGCATTATTGTGTAACATTGGCATGATCACAAAAGATCAAGTCTCGAAAGAACGATTAGTTTAGTAGTGTTGGAAACACTAGATACATTCATCAGTCTTACATTACATCATAAAGTAAAAAAAAACTAAAAAAACATCATGTCTATATATCCCCTCATACTATCCCTATAGGTCATTCATTTTATACTTCATTACATCCTTGAAAAATTAAAACATTGAAAGGGGTGACCTCAGATGCTCAATAAGGATAACAATACAGTGGAACCTTTCATAAATAAACATAAACATTTAAGGAAATGTATAACTAAAACAAAAGCCTTTTAAACTTGAACATCGGTATAATATGGTAAAAATAAAATAAAATAATGGAATTTAATTATTCAGATGGATATTCTACTAGTCGAATAATCACATGAAATATCAATAACCACTTTCATAATGATGGAATGCATAAGTCTAGACTATCATAACCACGTAGCCAAGGCCTCATGCCAAGACTACAAATAATATTTTGTCAAGGCCTTATGTCAAAACACTAGTTTGTATCATGAGACCTACTGATGAATCAAGGAGCTATAGCGGGCTCCACCCATCACTTATTAAGTCCAATTCATTCCTCATATGAACAGTTTTAAACATATCATAAACCATAACATAATCATATCACATAAAACATGCATAAAGGAAACATAACATTTCCACATTTCAATCACAAGATATCAATACAACACATTGATATAATGAAAACACTTTCAAAACCATTTTCAATACCAAAATAAAAGAAAATTAAATCTTGGTATTTATTTTTCATTTTAAAAAAGTAGTTTTTAAGTATTTTTCAATATTCATAAAAATTCGATGTTCTTAGAAAATTACAAAAAATTCAAATTAAGATAATTTTGATATTCCGAATACAAAAATGAAGTCCATTTTAAAATATAAAATTTATATAATTTCAAAAAGTGGGTATTACTATTCATAACAGCTACTTTGATTGGTCGTGGTGTGTTAGAACTCGAGGTTGCGTACAACACAGGCTGCTCTATTATTCCAATAGAAGCATACCATGGAAGCTTGGGGTGTTAAATTCTCCCCTCCGTCAATAAATTGTGTCCTCGCAATTTGAAATTTTTCATTGAATATAAAAGTTTGAAAATGGAAAATACCTTTGTGGAAAACCAACATCGGAAATATGGTTAATAAAAATATAAGTTTAAAAGAAAGAAAGAGAAGTACAAAGGTCACCCAAGATAGCCAATACTAGGATTCTATGAAAACATGGATATGGAGGAAAAAAACCATCAAGGTCAGATGGAGAGTTGTATAAAACAAGATTAGGAGAAAGTTTAACTACAAGAAAATCCCAAACTTGTGATTGGTTAAACAATCATTGATTCCCTAATTGGAAAGTTAACCGACAACGTTTTTGTTTAAAGTTACCTTTCATAGAGTCGAGGAATTTATTTAAGAGATTTACTAAGAATGTAAGGAAATATACATACTTGTCATGTAGACTTTCATTCTGTAATAAATTTTCACCACAAACCCATCTTTCACTCAAAAAGATAATAGAACTCAAAAATATTATATTTATCTTAATATTATAAGGTTCCAAATATTAACACATACCATTTAGACTAGGAAAACAATTTTGTAATAACTAGGGACATCCTGTAGGCTAGTGGTAGGTAATAAAGGCATGTCACACTATAGTTGTGGGTTCGATTCTTGCAGCTTTGTCCGATGTGGCGGGTTATCCCCTGACCTACAGGTTGTCCTTGTCCTAAAACTATAGTATTATAATATTCCAAAAATAATCTTCATAAATGTTTTAACCTTAAATAATACTACCCAATGTTTAACCTAATCCATTCCAACCTTTATAGTTATCCAAAATACCTCTGTCTGGACTTTCTCTAAAAGGTATCTTAATTCCAAAATCAATTTATCAAATTCCCCAAACAAAGTAAAGTTTCTCTTATTGTCAAATACTAAAAATATGATTACCTTCATCACATTAAATCCTTAATGAAAAAAACAAGTACTGTAGTACAATCCTTATATATATCACATTATTCTTATAAACAGAATATAATCCTTGAGTCCAAAATCACCAATACATTAATTAATCCACTTAAACTATAATAACAGCATAAGATTTTCCTTGATCCCTTGGCCTTTTCTGAGGTAAGTTTCCCTGAATCTTAGGACATTCATTTGCATAATGCCCCATTTCCCTACAATGGTAGCATTCGACATTGATAGCCTCTTTCTTTCCCTTGCAATCACGAGCCTGGTGACCTTTTTCTCCACATTTATAACAAACTCCCATTCCTTTTAGGCAAGTACCGCAGTGATTCTTCCCACAATTATCGCATAATAGAAAATCCTTCTTTCCATTTTCCCTTTATCTATCTCTTGTTCCACTGTTCTCTTCTTCTCTTGCTTTACATTATTATCATAAGATTTAGAGAATTCATTTTCTTGTCTTGATAGCACAGGAGACTATATCTTCATATGACAAGAAGGTTTGTGAGACTAATGCTCGATGAAGAAATGGTTTTAAACCATAAAAGAAATGATCAATCTTACTTCTTGGGTTATGTATATAATCTACAGCATACCTTGCTAACCTTGTAAAGTTTCCCTCATACTTTGCGACATTCTCATCCTCCTTTTGTCTGAGACATAGAAACTTCCTTTCCATATCTTTTCTATGGTAACGTGGGAAGTATTTTTCTAATAAAATCTCTTTGAACTCCCTCCATTCCATATTATATACTTCTAAATCTTCTTTCATGCTTTGAATCAGTGACCACCATTGATCGACATCTCCAGTGAGGCAGTAAAATGCCATGACAACCTTCTCCCTTTCGCTACTCCCCAAAGCGTGGAATATTTTCTCTAATGAGTTTATCCATTGCTCAGCTACTAATGGATTTGTACTCCCATTTAATGTTGGTGGTTGTTGCCTCATGAAGCGGCATAACATTGATCCTCCACGTTGCGGATTAGGGTGCTCCATATGAGTAAGGTTATTATTCATAACCTGATTGAGTTATCACAGTATGGTGATAAGTTGATCAACACTAGTTTTATCTCCAACTCCATTATAATTATCTTGAGCAGGAGGGAAATCCCTACATGGAGTGCGTGCATTGATACAGTTTCCTTTTCCTCCCACGAGGCGCCATTTCTAAAAAATGGCATAAACAATATTATTTTTTGAATCAAAATACATAATTCAATACTTGTAAAACACTTAACATAAATTGAACTATAATCATAAAAATGTTTTTTAGGAAGTATATACTCATAAACCCTTCATAATGGTTTGTAAAGAAAATGAGAATTATCATAAGCATATACCCCGGGATTGTCGTAACCAAGAGTGCAGCAAGGCCCGTTGTCGTGCACCAATTCCCATTCAAGTCTAGCTCAAACAGGTTTTTTTGGGTTATACCCTTAGATACATCATTCCAAGAGCCTCCTCTACCTGCTCATATCCAGAAAGAGATGTATTTCTCAGAAAAATCATAAAATCTCTATAATACCAAAATTCTAGGAAGTTCTTCTATACTAATCCTCAAAGTCTATCTTAGGGATATCAGAGTTTATCTAAATCTAGCCTCTAAGGTTAGTACTAAACTGCCTCTGATACCAAATATAACACCCTGACCCCAGTTACCTAGAGTCGGTGCATTATTGCGTAACATTGGCATGATCACAAAAGATCAATTCTAGAAAGACCGATTAGTTTAGTAGTCTTGGAAACACTAGATACATTCATAAGTCTTACATTACATCATAAAGAAAAACAAAACTAAAAAAACATCATGTCTTCATATCCACTCATACTATCTCTGCATGTCATTCATTATGTACTTCATCACATCCTAGAAAAATTAAAACATTGAAAGGGGTGAGTTCAGATGCTCATTAAGGATAACAATACGACAGAAACTTTCATAAATAAACATAAACATTTAAGGGAATGTATAACTAAAACAAAAGCCTTTTAAACTTGAACTTCAGCATAATATGGAAAAAATAAAATGAAATAATTCCATTCACTTATTCACATGGATATTCTACTAGTCAAATAATCACATGCAATATCAATAACAACTTTCATAATGATGGAATACAAAATGCCAGACTATCATAACCACGTATCCAAGGCCTCGTGCCAAGAGTACAAATAAGATTTTGTCAAGGCCTCGTGCCAAGACACTAGTTTGTCTCATGAGACCTACCGATGCCTCAAGGAGCTATAGCATGCTCCAACCATCACTTATTAAGTCCAATTCATTCTTCATATGAATAGGTTTAAACATATCATAATCCATAACATAATCGTATCACATAAAACATGCAAAGGAAAAATAACGTTTCTATATTTTAATCACAAGATATCAATACAACACATTGATATAATAAAAAAACTTTCAAAAACATTTTCAAATCCAAAATAAAAGAAAATTAAATCTTGTTATTTATTTTTCATTTAAAAAAATTGTTTTTAAGTATTTTTCACTATTCATAAAAAATTGGGTGTTCTCATAAAATTACAAAAAATACAAATTAGGATAATTTCGATATTCCAAATACAAAAATGAAGTCCATTTTGAAATATAAAATTTATATAATTTCAAAAAGTGTGTATTACTATTCATAACAGCTACTTTGATTGGTCGCGGTGTGTTAGAACTCGAGGTTGCGTACAACACACACTACTCTATTATTCAAAGAGAAGCCTACCATGGAAGGTTGGGGTGTTACAATTAACCTATCAGTACTAACATTACTATACCAAATATCATATTTTATATAATTTTTTATGATCATTTTGGTGGTAGATTATCTATAATTATATCATTCATCATAATATACTGAATTTTTTATGATTATGTTTACTGATTGAGTAAATTATTTACATTTCATATGTTGTATTCAATATGAATTTGTGTGTTGATTATGTTTCACCCATTTCTTATGATGAATTTATTGAAATTAGTAATTGTTATGTGGGGACCAATATAACCCCTTTATGCATCAGTTGGTAGCACGAGGAAAACTAAACTCGATTTTTTTTTCAAAGACATACCCATTTTTATATATTTCTTGGTCGAGGCCTTAGTGGTATGTTTTTTCACATCCCTCGTTATGTGTTCCCTCATTATGAGATTATTTATTGATTTTCCATGAGATTATTATACTATTATAATATCAACGTTTATATTTCATTATCATGTGATTATTTTTATGGCATTATTTTATCATCTTTTATTTCTTCCATATTGTGCTCAACGTTATGTCTTAATGAAATGTGTCTTTAGTTATTGACCTTTCCATATTGCCTATGCCTATTTATGATAGCTTTATTTGTATTCTTAACTTTATTGACATCTGATCTCACCATTTTCTTATGATTTATTTTATCCTAGGAAAATAGGAAGTGTTTTATGATTGAAAATAAAGTATTATAAAAAGGGGATAAAGGTGTTCTGAAATAAAATACTTTTGTATTTTATGTATGAAATGTAATTTAAATTTATTGTATGCATCTATTTCACCAATACTACTTATGAATTCTATATTTTTTGGATGCAATCACTTATACTTAGTATTAATGTTATAATGTAACCATCAACTCTGGGCTTCTGGGATAGGGGTATTTAAAAATCATTTGTAATGAATAAGGTAGTTCAAGAAATCAATTGCATTCACATCAAATCCAATGAATTGTACCACAATGGTAAAAAACCATGCAGTACGTTACATACTAGATCTATGATCCTCACACATCTCAATTGTTCTTTTGACTCACAAAATGGATGTATACATAATCAACACCACAAAAGGGGATCTAATTACAAGAAATCAATCTACACCATAATAGGGGTACTCATCACATGTTTCCTTATCCAACATGATTTATTTAGTTTTTACCCATTATTTTATTGAAAAATGTTCAAGATAATATCATGATTTCCCCAACCACATGCCAACTAACTAAGATACCATGTGAATTAATTAATTAATCTAATTAGAAATAAATAATTTTTATTTCATTTCAAAATATATTTTCCCAATTTTAGTTTTCAACATATGTTTCTCTCTTTATGAAACTAAATCAAAGGTTATAATCATTTCATTACATTTCAAATCAATTCCAAATTTATTTCATTTTTGGATAGTTTATATCAATTCATTTAAGTAGAATAACTTCTAAATAAGAAAAACCATTTTTCATTGATTTCCCATCAATTTTAATACCATTGAAATTAGAATTTTTTTAAAATAGCAAAAAAATTTAAAATAAAATATCAAATAACCAAGAATCCATGTTTTTAAGTTCATTGAGAAATCAATTCAATTTAATCAAAAATTGTACATTTAAACTGTAGGGAAAATAAATAAAGAACCACATAACTTTAAAATAGTATAGATAAATCAACACCCACATGGGATTTTCTAATAAATAATGAAGAAGATGAAGATCCTATAAAAAATTTAGCATGACGATCCAAAAAATAGTGTTTATATACATTAATTAAATTATTATCTATCAAATATAAGGATAAAATAAATAGATAATAGAAGAAACTACACAATAAGATATCCCCTTAGTCATAGAATATTAAAAAAGATAGACACCACTTTGATCGACCATGAAAAGGATTTTAAGGAGTAAATTTCACTTATAGAGAGCCTAAATTTGACAATAAAGAGTGTTAGGGTTTACTTGGTTAACAAGGAATCTTAAAATGGAGGTTCATGAATATTTATTAATGTCTTAGTGGAATTAAAAACCCTATGCATGATGTTCTTGGGAAGAGCCAAGGGTTAGAAAAACTACGTTCCCTACTGGTATTCTGTTATAGGTGAATATTTTTTCCAGAAAATTAATCTAAATTTTCAATAACTATTCATTTTCCACTATCTAGGTGGTGTAAAATTTGGAGGTTTGGCTGCATAATTTAGACAAACCATGTACCATAATCAAGTGGATCTCAAAATGGCACACATTTTGCTTGAAAAAACATTATTGTTTTACCTAATTATATCCCAAACATGGACTGGCCAAAGTGATTAAAAAATTAAAAAAAATTACCATAAAACATAAACAATCCAAACCAAAATAACATTAAAATAAGGGTATAGTGATACTTTAAAACAAGTAAAAAAATTGTACAAATTTCTTACCTCAAGATTTATTTGTTTCAAAAGAGAATTTAACTCATATATAATAAATATAAATTTCTTATTAATATATAAAATATTAATTTAATTACACATGATATCATATAATATATTCTTATAACATTATAACTATAATTTTTTAGAAATTTATTTTTAAAATCATCATTTTAGGGTGTTCAATGTTTCATTTTTCATTAGAATTTGTATTCAGTAGTTTTAGTCCCTTAACATTGAAAAGAGTAATATATTTAAAATAATGTTATTAATGATATAAAAATCACATATATTAATTATATAAACAATTTTTATCTTTCATTAATGGTATAAACATGACAAGGAATTATACCTTTAATGGAGTTGTTAGGTCGTTCCTATGCATAAATGTTGCTATCACATTTTGATGAATTGATAAAAATAAAGTTAAATAATAATTTACCTTTAAATAATAATTAATATATATATTATTTTGTGTGTATTAATTAAATTTTTAATAATTAATATCCAAGTAATTTGGAGATGGAAAAAATATCATCGCTTTTGGGAGGTGGTAGTCCATATGTACGCACGGGTGATAATAATATTTTCTAATGGATTGGAATATTAGAGTATAGAAATGATACTATAATTAAAAAAACAAAATCAATCAATAAATATAAATTATAAACGTTAAAATAATAATAATTCCAATCCATGAAATATGGGGATGAAAAAATAATTTTTATCAGTACATGGTGGTGGTGGTCCACATAGGAAGAAGTGATACTTTCACATCCCATTTGATAAAAAACATGGCTGATAATTGACGTTAAATTATAATAATAACACTAAAATAAATACACAATACTAAATATATTATTTTATGATGAATAATTAATTTTTATAGGTGATATAATAAAAAAAATTGAAAGAGTTCAGGTAAGAAGATTATTTATTATTTAGGATACAACTATTAGACACTTTGTTAAGTACAATTGGAAAGGTATTTTATGAATACCATAACCACTAAATTGTTTCTAAAGAAATTTGAAAAATAATTTTAATTATTTTGTTAATCTAGATGTGTTATTGGGGTGTAATGTTATGAGAAAATGGGTGTCCTTTTATAAGTGATGGAAATGAATAACATTTAATAAAAAATTGTATTAAAATATAATAATTTCATTTAAAAGTTAAAGGGTTTCATATGGTTATATTTTTGAATAATATGGGTCTATGGTTGAAAGAATCCTTCAATTAAATTTATACAGGATATAGTGTCATTTTAAAATGTATTTTTTATTTCAATCCAATTTTAATCATAATAGCGGTAATGAGTAAATTAATATTGAAGGGTTTAATTTTTTATATAATTTAAAAATTAGATCATAAATGGACTTGTAATGAAAAATTGTACTAATTTCCATCTTAATTTTGGAATTCAATGGTTATAATTATTTTTATGTAAAAAAATATTTAACATAAAATATAATTAATTTCAATTTAGAAACTATTAATTAAATTTTACATTAAGGAAAAAATGAACAAAAATGAACTCAAATATAAAAATTCAATTTTTTAAAATTTTTTATATATTATTCAAATATCACAAAAAATGTATAATTTTTTTATGATTTTAATATTTTTTAATTCAATAATTTTTTTCTTCTAATTGTATATATTTTTTGTAAGAGTTTCATATGCATTTATGGTTATTATTAAATAACAAAAATTTATAAATAAATAACCTTGATAAAAAAATTATTCATCATATGATTATATATTTGGAACAAGATATATATTCTATATGTCCTTATAATAAAATCCTCATGTTACCATAGTTAAGAGGGTGAGATTTTGTATTTATTTTTTTTAAATAATAAAAAGTGGATAATCAATTAAAAATTGATTAAAGTGGCCATATTTATGATACATGGGTGAGAATGGTTGAACTAAACTCATTCAATATGATAAATTCATGTGTTAGTGCATTTTTAATTACTTAACATAGTATTTTTACCCCAGTTCTACCCATTTTACATATACCGAGGTGAAAAAAATTACAGTGATTACAACTTATAATGAAATTAAATAAAATAGAACTATTTAAGGAATATCAATCTCATAATCCCAAATATAGAATTCATTTTCATGGACCATTTTATGTTAGTGGAAAAATTATTTTCAATATAAGTATGGAAAATGTGTAAAATGTGTTATATAGAAATGTATAATTTATTCCAAAAAAATGGATTTATTATTATTCAATTCCTATGAAAAATAATAAATTAATTTGAAAAAACATGATCAATTAAATAATATATATATTTCATTAAATTTACTTTCTAATAAGGATTAAAAAGTAATTTTCTTGATATGTTATAATGAATTAACTAATATTTTATTTTCCATATATCATACACAAGAAAGGAGTATGATTATGTGATGGGGGTCCAATATATTACTCCAATTCATTGGAAAAATTTATGTAACTCATGAAATAATTTTATTATGCATGAAACTAATGTCATTTGAGAAAGAAGATGTATAGATGTTGTTTTATGTCCATTCTGTTATATGTTGACCATGATTTGTGTCCTTATATTTACTCATTAAAGTGTTTTCATATCTAAAATTTTATACATAGACAAGTATTCTTGTCCAAAATATTATACATGAACATAATTTTATTCCTATAAAATAATTAATGAACATATTTCTATTTATAAATTTTCATAATGATATAATTTTATATTTAACCATATTCCAATTTTTATGTTATGCTCTCAAAGATCATGATTGATTATTTATGTCTCCATAATCTAATGAATATTTTATTTTTTTTGTAAAAAAATTAATGCATTAATCCTGATTAAATATATTAAATTAAAGGTATCTTAATTTATAATTTATTTATTATTTTCTCATATCATTACTCTCATGCATAATAATTGATTAATATTTCTAATATTTACCCTTACTGAGAATATTAACTCATTTTTTTTAAATTATTTCACTCATAGGTTTTTTCTAAAAGGTTCTACTTATTATATTTAAATAAGTTTATTAATATGAATACCATTTTGGGAGATATGTAATATCGTTAATTAAATTAGATGAATATGTAAAAAGTCAGAAAAGAAAATAAAAATTTATGGTTCTTGCATGGATATTGATGATTTTTATGAGTTTCATAAAAAATGATGAAATATTTAGGTATTTTTTTCTTACAACACTTCAGTCTGAATTAGTGCAGTTTTTAGTAAATATTTAGATTTTAAATTTATAAAAAAATGTAGAAACCCATATGGATATATCAATTTATAGAATATCCTCCAATTTTTTTTATACAGTATACATTGTGTGGATTTATGAGAAAATTTATCCCCATCTAGATATTATGAAATAAATGCAGTTATGGAATATTTTCACCTAGAGGTTACAAGTTAGAATTGGGTGAATTTGGTATTAATAAAATCTTCTCTGGTGTGTGATGATTGTGCTTGATACTTCACAAAAGTATAGACAATCCCTGGGGATATACCTGGGTTAATTCCAATTTTTTTTATAAACTTATATGATGTATTTGAAAATATTATCATCATATTTCCCCTAGGATAAACATAATGTTTCATAGATTAAAAATAATTTTTTAATATTTATAAATCTAATGGATTATTTTTCATGATTTTATTGTTTCTCAACGGTATTATTTATTATTACACTATGATTTCTTATTTTACTCAATGTTTAGATCCTGGATGAACTATATTAACACTAAAAGTGACGGGAAATGAATTGATTATAAAGATGATAAAAAATGATAATGTAGTAGGAATAAGAAGAACTATGATTTTTCTAATTTATAATTAATATTATATCAATACTAAAAACTAATTATGTGAGATTCTAGATACCTTCACATAGAGGTGGTTATAAACACATCATCTTTTGAAATTAATATTATATAATTATAACTCCAACCACACATACTATGTTCATGAGGCCTTCATTTGTGCTTACATTGTCTTATTTTATATTTATTATATTTCTTTATCATAACCAATAAAGAGACTCCTTGGCAAAAAAAATATTCTTCCACGAGTATTCTATTAAAAAATTTAAGCATAAAATTCATTTTAAAAAAATATATTTTATTTTCAAAGACATGTAAGTGTTTACTCAACTCAGGTACACACATTATTTTTCAATATCTATCACACACAAGATGTTCCTTATTTCAAACTTCTTATATATTTTTATTGAATTTTTTTGATGAACCATTTAGAAAAATCTACATTTTATTGTTTCAACCTCTCTAAAAACTCCCACATCTGGTTCCTATCAAGGTTTTCCAATTTATAATTCAGGGATATTTATGATGAGTCAAATATTAATACATAATTAAAACAAATTAGATCCTCTATTTACAAAATATTATCAGGTTATATGGAACTCTTTCAATGATTTTGAGTTGGATTAATTTTAAGTCTAATTATATTTTATATTTTAACACATATTCTCTTACATCTTCTATATAGTGTGGAATAAATTTTTCTAATAGATTTTTCCTTATTTGATTTAGAATTTGAGTCCTCTCTTTTTTAATAAAATTATATAACATATAAATTTGAACTAAATTCATCATATTCTTCACATTACTTGATATTTTATCTCCCAAAATTCAACCATATTTGTACTAAATAATATTAAAACCAATACCTTCAAATTTTTATCCATCCATATATTATTGAATGATATTCTTTTTTTAGTAGCCAAATTTATCTCCCTCATCTTCTGTATCACAATACATTATTTTAATATATTTATAGTTCACGGTATATTATATTCTTCCAAAATTCTATATGTGTTTTTATAAAGGATATCTTCAATTAAAAATTTAAAATTTTGTTCTTTCCTATATTTTTCTTTAAATTTAAAACATTTATTATTAAAAAACTACCTAAACTACCTCATTATAATTATCTAATGTGATGAAACATTTAATTATTAGATTTTGGTGCCATGAAATTTGATATTCTATTTCATCACTCAATAAATACACTCTATTGTGGGGTTATTAATAATGATTCTTCAAGTTTAATATTATGTTTTCGAGTTAATTTTTCACTTAAATGGAAATTTAATATTTATCATTATCTGAATGAAATATTTTTATAGTAAAATAAGTCATATTTTCACTCTCCTTTGATTTAACTTCATGTACTCAATAACCTCATCCATACTATTCATGAACATAACACTTTCCATTTTATTTTAATAAAAAAATCATAGAATAATGTAAATTTATTATTCTATGTAGGTTTGATTCATTTAATATTGTATATCATTCTAGAGCTAATCATCTATGTTTTATACCTTTTTTCCCTTTATGATAAGTGTCTCATATCATCTAAACCAACATGAATTTTTTACCCATTTTTTCTCATTCATTATTTTTATTTGGGATATACAATATAAATAAATGCTCAGAATGATTTACCATCTTATATTTGTTAATGTTACCCAAATTCAAGTGTGAAAATATTTTTTACTCTTCATAAATATGAATTCATGCATTTTTTTGTCCACCTTATAAATATTATCATTTTTATTCAATCCACTCTAAAGTGAGTCATTATCCAACCAAATAAAAAAGTATCCATTATAGGTAAATGTGTTTCATGTATTGGGTTTAATTATTGTCTCACATATTCAATGTTATGTTTTAAATAATCTTTGTAATTATGTTTTATATTATTTATATTGTCACCATAAAAATGAGTCTATCCAAACCTTTTTTTTCAGAATCCATCATTTCTAAAATTTATAATTCCCTATAAATTTTTGTGACCATCTTTAATATGATACTATTAAAACAAATTTAAGGATAAATATGAGGTTATTATTTGTTCTATTAAGAGAAATTTATTCCATATTTTTCTTTCTTTCAATTCATCGTTCTATTATTTGATTAAAAATTTGTGGTGTTATTATATTGAACTTATTCTATTTCTACACCAACTGTAGTATAATAATATTAACCTTATATGCCTTCTAGAGAAAATTTATTTTCCTCTATAATTTTAAAGGCCCTTCTAGTATCCATCAATCAATGATTTACAATATTTTGACCTCTCAATCACCTTCCCCATTAAATCAATATCCTTATAAAAATGTTTATCATAATAAAAGATATACAAAAAACTATTTTTCTTTAGATGTTAAATGCTATTGAATAATTGTTTTTTTTCTTATCCTAGGTTCCACATCCTTAAAATATCACATACCACCCAAATAATGTGGTATAATACTTATGAGGAATCTAAAATACTTTCACTTTAAAAGGGGAAATATCATTATACATGCTCATTTTTATATTATCAATATTTTTAGAAACATTGTTCTTGTTGAACATTATTCAAATTCTAATTAAAATCTTCCATATTTTTTATTCCTTTGTGTTTTACTAAAATTTTACTAGTTATTAATGTTGTGTAATCATAAAAAACTAAACATTTATTTTTTTAGGTATTTGATCAATAATTTTTTTAATGCATTTAGTACATTGTTTGGATGCTTCCACAAGTACTATATCTGAAAAAATCCAAAAAATGTAGCATTATCTTTGGTTAACTATGTTTCACCCTTAATTGAATGGATTTATTTTATAAGAATATTGTGAATCTGGTATTTTTATTGGATTTAATTTCAAATACATAAATTATATTAAAATCAATTGTGATGAATGTCAGGTTATTATAAATTAATATCATGGAACACTATTAGTGGATATAAATATAAAATATTTATCATTATGAAATATTGTTTGTTTAATTTGGTGAGGGTTTGAGGTTTTTTGAGGTGGACCTTGATATATTTTAGTGAATCATTGAATTTTTGTACTCAGAGAGCCTTATAGTTAATGCACTAACTATAGATTCATATGGTCACATGTATTTGTGATCAATCCTCTAAACATTTCATAACATGATAGATTTTTCTCATTAAATATGATTCATTCAGGGTCACATGGATATTTATATAATAAATTAAATTCACATAGTTGATCCAAATGTATAATCGATTATATATTTGTTCGATCCTCATGTTAATTTTTATTGGAATTATTGAATGATTTGATCTTTCAATTGGTCCTCATTGTAATTTTATTCTGGAATGGTCAGTTATTATTCTCCTGATGTTCGATCCATTATGTGTTTGATTATATTCCATGTTCCATACAAAGAGATTTTTTGGATAGGTCTACTAGGTGTGAGAATAATTTTTAATGTTTTATATATTTATCTAAGATAAAATTTGGACTTTATAATGAATTAATAATATTTGATTATTGAATATTGACCAGTTAATATGATCACGATCCTAGATTCTAAAAATAAAAGCAATAAACAACATGTTATTCATTGAGATTAAATTATTTTTATTGTATAATAATATGAATTATAATTTATATATTTTTTGAGATAAAATAATTTCTATAGAGTGATCACAAACCTTTGATCATAATATTTTCACTATTACTATATCATTGACCAAATATTATGTCTTAATGTGGAACATAGTTATTTTCATTGGTCCATATTTTTTTTTCTAATGTATGTCTATACTAGATCATAATATGTTAAAATTTCACATAAAAATTCTTTTAAAATATAAAATATCTATTGTTATAATAGATTTATAATTCGGTTTCAATATTTTCATACTATGAGTACTTACAAATTATTTTAGAGCGACAATCACATGTATGTTGAGATATTATTGGAGACATGTTTTAATGAAACTGAAGCTTTGATATTTTTAGAGAACATTTAGCCATGAATCATTATATATCATATGAGTACTAGAATCTTTAGTCATGATGAGATTTTAATTAATTATGGGACAATATTTAATAATGATTGAATAATTTAAATGTATAAGATATATCACTACCTTCTATCGTGATGTTTATTAATATATATATATATATATATGGATGATAAATAAATGAGATTTGTTTCTTAGAATATTTAATATTGAGATTATATAATTTCTATATCAAATAATAAAGAAGAGGGAGAAGAAATAACAGTATGTTATTTTAATCAACTATATTGTTTGATTTTGATGGTAAAAAAACAATACTAGCACTATTGAGATATGTAAATATCTGATCATAACTATAAAAACATACATGTACCTTTATTATATAAGATACAATCTTGTTTTATTGAAGCTATTTAAATTTTCATTATTGTGTGGGGTTAACAAAACCCATTGGGAGACTATTTTGTATCGAATGCTCATTGTTATCCCCATAGTTATATAATCGATAAGATTATTTCTAGTTTAACATGTTTTATTAATTATTTCTAGATAATACAAGGGAATAAATACTCTTGTTCAGAATTAAATCATGTAATATATGTTATTCCATGTGTATGTGTGTGCATATGAAGGTGTTTAATAGTGAATCTATTTTAATGATATGATAAGTCATATGTGGGGAATTTCAATTTAAATTAATGTGTCTTCTATTTATTAGAAGAAGGTTGTTTTATGTTCTAAGAATAATTATTTCAATTAATGATTTAATTAATGATTTTTATATAATTTTAAGTCCAACAATAGATTGGGACTTCCCACAACTTATGGTAATAATTAAAATGTTTTTAAATACATTATATTTATGTATTTATTTGTAATTGTAATGAGGTCTTAGAATAAATACAGATGGTCTTAAACCTCGTAATGAATGTACTATTATGAAAATAATAAATATGATTTACCAGGAAAATAAAGTATGTGATGTATATGATATATTATCTTCTCTCTGGGAGACATAATTTCTAATGGTGAAAGAATCAATATAGCTAATGGTATTTCAAATAAGCTATAAAATATTAATGAACACAAGTCTAATGTAAAAAAGAGGAGTTATAATACATTAAAAAGAAATATGATTATATTGAAATGTGTAATGATGAATATATTAGTGAATTATTTACAGGAGTGAATGATATTATAAAACACTATAAAGCGGTTTCATGAAAAATTATAATATTCATATTTTTTCAAGAAAATCCTGTGGATTAGCCCTTCTTTATTTGAAGAATACTTTTTCTTTTTTGAAAGATAATGATATGATTTCATTCCCAATTCTAGAACTAAATATAATTTTCATAAATTATTTGATGATAAGGGATAATTCAACAAAAGAAAAAATAAATGAAAAAAAGTGATATATTTTAATGATTATATGAAGAAGAAAGTTAATTGGAATGGATAATATGACTGATCTAACCTTTATGACTAGGTAGAAGATGATAATGAAAATTTTGACATGTTTTTTTATCTTTTTAAATGAAATGTGTGTTAGGGAATATGAATGTATATAATAAATCCCACTATATTAAAATAATGTTTAAGTGGGTCGATTAGGTTTTTTTGTAGAATATTTGACAACATATATAGAATAATAATCAAGTGATAAATAATATACGATACCTAGAAATAATTTCAAAAATGAATGGTATCAATTCATATCATATACATAAATTATGTGGTAGGAATTTATATATATGTTATTATTAAATCTTATTATCTGATCATGAAGAAAGTGATGAATGTGAATATGAATATAATATGGAGACATCCATTTTGGATGATTAAAATATATACTTTTCATTAATGAATTATATAAATTTTAGTAGTGATAAATTTAGTGGTTCTAGAAGTGAGGAGAGACAAATTTACATGGATTTTATGTTTATGTGAGAAGTGAATGAATTTATATATAATATTACTATTATTGAAATAGTGAACACAAATTTGAAAAATATCAAGAATATACTCAAATCTATGAATTTCAAAACACTGAAGTGAAATAGAAATTTTGGAATGAAGTTGATGATAAACAGAAATTACATTCAGAAAAAAAACTTTGAACATAATTATAGAAGATCAAATTAAATATTATGAGAAGAATTTATATATTATTCAATAAATACTAGTAAATTTCCAAGAATAGATAAATCTAGATCTAATTTCAAATACTATGTCCATAAAAATGGGGAATTCAAAAAGGGGGAGGGGGTTTTAATGATTAGTAGAGAAAATATTAAACGGTGAAAATAATCCTAATAAAATTAGTTATATGTCTCAAAATAAGAATACATTTTATAGTAATCTGTTTTTACAAAAATCTGGAGTAATAATGAAATATTAAAATTTTAGAAATTTTAAATCTAAATTATAAAATCCAAAAAAATTTGACACTATGTGGCTGGAAAAGTGGCTCAACATTCAAATTGAATTTTAGGGACCCGTAATAACTTGTTTTTAAAATGAAAATATAAATTTTTTTATCAAGAAATTGATGGGAGTAGATTGATATATTTGGGATATCAAATAGTATATATAGGAATTTATGACTCTTTATTCATTATAAAAACTAAAATAAGGTGTTGGTTAAATAGTGAAAATTATGATAAATCAAAAAGTTTAGTCACACAATAATTGATGGGGAATCTTGAATCTCAATGGATTCATGTTCAGATGAATGCAATGAAATAATGATAGAAGTTAGAGATATTCTTAAATCAATTAGGAAATTCCATCATTGATCTTAAAAATCACATCATCATCTAAATTAATTTATCATACTTCAACCAATATAATAATTTATAAAACAAAATTATAACAATCCATAATAATTAAAGAATGAAGATAATTTAAATGCATTTATTGATGATGTTTCTCAAAAGGATCCAAAAAATGGGAATTCCCCTAAATATTTAATATAGGATGTTCGTCACAAATTATTAGAGACTACAAATTGTTAATTAATAGTGAATATTTTAAAGAAGTGTCTATTAGATTGTGGAATTAGGGGTCACTCAATACAAAATGATTTGGTTTAGTGGATAATGGTAAGGAAAATATTTATTCAAGAAAAATAGTTTTAAGGGGTTAAAACCCAATATAAAAAGTGGTTCCAAAATATGTGATGATGGTAGTCAATGGTTTTTTAGGAAATAATATTCTTGATGGAATATCCACAAATTTGGAAGGATTTTGGAAAGAGGATGTTGAACTAATAGTATCTCATTTCACGTGATTGATTCTTAAAACTCATTAAACATATGATTGAAAGATCAAAATGTTCGGTCACATGGAATTTTAGGATATACCTTCCAAATGGTTATTATAATTCTTACTTATAGATAAAGTGTTCAGAATTTACCAATTGTAAGATGAGAAAGTGACTAGATGTACATTATAAGCCGAAATATAATGATTAATAATTATGAACATTTGAAAATTAGGATACATATATCTCAACCCATGGAGATTACAGTCTAAAATCAATGGAACTGTGACATTGAGATCAAAATATAAGGAAATTTTCTTATTTACATTATTAATGACTTTACTAGAATTACATGAATCATTTTTATGAAATCCAAAATTAAATCATATGAGATGATTAATATTTTTACGATATGTGGGGATAAAAAATGCAGTTATACCTCAAATAAGAATCAGATAGACTGTGGTGCTGAATAAACAAATAGAATATTTGAGGATTACATTAAGAGTCATGACATTCATCATGAAATTATTTCTCCATATACACCATTTAAAAATTTGATTGTAAGGTTTAATTAAAATATTCTTTTTGGGTATAGAATAAAAAATGTAGAAATATTATGATACTCCTCTTTATTTTTGATTAATGTCTATTAGATAATTTTATCATATTCAAAAACAATTATTATATAGAATAAAAATTGAAATTTCACCCAAGATTTGTACTACAAAAATACCCCATGTATGAAGTATTTTATTATATTTTCATTTCCTTTTATAATCCATGATAGGGGACAAAATCATGGGATTTTTCATTGAACATGTTTTAATCAAAATTTCCTGGGTTATCCTCTAAATTAGTGAGGATACCAATGCATCCAAATGGATAAAAATATGATTATATTTACTGTTGAAGTTAAAGTGGTGGAATATTAAATGAAATAAGATAGAAATAATATAGAAAATATTAATGGTGATTAATAAAAATAACCACTATTTAAATGAAATCATAATGTTTTTAATAAAATTATAAGATTTCGTGATGTTCAATTTAAAGATGATGATTTAACCAAGTGAACTTATGAGGTGTATATATTCCCAAATAGTACCTGGATATGTATAATAAAATGATATTACATTATATTAAACAAAACACATTAAAACTATAATAACATTGAGAAAATCATCACATACCAACCTATTTTCATAGGTTAAAAATAGATATGAAGAAGAATATATGAAGTATCAAGACTAGGTTGATTCCATGAATGATATTTGGATAATATTAGGAATAATAACACATGATATTTATCAACTAAACCTAATTTAATGAACATCATTACAACATAATGTGTTTTTAGAACAACTGGAATGAAAATGGGTGTGTAAAATGAAATGTTTAATGTATTAAAAAAATTATCTTCTATGGTTGAATTATTATATTTCAATGATACCATTACACCATTTTGAATAATGTAAGTGATTATATATTTTTATAATATTATTTCTCAAGTTAAATACATCATTTTTTTAATAGATTTCAAGTCATGCATTTGTTAGTGTTTAGATAGTAAAAGAGTTTTGTATTATGAAACCACATAGTTTATTATTAGGAGAAGATTAATATAATTTTTTTAGGTTAAATAAGGATTTATATATGATAAAAATATATATAAGGTTTTATTATTCTAATCTTGAAAATATATTGAAAAAGATAAGATTTAGTTATACTATTAGAACAACCTCTAAATAAAAATGTTAATAAGGTATCTATCATTATTTTTATATATGTAGATGATATCATATTTCAAAGAAATTATTACGAGGTTTATTAATTTTTTTGTAAATATATAGAATCATTGTTTGAAATTTCCATGATTTATGAGATTATATATATTATAAAATAAAATATTTCTCAAAAATATTGATAATATAAATATTTGACAAGAAAATATTCATTATAACATCATAAAATTATTTGAATAATATAATAATGATAATTTTAACACATATGTATATTGAAATAAATAAAGCAAATATTATGATGGAATTTAAAATCATCCATGTGAGTTTTTAGTGAAAATTGGATATTTGATATACATAATAGTTTCCAACTGAATATTGACTCTATTTTCATAACTATGATAGATTCAAAGGTTATAAAAAATATGACATATTATATTAATAAAATTTATTATTAAATACATCATTTAAACAATATATTATGGTTTTAAATATGAAATTTGAAAAGATATAAAAATATAAATATATTGAATACATATTTGGAAATTAGTGTTGATGAAAGAAAATACACACATGGTAGAGTGTTATTTCTTAGTTATAGGTGTTTTTTGGAACAAAATGAATTAGAAATATATGAAACACAACAATATTGATCCATATTATAGAGACTCTTGTCTAGAAACTACATCATTATTGGTTATTAAAAATCAGTTAAAAGATATCATGTTGATAATGAAGTTATCACTTCCCATGGGTTATTATGATCAATGTTCTAAAATTATCTCAATGAATCATTTTTAATATTCTAGAAGAAAGAACATATATATAAAACATAAAAATATAATAGAAATTATTGAGATAAATGATATGAATATGGAGTTTATTTCTACTATAGAGAAAATAAATAATTTTTTTAACTCTTCCAATTATGAAGGATATAATTTAAATATAGATGTTGTATGTGAATATTCAATAAAACCTCTAATAACGATAAGGTATGATGGTATTCCCCCTCTAAAAAATTATTAATTAGAATAAATTTTCAAATTGGGAGAGGTAAAAAACAAAAATCATTTTTCTCATTTTATTATATATTTATTAAGTCTTCCAAAACATTTATAAATTAAATAACCATTTAAAAATATAAATTTCATATAATGTAATGATGTTTTATAAAAAAAATATGCAAAATTTGGGATATGTTGGACCATCATAAAATATATCCTCTCATATTTTGATGACCGTTAATCATTATAAACATTTATAATATATCTATTAAAAAGTGAAAAATAATATTAATATAAATTATGGGTTATTATGAAGTCTAATTTTCTTTAAATGAATAAGTGATGGCCTCAACCAGTACTATCATACCTTATGTAGTTCATATTATAGAGCTTTAGTGGGTGATCACATCATTGGGATTTTTCCTTTACCATGAAATATCCAATATCCAAAAACTATATCTACAGAGAAAATGATTATTTAATAAGCATAAGATTATAGAGATCATAAAAAAACAAAGTTCTTCAAACAACTAAAAGAAAGTAACACAATCACACATCATACCCTTTGGGAATATACTAGTGTAATAATGGGTCATATAACTAGTCTCAAGAAAATATAATTTGTATATAATAAATTTTAATGAAATAATGTTGATATTTATCACCTTTGTTATTATTTTTTAAATTATTGAATAATTTTTTTGAAAAAAATTTGGGTTTGATAAAAATAAAAAATAACATATTTTTGTAAAATATAGACATTATTTATTACACACTTTTAAGAATCTCATTATTTTATCAAAAAAAATTATTTCGATAAAATTATTTAAAAAAACATTATTTATTTACATATATATGATATTATTTATTAATGATATCCAATATAATTTTTTAAGTGTTAAAAAGTTGTTAGTATCATAATAACAAGTATTTGTAGTAAATAAATAATACTACAAAAATGATCAAATTATTATATTTTAAAAAATTTATTGATTAAATAGGTTTTTTGAAATTAGTACCTTTAGATTATATAATTTTTTATTAATAATATGTTAATACATTGAATTTTTTATAAAAAAATAATTTGGGAATCTATATACAGTATATATTATGATATCATAATATTCGAAAAGTAAAGTATTACATTCAATTAGGAGTAGCCATGAACAAAATTATGTTTTCCCATAAAAATAATCACGTTTTGAAATATTTTATTAATTCAAAATTCATTTAATTAATCCACAGAAACTATTTTTAAATTTTATGATTTCAAAATAATTTATATATAAAAATAATAAATACCACATCAGTATGGTAATGTTTTTAAAGATCTCAATTTATATCTATAAAAATATTGAAAAACACTCCAATTTTCATGAAACCATAGAAAAAATGGATGGTTTTAGTATTTATTATTTTATCATATATAGTCCAAAATCAATTTTTAATAATTATTAATGATTTACCCACATATTCTAAAACTATGCACACTTCCTCCAACTCCCTTCTCTCAAAAACCATTGGTAAACAATTTACACTCTCTCACTATCTCAAAAACATTCCTGAGGTGTCCCATTCTCTTAATAAAAATAATAAATGATTTTTATGTTCCCTTAAATAATTTATGATCTATCAATTTATATTCCAATCAATCCTGTGATATATATTTCTCAATTTCAACTATTTTTTTATTTTTTAATAAATTCATTAATATACATTTACAATCCAATTTATTTTATAATAAATAGATATTATTTATTACCTCTCAATATAACATTAAATATGTAGTAACTATATCAAAGTAATGGGTCTTTCTTCTCTTCCTTTTTATTTCTATTAAATTAGTTTTTATAATGGAATTTTTAAATACAATTGATCATATTTTATGTGTTTTAACATATCTCTTCACTAACATTATCATGTCAATGAAATGAGAGACCAACATTAAATCTCATTAATACCTTCCATTAATTATTATATACACATGTTATGATGCAAAAAATTTCTTATTATTATTCAATAACTGATATTTTTTGTGAATACACATTCCAATTTCCACTTACGATTATTCATTTAGATGTTCCAATCCTTATTTCTTTGGGGAATTCCATGTATGTAATTACAAATTTTTTAACCAAGGGATTAAAATGGATGTAATATGTTATTGTTCTAGGTGGTTTATATGGAACAATAATTCATTTTGATGATATTAAATTAAAATGATAGAGAGTCATTATATTTATCTCTAATTAATTTGTTTAAATTTTTAACTTAGGTGATTCTCTCTATTGTGTAAGAGAGGTTATCCTAATAACATGATGTTTTTATTTATCAGTCTTTTTCTATGAATTTTAAAATTTATCTCATGATTTAGGTTATTTCTAATTTTTTTTATTTGTTTGATATTATCATCTTATATCATCATTGGATGATCATATTTAGGATTTTATCCCCATTTACATCACATTGATATACCTCTTATCATACTTGTATTAATTTCATTATTTTATGTTTTCATTATTTAGTTACCATGATTTATAGCTCACCCATTTATTATGTATATCCCCATGTTATAACAAAAATAATGAGAAGAACAATGTTATATATGGGAATGTTTTGGAGTTTTTAAATAATTTTTTATCAATGTTTTAGGTAAATGTTCTATGTACCATGTTTTGTAATGAAAATAGGCTTCTATATCTTCTAGGATTGTATTATGTGTATCATTATGTAATAAATAATTATAGAAGCTATATTAAAGATGATTAATTTTATATTAATGATGTTCTTTAATAAGGGTGGGGAACACATGTGGTTTTTTCCATATGCATGTTTCATATCAATTCATGTGATCCCCGTATTTAGAAAGATACATAGTTGGAATACATGATTTCATCCAATGAATTTCTAAACTGTTTTAATTGTTTTATTTAATTAATTGAGTGAAATATCATTTATTTGGTTTTTAGAGGTATAATGAAGATAATAAAATCATGAATGGGTTTAATTATATTCATTATTTTATCAACAAAATCATATTTTTATTTAATATTCTGGTTTATTACACTATGTTCATTCATGTAGGCATATAACTATTTGATAATGATCAATTTATAAGATGGAAATGTTTTAATTTGATTTAAGTTCCATTATATCTATAAAATACATGTTTAGAGATTATTTTTAACTTGTATGAAGAGATTATTTTTGGAAGAATATTGATGTGAATTTGGTTTTTGAGATAAATTTTTCGATTAACAATGAAATCATATTGATAAAAAATATTATGATTTTGGATTATTTCTTAATTGAAATATAGGTAAAATCCTATCTTATTTAGAGTCCTCATACACTAAATCATGAATGATGTTTTAATTTATTTGTTTAAATATTCTCATTATTTAATAATTATATAGATTGATTTATTTGAGGTATGTTATTTCAACATGGAGATACCCTCACAGATCAACCACTAGTGGTATCTTCATGATCTCACCGGTTATTATGGACGATCAACTAAAATCATTTATCATAATATTTATTTTTTTTCTTAAATTTCATTAATTCATGTTATCATGGTTTATCAATTTTTTCAATGTAATTCACATAGCATATTTATTTTTCCAATTGATTATACGTATAGAATATATATATATATACAATCAGATCAGATATTCATAATAATTTGTACCTATAGACTTTTCTGTAAGTATGTAATAAAGAAAATTTTAATTATTATTATTCATATAAATGATCCAATAATGGTTTCTTCACATAGTCATTTCGAAATATAGGGGAAAAGTTTAATTCCAATACTGGTAAGAAATATTATTTTCGAGAATTTTTATATTATGAGGAATTAAAATAAAAAAAACATGAAGAACATATATTCAGGGTATTTAGAAATGTGATCACTCATGATTATTATGATACAATATGTTTAGAATCAATACAAAAACTAGAGGCAACTCTTTGAGATTGAAAGAGATTAAGATAAGAAGATGGTGATAATGAATTTCTATAGGTTTTTTTAAAAAACGTATGTATTAAAGATTATCATAAGTATTTAAATATATAAATTAATTTTCTGAATATATATTTTATTATATTTCATTTCCACATATAGAAAATACACCTCTGTTACAGTAAATAATTAATTGTACATAACATAATTCATTTACGGAACCTAAAAATTTAAATGATCCTGATATGATTATTTTACAAACTCTAAAATATGATAATCTATGAGATGTATAACTACATATATGTAATTTCATTCAATAATAACTGGATCCATAATTCTATGTAACAATGTTATTAATGTAGAGGTATTCATGGTGGTACAATTATAATGAATTGAAACCATATGATTTTCAATAATTCTTAGATTTGAATATTTAAATATAATATGGTAACTAATAACATGATTCTAAAATAAATTTAAATTAAAAAATTGGCTCGATTTAAATATGGTTGAAGATGTTAAAATAGGATAATTTCTTATCTACTAAAATAAAGGATATTCAATATAAATTATGGATATAATATTCTATGAATATATAATAGTGGTAGATTAAATATTGATTCCTTTTTTAAATATTACAACCCTAGAGAATATTGATTTTTTATCAATGAAGAAACATTTATTAGAGGAAAATAAATCATATGTTGTTATTACTTAAGATACGAAATATATAAATGAGAAGAAGAAGATATCTTCTAGAATGATTTAAGTAGTTAAAATCAGTATAATAAAACATAATTGAAATCTAGAACTATGAGATACAATCATGTTTTTGGAAAAATATCATAATTATCAATACTAGTCGGGACACAGTTACACCATTAGGATGATGTGGAAACACGGTTATCCCCAATTTATCATAATCCACTAATCTTTTTCAAGACTGTTGTTTGATATTGAGCGTTTCTAGATTGTACCATAGACTACTAACTATAATTTTGAAGTGATCGGTATAAAATATGATTTTTATTTAATTTTTGTACATGTTACTATACGTAATAGTGACTACATTAATCAGTTAATTGTTAAAAGAGTTTACTAAAAAAGAAAACCGGAAAAAAATATTTTATTACTAATTTACCACCCATCATTTTTTACATTTATCATGTGGATGTATTTTAAAACAAGAAATTATTTTAGTTTTTACATATTTTTTCAATGTATAAAATTCTTCATAAATAGATTCAACCTTCAGGGGATACTTTTTTAATGTATCATTGAGGTTCCCAATCACTATATCATGATGTAAAATATTTAGATTAGAATTTAATACCTTATATTAACATAAATTACTTTCATATTCATCTTCCATCTGTTTTACAAACTAATCAGTAATATCTTCAAGATGATATACATACTCAAAATATTATTAAAACAATAATCAAAAAATAATTTTTTTTAATGAAATATTAAACTATTAAATGTCTTCATAAGGATCCAACTCATGGTTAATATTTTTATCGCGAAGGTTTCTATAATATTATTTTGGTTTTACTTTTTCTATAGTTTACATTATGGAAATATTATTTTTCTTATATGAATATAGTTTATTTGTCCCCATAACAATCCTTAATAATTACCTCTTCTATTCAAATATCCTATGTTGTTGAAACGTCTTATTGGATGAACATCATGATTTAAAATTAATTTATATGTAATTATATTCATAGCATTTGAAAATACTCTACCAAAATTTTATAACTATCCAATATATTTTTTAAACCTCACTTTAATATGTCTAACATTACCAGATAGAAAACATACCATGGATATCTTCCCATATAACTTTACCATAACTCCCTATATTATTCATTCTATATGAGACATGAATTTATCATTAACATATTATTACACTTATTAATATTTTTTTTATCATTACAATACATGATGTTACATTTAATCTCCAAACATTAATGATTTACAATTCCTTATATTTAAACATGAATTTTCTAAACAATAAGAAAAATGTGAATGTCCTATAATAAATGTTCCACTAGATTTCTCTCTTTAATAGTTTATATTATCTATTTCTTGATAGGTGATAAAATTCTTTATATCCTCTAAATTTTTTTATTACATTACAAACACAATGGTTGTGTAAAAAAACACAGTGATATTATTCAATAATCTATTAAAAAAATCAATAAGAAACATCATTAAATCATTAGATTGTTTATAGCACCATAATCATTTTCAATTTTACATTGATAACCCCTTAAAAAATGTTGGACAGTTAATTACACATTACCTTAGGATTTTTGAAACTCATCATATTCGAATAAATCTTATTATAAATTTATCAACATAAAAATATTTGGGAATTTTTTCTTCATCAATTATGTTTTTAATATATTTAGCAATTGAATGCTCAAAATCAACACCTAAATTTACTCTATTTATGGTATTAAAGAAAAAATACATCCCTATATAGGAAAATGTGATTTAATTAAATTTATTCACATCTCATAGTAAAATTCATCTATTTTGGGAACTCCCTTTACATTCACAACATTTTTTTATCTCCCTACCTGTAATGAAGTAATTATTTTGGGAAACATATAGATTTATTAATTCATTTCCTAAGAAACATTAGCCACAAACTATAGTGGAGTGGGTACTAATTAGTGAGTGTTTTTATTTACCCTTTTTGGGATATTTATCTCATGTTATAAATACTGAAATTATTATCCATATACATGGGTACAATATATGAATGTTGAAATAAAATTAAACTAACAGAGAGTCTCGACATGGTTTATCTATAAGGGATAATTCTTAGAGAACATTCCAAAAATGTTCTAGTGTACTAGAATGATATATTATTCATTATAATTGTTAAAATTCATTAAGAAAGGAACATTGGTTGTAATGTCCCGACCAGGAAGCCACTAAACCGGTGCTCCGAGCTGGTTCTCCACAAGGCCTCAAGCACGCCTCCCCATATGCCAGAGGCTACCGACTAGTAGTGAGGGCCCAGGGAGTGATAGTAAGGTATTGAATAAATTTAACCGAGTTAGGATATTCTAAAAACCATTACATATCATAGATTAAACATTTGTTAATGATTTCATTGAAGATGTTGAGGAATAAAATATAATTTAACCTCATCAAAATGGTAATAAATTTAAAATATTATTCTCTAATAATAGAATTGTTAGTTAGATAGTATTTATAGGAGGGATATATAATATTATGGCAGTCTGAATTGTAATATTTTGTAATTTTGGTGAGTTTAATTTTTTATTCATGTTTCAGAAATATCTTTTGTGTAGCAATAAGGATAATTTTATAATAGTTTGGATGTAAATTTATTTTAGTTTCAATTAATTTATGAATGTATGCTTCATTTAGTTGAGTAATTAAAATATATTACTTCATTTAAGAAGGCTTATATATGCCTATTCAAGTTAATATCTTCTAATCCAAGTTCAAAAACATACTCTATAGAAATGATATCCAAATAGAAATATGGTTCATTTAATTTTTAGATGTACTTTATTTCTATTATTAAAAGTAATACTTTGTCAATCAAATGAGTAAAAAAATATAGAATAATTATTTTTTGTTTTGGAATATTTTATTACTAAAATCATTTCTCGATTGGATTTATGATATAGGATTACTATACATGGTTGGATATGATATTAAAGTTTGAGAAACAATATCTATATGAATTATAAAAATCAACATTATTGTCAAATTCTATTTTTAAATTATTTTTGGTTAATAATTTTTTTTTAAAAATTAATAGGGAACCATTACACTGAATGAAATCATATAATAATTTTTCCAACATAAATGAGTCTCATAGGCCCCAAATACACATCTCGATGGCCTAAAGGCATAGTTTCCAAGATAATAATATACTCTCCATCCCTCATGATATATTCTCAATCTGGAGTTCACTCAAATGTTTTATCTCAAGAATAAATCTTTTTTGATGGTCGTCTAGCATCTATCATCTTTTTAGGATTCTTCACATGCATAGGATTGCAGTCTAGTGAATAGAAAATTCTCTAGTACAATCTAACATTCCCAATATTTTGATGGAATATAATCCCTATGGACAATGAAAATATTTGATGTCCTGAAATTAAATTTAGATGAATAATACCACTACAATTATTCCTCAATACAGTACCTAAAATGACACATACACCACATAAATCTTAACATAATGAAACAATAACATAGTAATTCCTCAAAACTACATTTTGACCTCATATTTCATCAAGGATTAATGAGTGGATTTCACAATCCGGAATGCCCCAAAACTCTATAAATCAATTTAGTTAGCAGAATTATATCCAAGGGTAATTTATAACATGTAGTTGTGATACTAATCACCCATCATACAGAATCTCGCCTTTTTAATACATAACTTTTCATTAAATTTTACATAAAGAGGATCTTTAAAGTCTAGTGTCTTGGAAATCAGGAACATAATACATGAAAACAATATAAAAAATTCTTCTAAACCACTTTTAAGGCTTGATAAAAGGTTAATCCAATGTCTATTTATTGCATCTCATATCCTGGAGACATAAACCATAGGAAAGGGTGAGCAGAATGCCGAGTAAGGGTAAACAAGGAAGTCGATGTACTTGTGATATCAATAAGAACTTGAATAAAGACCTGAAGACATGGGCAATGGAAGAATAAGAATATCATAAAGAAAAGAACATCAAAAATAACATACATATGTGGCTACAAAATTTCATTTAGACATTCATGAACATATAACCAAGGTACATCCCCCAGGGGTCATAAAAAATTACCAAGGCTATTCACCAAGGTATTGTTAAACTTGTCATCTCTAGAGACTAATTCTTCACCCAATGCATTAGAGCGCTATTAGGGCGCACCCTTAATAAGTATTTAATTTAATGTGATCCACATATTTCATAAAAAAACATTTAATAAATAACCCAAATGGAATCAATGTAATGGGTTTCATGTCAAAATCTCGATGTTTAAAAAGAGCTTAAAAATTAGATCATTATGTCATTTATAATTCATGGAAAGGTAGTGATAGTTATATGTGTTTCAATTCTAGAATAAAATATGTCATCTTTATATATTTTTGATCACCCATTTAAATGAAATAAGTCTGGGCATTCACATAAATAAACAATCTAATTTCTTGAGAGAAAGAGATAGAAAATTTGAGATGAAATTTCTACAGCATAATGGCTATATAACATGGTTTTAGAAAATATTGAAAGGAGAGGGGAAAAAGGTCACCCAATCATAAATTTCTCATAATATAGTATTAATTATGAATAAGATCATGGTATGGATATTTGAATTACATACCACAGGAAAAATGAAACATGAAATAAAAGAGAATATGTGATTTCTTTTACGAAAAATTCAGTAGACTAACGACGTCACTTAAAAATTCAGAATTTTTTTTGATAAGAGCAGAAAGGGTATCTCAACAATTACACATGAAAATTACATTAATGAGAAAATATAAGAACATACATTCAACATAAAGAGATGAAAAATATAAGACACAACATAAAAGAAGTCATCACTTAAAAAAGGAGGGTGAAAGATTCCCTTACCTTGAAGAGTATCTTCAAAAGCATGAAGGTCAGGAACTTAGGAGTATTAACGACGCCGTAGGAGGACTCCATGAGAGGTAAAGAGACCATAACATCATTAGAGAGGATTTGGAAATGAAATGAATGAGGTAAGGGCTTGGTATTTATAAGAGATGTGAGGGGACAAAGCATTAACTGCCAAGGGACACCTCATCAGTGGTATTTGAAAAACCAAGGGCTTTCCCATGGTTTTTCCCATAATATTGGCCACTTGGGACATCTCATAACTTATCTTACTATTCATAAGTTGACCATAATTATTGCCTAATTATTACATCCTTATTGATGTGATTAAACACCAGAAACTCAAAAACTATATTTTCTCTATTCACTAAAAATTCAACTTTACAGAAGAATCCCAAAAATTCACCTTAAAAAAATCGATTCTCTGATTTAAAAAATGAGCCTTATTTTGTAGAAATTAATTTTCTAAATATTTTTAATTTAATTTTTAATGTAAAGCACTATCCACCGAAAAATCAACTGTTTCAGAAAAATCCCAAAAAATCACCTTAACCAAATATCTATGCTCTGATTTCAAAAATGAACTCCATTTTATGAAAAAAAATTCAAAATATTTTTAATAAAAAACACTATTCACCTGAAAAAACTAATACTTAACCAATAATTTCTGAAAAAAGTTATTTACCTATTTTATTTAATCACATTACATAAACAAGTTTCCTAAATTATATTAATACTTGCTTATGTGAAGTTACTTAATCCATTTGGTCACATTACTAATCATAAGAATAAAATCACTATTCATAATGTACTATTCATCAAAAATTAGGTACATCTTCTTAGACTCTAAATTTCTAACTAAACATAACTGTAGAAGGACATTTTTTTGATAATCATTAAACATTATTAATAATTTAAGGTTTTCATAAATATTTTAAAATATCCTTTTTCTAAAATTCATCACTAATATGCATACTATATTTATCCGAACGTTTGAAAATTAACAAACTCCACCATATAAATAAATCAAAATTTTTATTTAAATCAAAGGATACACAAGGTAGTTATGGTCTTGTTACATAGCCCCTTATAACACCAACAAAGAACCTAAGAGTAAGGTGTACTAGGGTGATATAATCTTGGGGAGGCTCAGCCAATATTTCTCGAGTAGTGATTTATATTAGCTTTAACTTCTCCCAATGGTGATTCCATTCCAACTTCACAGGATGAAGTTCAACTTGGTTTTGGTCCAGAATAAAGCCCATAGGTGATACCTCTTTCACGAGTTCCGTAGGATGGGCTTCGTTCTGCCCGAGACTACTGGATGGGGCGATCGAATCTTCTTTCTCTATTAAGTAATCATAATCACTTGTATTTGAAGACAATAATCGCAAAATTTCATTACCAATGGATATATTGACCAACGATCATATAACAGTCAAAACCCAACGTTCTCATTTTAATTATTCTCATTTTATTTAATTAAATACTTTTGTTGAGTATAAAATAAAATAACACAAAAACTTTGGAAACAAAATTTATTCAAAATTTCGGGTCGTTACATTCTTCCCCCTAATGAAATTGCATCCTCGCAATTTTATAATTTGGCTTGGAATTTTTTTTGAAATTCCCACATCAGAGAAAGAGTTAGAAAAAATATTACTTTAAAAGGAAGAAAGGGAGTACAAAGGTCACCTGAGTTAACCCATACTAGGATTCCATGTAGGAAATCATGGATATGGAAGAGAAAAAAAGGGTCATGTTCTAATGGAGAGTGATAGAAAACATGAATAGGAAAAAATTGACCACAAGAAGATCACAAACTTATGATGTGTTAAATGGTGTTTGATTATCCAGTAGGAAACGTAAACCAACAACGTTTTTGATTTACGTTCCTTTTCATAATTTTGAGTAATTCTCTAACTACATAGAATAAAAACATAAAGAAATATACTTACTTTCATGTAGAGTTTCATCCCTTAATAAGTTTCAGATAGGACTAATATTTTCTCCAAACAATGAGCATTCAAAAACACTTGGTCTAATCAAAAGAAAAAGAATCATCCTCTAGGGAATCACATAATCCACAAAAGAATAACCATATTTTTTCATTGTCCTTACTCATCAACTAAAACTAAAATGGTTAGTACAAGATTATATAATCCCCAAAAAGGATAATCCTTTATAAAAATAAATATGACTATTATTCTCCAAAATTAACCAAAAAGTACCCAAAGATCTATAATGATTATTTAATAGACAATCATCCTTAAATTTTTCTGAATAACCCAAAACATAGAAGGATCTAATCACATAGTCTTCCCCAATAAATCTTAACATTTATCTCCAAATAACATCGACTACTATTAAAGTATCATTCTAAAGTGTAATTAACCGATTCACATATTCTCTATACTAGGTTCATCATTTTCCAAAAATAACCCAAATCACCATATGTACACAATAAATACATAAAAGCTTCCAAAAAAAATGGAACATTTATCCTCAATTTAAATCCTGTAGTATTTTATTTCCCTCAGGCATATAGTACTCCAAAAAAGAAAAAATCGTCCAAAATAACCATTATCATTTAATCACCATGTCATTTTTCAATACAAAGGATATACATTTGATAAAACATAAATTTCCAAAATCAACTTATTCTTGATCCGTAAAAATAGTAGGTGCATTAGTTAGTCTAAAGGGCATAAAAAGAAACTCATAATTCACATATCTTGATTGGAAGGAAATTTTTGGAATATCATCATTCTTCACCATCGATTGATGATAACTGGAATGACTATCAATCTTAGAGAATAATTGAGCCCCATGAGGTTGGCCAAATAAGTAATCAATTCTTGGAAGATAGTATTTTTTCTTCATTGGGATCCCATTCGGTACTCTATAATCAATGCATAGCTACATCGATCCATCCTTATTCTTCACCAAGAGAACTGGTGATCACCAAGGAGACACACTTGGTCAGATAAACCCATTCTCCACAAGATCTTGGAGTTGTTTATTTTATTCCTCTAGCTCCAAATTTTCTATCCTATAGGGTGTCATTGACATCGGATGAAATCTAGGTACGAGTTCAATGGAGAACTCTACCTCGCTTTCTGGTGGAGGTCCAGGTAACTCCTTAGGAAATATATCAATGTATTCTTAGATGATGGGGACATTTTCTAAAAGAATAAATCCTTTGTGGAAAACATATTTCATTTACGAATCTTTTAACTAGAAAGGATTTTATGTCTTAAAACATCATGCTTAGACAATTACATTTTTCTATAATTCCTTCATAATGATTCATAAAAAGCTTGCGATTAACCAAACATATCCCCCGGGAGTGTCGTAACCAAGAGTGCATCAAAGCCTGTTGTCATGTACCCTTTCCTGTTCGAGTCTAGATCAAAGCAGTATTTTCGGGTTTTACCACTATGTACATATGTGCTAGAGCCACCTCTACCTCCTCGTATCCAGACAGAGATGCATTTTCTTGATAAAACACTTAACCAATACTCACGAAAATAATAGGAAGATTTCATATATTTAAAATTTTATGTAGGGTTCATCCTAAAGTTTTAATATCCTAATTTCCATAAATAAATAAACAATCCTTTGATACCAACCATGGAATCCCACATTTTTAATACATAACTTTTCATGACATTTTACTTACAGATGATCTTTAAAGTCTAGTGTCTTGAAAAAAAGGAACATAATACATGAAAACCACATAATAAATACCTCTATATCCCTTTTAAGGATTCATAATAGGTTCATACTATGTATATTTACTGCATCTCATATCCTGGAGACATAAATCAAAGGAAAGGGTGAGCAGAAGGCCTAGTAAGGGTAAACAAGGAAGTCAATGTACTTGTGATATCAATAAGAACTTGATTAAAGAAAAGAAGGCATGGGAAATGAAAGAATAAAAATATCATAAAGAAAATAACATGGAACATAAATTGTATATATGGATACAACATTTCATTTATACATTCATGAAAATATCACAAAGGTCCATCTCCAAGTTGTCAAAAACAATTACCAAGGTTATTCACCAAGATATCGTAAAACATTTAATCTCTAGAGATTAATTCTTTACCCAATGCATTGGATCACTATCAAGGAACACCATTAATATGTATTAAATTTCATGTGATCCACATAGATCATAATCAAACTGTAACACCCCGTGATTTTATGAAAAATATTATTTTAATTTCATTAATGACTTATGTTGTATTCTACACCAAGATTACCTTGCGCTATACACAACATCGTATTAGCTTGCAGTATACGCAACACTATTCTTGGACCGTGTTACACACAATTTTGATAATAGTTATTCTACGAATCATTGAGTATATGTATATATATTTTAAATGTATAAATGAAATATGGTTGGATTCTGTTATACGAAACAACGAAGGATTCTTTCACAACACGCAACCCTGACTTGGCTTGCATTACACGCAATCGCGACCTTCCTCGATAGCATGTGTTGTACGCAATACTGGGTTTTAATAAACAATGTTATTGTCATGAAATAGCCGTTATGAATAGTATTAACTAAAATTTTAATTTTATAACATTATTATTCATCTTACACATTTCTAGAACATGGTATAAGAACAAAATAATTTTTTCGGGCAAAATAAGTATTTTTCAAAAAATGCAGTTTTGACGCCTTTTGATGGCGCACCCACATTAAATATGGTTTTTGACATGTTTATAAGTTAAATTTGACAAAATAAAATTCTTCTTTGGAATCAATAAATAAAAATTTACATTGTAAAAATTTTTCATATTATTCTGGTAACTTTCACATTTTAATGAATAGTAAAAACACACTATATTTTAATTAAAAACAACTTTTTTCATCGTAATATCTTATGTGGTTAAATTATAATATTGAATGGTTTTAAATTATAAATAGAATATATTTTTACCATTTAATATAATGTATGTCATTAGCATTTATTTTACCTTGAATTCGTAGGTTAAATCAATTCAATCTTTTGCAATGTTTTAAACAAAAACCGTTTTTATTCGACAACGGGATTAATTTTAATTTAATTTCTGCAACTTCTGTGTTTTGAATTTTAAAAAATGGATTCCATATTTGGAATCACTGGGTCCAAATTATGTTAATAGGATACTTTTTATTTTTGGGAATTATGAATAGTAACTATGGTAAATTTTATTTACCATAGTTAAAGGTAAATCGGGTAATTAAGGGTAAACATAATATTTTAAAATTACCCTAAAAAATGTCAATATTCTATTGGATGATTAAAAAACGACCTATATCACCTAAGGGTTGGATTAGATTAATTTAATTAAATTTGGTCAATGAAAATAATTTAATTATTATTAAAACCAAAGAATGTGACAACATGTCATTTTCTTAAATCTTATAAGTATAATAATTTTAATCTAGTGATAAACTTCATGAAACTTCAAACATGAATAGTCTCCAGAAAGCTAATACAATTATCTACATAATAGGAATTTATTTAGAATTTTTAGGGATTAAATAATTATCATTTATTATGACAGAAAGATGATGCAGTAATTGTCTTATTAATGAAATATTGACATAATTGATGTTATAAATGCCCAAATAAATGTAATTTGAGACTTTTTATGACTTACACTAATTTTCTAGGTTAATATGACATGTTATTGTTGATTTAAGTAACTTTTTTAGAACATATCATTATGTTATGAATTTCATAAAAATCATGTACCAAATAGTGTCAAAATTGATATAAAATAGTTTTTAAAACAAATATTATATTATTAATTGTTATTTTATTCCTAAAAATCTAAGGATCGGCCAAATGACTTATATAGGATTATATATATTAATAATAAACAACTTGGGGTTCTTTTGGCTTGATATAGTAAGTCTATTAACCATATAGTGTAAGAAAACAAAAAGACATAGTAAAAGTTAAATTATTTAACTTAGAGTTAAATCTAATTGATAAGGTTAAAATAATAACCTAAACTTGTCTAAATCCTATTGGTTGATAGGATTTCGACCCATCCCCACATTAACTTCGAAATAAGACCCTTTGGAACCATTATAAACCGATTTTGACTTTAATATAAAATAATCTTTTGAGATATTCCTAAGGTGCCCCTCTCCTCCCTTATAAAAGGGCACCTCCTCCCCCTCCTCCTCACACCAATTTGAGCACTCAAGCTCGGCCAACCCCTACCATTTTCTCCTCTCCACTTCCCTAGAATAATCCTAGAGGTCCTTATCTTCTTCAAAGACCAATCTTAGTTCCCTAAGTGGAGGATTCAAGGAGGCGTTCCAAAGTAGAGGTAATATCCATTACCGATCTTTTCAATTTCTTTCTTCTTCAACATCTTCTTATTTAGTTGTTTCATGATAAAGTAATAAAATCAGTGTTACTTACATACTGATATGTTATTATAAATATGAGACAACCCTAATTCACCTTCTATCCATCCTACGGAAAAATGAAATCACCGCGCGTGTGTACGTACAGAATACCGTCTCCACGCCATGGTGTAATCTATTTTCCACCATCACCTTACAAGGATGGGTATAATGGTGAAATGAGTAACTATTTATGATTATTATAAATTAATATTGATACTGAAATAGTATACATACACTTCAACACAATTCCACGACCATGGGAACGATATCATCGCTCGTGCGTACGTACGGACTACCGCCTCCACGACGCGATGAGATTCATTCTCAATGATTAACCATTCATGAATGATTATAAAGTATATATAATATGTACTAATGAAATATATTACATAATAATGATACTGGATTTATTTATATATTTATATGTATGTCATCTACTTAATTCCATTCAATTCAATAAGGAAACGAAAACAGCGTTCATGCGTACGTACGGACTACCGTCTCAATGAATGGTGTATTTCTTTCCATTTAAGGATTTATTTTATATATGTATATCCTGAATATATATATATATAAATCATGATTTATTTTCTGGAATTATGTAATTATGATCTAAGTAATCATATGAAAAATTACAAGTCAAAACACGGACGACAAATGAAACAATTTTACCCAAAACGCTCTTTAACATGGAATTTACAAAAGAACGGCTAATATAAAGTCATAAGTGAACCATATATGATATGATAACAACGAATATGATTCTTTAATAAGATAATTACATTATTTAAATCATTATACAGGAGTTTCGGACACTTACGAAGCAAATCGGACCTAAGGTAAGGGAAATATCACAATCTCATTTTTATCCGAGATTGTTTATACTTTGGTATTTACTAGGGTGTATTTTATCATCCTCATACATGTTCCCTTAATATGTAATATTATTTCTATCCACCTACAATTGTTTAAATCCAATTTTACCCTTCGTTGAGTTTTTAGTAAAGGATATGAAAGGAATCTTTTGTCATTTTTCGTACGAGGTACTTTTTGACTTTTCTGACAAAAGTACGAAGAATGTTTTTTTTAACTTATACGGCATGAATGGATTTTTAAAAAATTATTTCCAAGAATCTTCCTTTACAAGTTTTCAAGTTTATTTATAATCAACTTCTTTTATTTTAAATTCGTATGACATGTTAAGAAAGGAATAATGTTTTTGAAGAAGAAAAGATATTTTCCTCAAGAATGGAGTTCAAGTGTTTTATCAAAATTATTTTCCATCTAAGATAATAAAGGGTTATGTTTTTATCCCCATTATTACATTGATTTGATTATGTTGTGATGGAATTATTTTTATGAATTCCTTTATCTTATATTAATTGTTTTATGATGTCATGATGTTTAAGATTCCCATTTGTATTATATTGGTTATGCAATGATGTATGGTTTATGATTTTGTGGCACACATCAGAATGGTATCATTATGAGATGGGTGGGACCTATATCTCCCTCCAATGCATTGGGTAAAGATTTTATATCTCATGAGATAGACATGACTGAAATGGTAGGTTATACCGGTTCAATGAAACAGGACTGAAACGAGGGTTACTCGATTCAGAAAGGGACTTTGTCCACTAAGATAGTCTTGGAAATGAGTCGTGAATAACAAGAAATAATTCTCTATGATTATGTGTGTATTCCACAAAGTTTCATGTTTTTTATTTTATGATTATTGGGATTTCATTTCACTACTATGATTTATCCCAATTTATGAAATTATGCTCTCTTTTGCAGGTTAAGATTTCCAAAAGTTATGTTCTTATGAATATGATTGTTTCGGTGCGGATGTGCGTCGGGTTTCTGTTCCGACGCTGTTCCGCCAGGACGCGTTCGCGCGTGCACCTGTCGACCCGAGGGGATGGGCGCACGCGGCCTGTGGTCCCGCAGTCCCGCTTTCCAAGGTCGGGCAGCATTCGTCCCTTATTCAGGGGCGTCTGCTCTTTGATCGAAACCGGGATGATGGGATGTCGGATCCTCCTTCCGTGGACGTCTCCTCAGAACTCGTCACCTAATCCGGGTCTCCCTCATAGATTTAAGAATGTTCGTGAATCTCGTTCCTGGCGCCATCTCTTCATGGACACCAGTTAATTACGCTGCTTCCGCCCGGACGCTCCAAGGGGTCTGGTCGGGGCAGCAACCTGCGGTGAGGAGACCGGGTGACTCTTTGTGTTGGGGGCGTGTCTTAACACTGAAACTCTGCATGTCTGCCTTCCGTCCCTAATAGGGCTTCTCGAAGGCGTGATGGCCTGAGGCATCCCGCGCTGGGTGCGGGGAACTGTATCACCTGGGGTTTTCCTCAGCTTCCCATGTTTAACACGGGGTATGCCGCGAGTTTAACGTCCAGCGGGGACGGAATCAGACTGATCAACACGAGAAGTGGATCAGATGACAGAACCCCTTGCGAGGAACCTCCGACGCTGGGGCCAGCACATGGGCGGCTTCCCGAGTGAAGTGGAGTGGAATGAAGTGGCATGACCCCACCGGGATGTGGCGGCCCGGGTAAGGATCAGGATGGACGATGGAGTGAAGAGCTTGGACCCCGTAGGGGCTTCCTACGTACCGCGTGTTAGCGCGGATCAAAGTCAGCGTAGTTCGGATATACAGTTTAACGTCATGTTGGACGTCGGCAAGCCGACTCACAAAGAGATCGAGGCTGCCGGGCGGAGGATTGAACCGAACCACCTCGCACAGAGGGGGATGGAATGGCCGGGTGGATCACAGTTTTACGTCA
This sequence comes from Viscum album, assembly GCA_963277665.1. Taxonomy (NCBI): domain Eukaryota; kingdom Viridiplantae; phylum Streptophyta; class Magnoliopsida; order Santalales; family Viscaceae; genus Viscum; species Viscum album. The sequence continues at coordinate 1,824,960,198 of OY728146.1, read as the reverse complement.
TGCTGGACGTTGGCAAGCCGACTCACAAGGAGATCGAGGCTGCCTGGAGAAGGATTGAACCGAACCACCTTGCACAAAGGGGGATGTAACGGCCGGGTGAATCACAGTTTTACGTCATGCTGGACATTGGCAAGCCGACTCACAAGGAGATCGAGGCTGCCTGGAGAAGGATTGAACCGAACCACCTCGCACAGAGGGGGATGGAACGGCCGGGTGAATCACAGTTTTATGTCATGCTGGACGTTGGCAAGCTGACTCACAAGGAGATCGAGGCTGCCTGGAGAAGGATTGAACCGAACCACCTCGCACAGAGGGGGATGGAACGGCCGGGTGAATCACAGTTTTACGTCATGCTGGATGTTGGCAAGCCGACTCACAAGGAGATCGAGGCTGCTTGGAGAAGGATTGAACCGAACCACCTCGCACAGAGGGGGATGGAACGGTCGGGTGAATCACAGTTTTACGTCATGCTGGACGTTGGCAAGCCGACTCACAAGGAGATCGAGGCTTCCTGGAGAAGGATTGAACCGAACCACCTCGCACAGAGGGGGATGGAACGGCCGGTTGAATCACAGTTTTACGTCATGCTGGACATTGGCAGGTGAAATAGAAAAAGGCAGTGGGGAAGCACAATGGAGATACACATGTGCAGTCCCCCACAAGGGAAGATTCATAGGTGAATCGACGCGAGTGTGAACCCGGGAGGGGTCCACTGATGGACGAACCGACGTGAATTCGACCGGGACGACCAGGTGGTGGGCTTGAACCTCAGGGAGGCTTCCTACGTACCCTGTTTAGAAGACAGGGATCAAAGTCCACGTAGTTCGTTCTGTTTGTAACACTCTACCCCCGTGGGCGAAGGCCACTTCAATATCGACATCCCTGCAGAGACGAGCGGGTGGGGGCCACATCCAAACCGGGAGGACCCTGCGTGCGGGGCACGGGATCGGGTGATGCGGACGGTTTAACGTCTTACCGGACGAAGTACAGTTTAACGTCGTGTGTTGAGGACGAAGCGGACGGTTTAACGTCTTTCCGGACGAAGTAAAGTTTATCGTCGTGTGTTGAGGACGAAGATGCTTGGCAGTTTAACGTCTTGCAGCGCGGACGATGGGGGCTAGGCAGTTTAACGTCATGCAGCTTGGACGTATGCAGTTTAACGTCGTGCAGGACGTGGTGCAGTTTAGCGTCATGCAGGACGAATTACAGTTTAACGTCGTGCAGGACGAATAGCCTACAGTTTAACGTCTTGTAGCTGGGACGGAGTGCAGTTTAACGTCGTGTGGGACGTAGAAGCTGCCGATAGGTCCGTGTCACTTCGCGCGAGCCTGGAGGGCCGCACGGGAAGACAACGCACGGTGCGGGCACCCGGGATGAGGGTCATCGGGCGCCACGCAGGCGGGTACCCAAAGGGGGTCAAAGGTTGCGACCCTGGTGGTTTGCGCGCAAAAGAGGAGCTTTGCGCGCAATACCGCGGGTCGGCGCGCAAATGGACGGGCTGGCGCGCAACTGGGCCAGCACTTTGCGCACGAATGATAGAGATTGCGCGCACCGGGCTTCGGATAGCGCACGGGGGGCAACGGCTCATTCTTTAATGAATGGCCACTTTGAAAGGGGGGGGTGCGCGCAATCGGGCTGGATTGCGCGCACCCGGGGGCAATTGCACGCAAGAGGCTTCTTTTGCGCGCAAATGCCTTTGAGTGAAGGGTTATTCAAAGGAAAGGATCCAAAGGGATTGCGCGCGAAGGCGAACCCCGAGGCTTTCTTGCGCGAAAGAAAAGAGGTAACCTGAAGATCGACATTGCGCGCGGAAGGGGTTGGATTGCGCGCACGAGAGACCTTTCGAATTCTGGAAACCTTCAAAACGTCGGGGGTCGCCTTCTATTTATAGGCAACCCCGGGCGCGGAATCCGGTTCGCGGGCGCGAAATTCTCTTCGCGGGCGCGGAATCGGGCCCGGCGCGCAAGGGAGTCGCGCGGGCCACGGGCGCGCAAAATTGCGCGCCGGTCCAGCGCATTGCGCGCATCCCGGGAGGTTTGCGCGCGGCTCATCAGCTTTGCGCGCGGGTCTCCAAAATTCCGCGCAAGGCCTCCGGGCCCTCCGAAACATTCTTCCGACTCCAAATATGACCTCGCTTTCCGCATCCGGAGCTTTGTTTGGGAACAACGGACTTTTCCGGCATCTACAAAAGCCCCCCCTCGGAATCTGATTGGCGAGAGGTCGCAACGATCGGGTTCCGAGGGAGACGCCGGAATGCCGAAGTCCTGGGTGGCGCGGGACTGTGGCGCGCAAAAAGGGCGTCGGGTGCGAAATTTGCTGTCGCGCAAAGCGCTTTCCGCGCATCGCGGACTCCCGGCTCTGCCTATAAATAGGGCCCTTGGGTCCCCCGGACCGTACACTGGCCTTCCGCGCGATAAGAATTCGAGCTCTCGTGCGTGAAATTGCCTTTTCCGGCTCGGAATTCGCCCGCTTGTCGCGCAAACCTATCCGGAATTCGGCCTGCTTTTGCGCGAACACCCGGGGTTTTACGCGATGGACTTCCCGATTGCGCGCCGTCCACTAGGATTGCGTGCCAACTCTCAAACTTCTCTACCAGCCTCGTCCGTTCCCGCACGCTTCATCCCTTTACCCGCACGACTCCCGGAGCTTCTGAGATGGCCGCGAATCAAGGAAATGAGGGGAATGCCGCCACTCGCAGAGCTGAGATGGCGACGAACGAGGAGGTCCACGGAGCCAAGGAGATTGTTTCCAACAATCAATCCTTGTTCGACTTGCTGACGCCGGCCCAGAAGACATATCCACCGTCGGACAACCTGCCGCTCTGGAACTTCGGCATCCTAGATGAGGTTCCGGTGCCAGGGTTCGAGGTTGATGCGCCACGGACCTGGGTGACTCGGGAGGATGAGCTTCCCCGCTATAACATCACCAACAATGGGCATCCTGCCAGGGAGACCAGACACTTAGATGTCTATGTCCTGAACCCGAGGACGCGAACCATCGTCGGAAGTGAGCCTACTGCGGAGAACTCTCCAGCCCTCTACTCGAGCATATATCGCCAGAGTGTCACCGACGACACCAAGGGCTGGCTGAAGGACTGGGACTTGCGATCTGGGGGCAATTTCACCAGTGAGTGGGCCTGGGCGTTCTGGGTACGCCACACTTGCGATCACTTCGCGGAGGAGCTGCGGTATATCGGCCTGTTTGAGGCGGTGTGGACGTCGCAGTTCCACTTCTACCAGCAGTCCGAGCTCGGGCCGGAGCTGTTCACCCGCTGGTCCCCGGATACCAACACCTTCCATCTTTACCATGGGGAGGTCGGTATCGGTCTCTGGGACATCCACTGCATCGGAGGTATCCCGCTGGAGGGTTACCAGTACGATGAGTTCCTGCCTCCGAAGAACATCTGGGAAGACAGGTCACGGACTCCCATTCTGACATGACATCTGCTTGACCTGGCTACGCAGCGGCTCGGGATCAAGGACTTCCACAAGGACATAGCCTACAAGGAGTGGTTCGGCCAGTTCTTGGAGCATGACCCGGCGGTCAAGATGCCAGGCAGGGGGAAGCGGTGTCCGACCGCGGCTCAGAGGAGCCGGAACGGGTCGTACTGGCGGGTCCTGGAGACGGGCGACTACCGCTCATGGGGGTACCGCGTCATCGAGGCCCGGGACCCAAATGTCCGGTACGCGGCGTTCCTGGCCGCCTTCCTGAGTGGGTGGCTTCTGCCAGTGCGGGACGCGAGAATGGGCGTTCGCCCGGCGACACTGGCGATGGCGGGCGCTATGGCTGCCAACAAAAGATACAACCTCGGGGTCCCAGTGTTGGCTAAGCTGTATGCCATCCTGGGACGCATCTCACGAGGGGGGTCGCCACGAAGGATCTGTGGGCCCTTCCAATTCTTCCACGGCTGGGTGGCTGCTCACCTTGGTGGGTACACGTTTCCGAACGCCATCATTCCTCCGGGCAACAGCCTGCGACCCTCCCTGCTGAACATTGCGGGGGTCACTCTGATGACCCTAAGTGAGGAGGGCGTGAGGATTCGGATTGGAAATCATGCCAATTTCAACTTCAGCCCGTTCCCCACTCCCGTTGGCCAAATGATCGACAACGGGCAGGGTCCGCTAGAGCAGCACGAGTACTTCCTGAACATGCGGGGCGGGGTGCTCGTGGCTCGGATCGACGGGAAGGTGATCTTCGAGCCCTACGTGCCAACCCGGTTCGCCAGGCAGTTCGGGTGCCTTCAACGGATGCCGAATAGGGTATTCACTGCTGTCCGGGAGGAGACGAACCCTGGCGTCCTTCGCCAGATGTGGCTGATGTTCGTCGCCTTTGGCTCTGGCGACGTCATCACTCTCCCTCCTACCGGGGCCGACGCAGGCTTGGCAACCGAGTACGCCGAACACTGGGCCATCGTGTACCCCAAGGGGCTCTTACGGAAGCCAGTTCGGCGGCTCGAAGTCACCCCGTGCGGAGACCGGGCGTCAAGGAAGGAGGCATAGCGCCGCCACACGGGGGAGAACGGAGGCGCGCCAAGCAGCGGAGCCGGCGCGGCAGGGACTTCGGCGGCGGGCACATCGCAAGCTGCCGCCACGACTTCAGCGCCCGGAGAGGGGGCACATGCGGCGGTCGGGGAGAGGCCCGGGAAGCAGGTAAGGCGTCTGCTCGAACCCTCCCATGATGCAGTCTTCCCGGCGCTGTGGGCGGCCTGGATGACCCTGCGGCAGTCACTGGGGACCGACGCCATCTGGCGAAAGATACTTAGAGAAGGAATCCATCTGCCAGAGGTCGGGCGCCTCCATATCGCCGAGAGTGTGGACTTCAACCGGCAGTATGCGTATCTGACGGCCATGGACGAGTACGCGCGCCAACGTGGTCAGCGTGCGGAGCCATCCCTTCTGGTGAAGGTGATGCTCGGTCTAGAACCCGCTCCAGAACAGATGCCGCCGGCGGAAGACGACAGTAGCAACGACTCCGAGGAAGAGGAGGAGATGGGGGAGGATGAAGGCTCCAAGGGAAGATCCCATCAGGGGAGCCCGCGGGAGAGCGGCGAGGTGGCCGACTCTGACAATTTTGATGTCACTGAGCTCCTCGAGGTCCGCTTCTATCCCTACTCAACCTGCTTCATCCATTCTCTTATGCAGCTTCTAACCCATTTCTCCATCTTTCTCAGGAGCACACGGATGTTGGTCAGGCGTCCTCTGCGGGAGTAGGAGAGGCGCCAGCAGGACAAGGCGGGGGCCAGGCACCCATTATCGAATTGACAAGCGCGGAAGGGTCCCCTGCTGCAACTGTTCCTGCGGCGGCCGGGATAGCGGAAGATGACGCTCTGAACTCCCGTAAGTCTCCTTACTTTACTGCTGGTGCTTTCCGTTGAAGATCCGTGACTAACCACGGCATGCCCTGCGCAGTGATCTCAACGCTGGAGGCTCGTCGGGTTGCCGAACCCGGGCCATCCACGAGTGGACCGGTGGCAGACATGCCGCCTGCTCCGGAACAGACTTCCCACACCGAGCCGGCCCCACCAACTGCTGATCAAGGGGCTACGGACGTCGGCGGTGCTGACATCGGAGAGAGGTCGGGGGCTGACGAGGGTGTCAACGCCGCTGGGGAGAGAGAAGAAGGTCGCCCAGATGTTGGGGAACCTATCCCCCATGAGGACATCCCAGGGGCGGACCCTGCAGCAGACCTTCTGGCTGCCTTCCCTGCCTACCGGCCTGCCGACCCCGAGGAGATGGACGACTCGGACGCGGAGGCGGTCGAGGAGAGCCGGATAGCGCGCCGAAGGGGGTGGAAGTGCATCCAGCGCTTCCTCAAGCGAGACCCATCGGAGTGGATGGGGCGCATGGGATCACTCCAAACCTGGCTGCGCTTCCTGTGTGCCGGGGGAGCCGATGCTCAATGCCTCCATCTGACGGTCCGTGATTTCATGGCCGAAAAGATGCGCGAGAGCCGCCGGCGTGCCGACGTCACACAATGTCGGGACATGTCGGAGAGCACGCGGGCGCTCCTCGTGGCGGAGCAGGAAGTCCGGCGTCTCGAAGGGCAGGAGACAGAGAAGGAGGCCTTCGTCGCAACGTGCACCGAGCTTGTGGAGCAACTAGCAGCCCAGCTGGTTGACGCCCAGGTACAGCTGACGGAGGCGGGCCAACAGATGGTCACAATTCAAGTCGAGCAGGAGCATGCACAAGCCAGAATCGACGAACTGCGTGCTGCGACCGCCGACGAGGAGAGGGCACGCAGAGAGCGAGAAGCAGCTCTGGAGGCCGCCAGCCAAAGGGTAGCGGCGTTAGAAAGACTTATCCAGCACGCTAATCCCTAGTGGCTTTGTTTTGCCATTCCCAAAACATTTGCTTCCGCTACTCAAAATTTCGATCCATTTGTATGAATCACCATATTTATCTGCATCTTTTGGCTTAACATGCTCGACCACAATTCATTGTCTTGCGGGAGCGTTAACCAAGCTTCAGGCATCCGCAATTGGGCCTGGATTTCTAGAGAAAAGATGGAGGTCATTCCTAGGAAAGGAGACCTCAAGCCTAATCAATGTATCATCCCCCCAACTTGTTCCGACACACGAGCAGGACAATGCTAGGCGCGTTGAGATTTTATCCGAACATAGGGAAATGAGAAAGGGTGAATCGCGCGTCCCGAATTCAGAAATCCACAACGGTTGGCCTTCCAGGAAATGCCCAAGACGGCAAGCGGACAATGGATCAATCGACCATACTACTGCGATAGACGGACCGAAGGTCATCATCCATATTGCAGGAGGCGGATCACATGTCATCATCAATGCCGCTTTGGGGGTTCCTTCAGGCACAAGGGTGGAAATCCAGATCAACAGGGCATGCGAAGCGTGGGGTGAAGTGACGATTTGTTCGGATAGAATCCAACGCTCTCAAAATTGCGCCACCGTGGGGAAAGCGTATTAGGCGGATGCACTAATCTGGCCGTGAATCACCCCAATTCTTAGACAGAACCTCTTTGACGAGGAAACCGTCGCTTCCCATCATTGCGATGGGGCATCCCGAGATGAATCGGGGAGAATATCACAACTGCACCACTCTACCCGAAGTCAGGCAAGACGGCCGGCGACGAGGAGGGGCGGGACTTAGCGATCCCTGAGGCTGGACCCGAGTCGAAATGCCCGGGCGTTCCTATGTATTCCATTAGGCTGGAGATTAAGCCACACGTAGTTCTGAAAGTGCAGTTTAACGTCATGCAGGACGTAGAATCCCATTTGGGGAGATCTTAGTTTTAGGGTCGTAGAGCTCGGACCATAGGGGCATATCTTAGTTTAAGGTCTTAGAGCTCGGACCATAAGGGTAGATCTTAGTTTAAGGTCTTAGAGCTCGGACCATAAGAACCTCAAAGTACGCCGCACCGTGGTCATATCCCCTGGATATGAGAAGATGCACTGAGGGATAGTGTCAAGAGTGTCGAGATTTCGCCTGGTCAGAATGGGCGGTGGAAAATGTGATGTGAATCATGCAGCCATTCACTCAAGGACTGGGGGCACCGGCGTAACGATATGGGAGTACTGCCGACCGTGGCGGAAAAGCAGCATCAATATCGCACTAACCGTTGATGGAATGAGGCAGCAAACGAGCATCGACCGCTCAATCGCAGGATTCATATCGATTTGCTGCCCGAGGCCATTGGGGGCACCAGCCCGAGTCGGTGGGAGAGCACTGAGGCATTATGTCCAAACCATTCACGGGGGCTCCACCCAGGGCGTAGGCGATGGGTCCGAATGAAAGGGATCACGAAGCCTGAAAAATGGAAGGAACCTGACCAAGTTGAACCTGACCCTCCTGGCAAAATAAACCAAAGTACTCTTGACACTAGTGGACCACTGCAAGGGGTCGAGGGACACGCCTTGAGGGTGGCCTGAAGGCGGCGGATTCCCCAGAGAAGGGGGGAATCTTTAAAAGGTGGGGGCTGGACCCGAAGTTTCAAACATCCGGGCGTTCATACGTATCCCATAAGGATGGGAATCAAGCCACACGTAGTTCTTGAAGCGCGGCGCAACACAATCGGGCACCAGCGCAGGGAAGGGTGCGGGTCTGACCCTCGCACACAGAAGAAGCGGTATTTGATATTTCGTGTTTGTCCTTAAAGATGGATGGTTTTTCTTTGTGCAGCGACATGCCTGTGATTAAGGAATCTCTGGCATCGCCACAATAATCAAGCCATGAAAGGCATTGATGAATGGTGTGGTTATTAACCAGCGCCCAACGTGAGTGTCCCCTGAGGAGAACCTCACGATGCAGTGTCGTTTCTCGTCGGGCGGCCAAGACGATCACAGTTTACGGTCGTGTGGTAGGACCAGACAACACAGTTTAAGGTCGTGTGGTTCGGACCATGGAGGAATCCGCTTATCGTGATACGGCGGACTCAGCAGAGGTGGGAACGTACCCAGCCCTGCGGTCACGCACGATTCCAGGAGAAGGATCCTGGGATAGGGGCCTGCGTATGTCCATCACCCGAGGGGCAGAGATGCTAGCCTCCAGATATACTGGGCCCAAAACGCGATTGTTCGGGAGACTCCTTCCTCCTTATGGGGACGAGGGTCCAGATATACACGGCCCTTAGGGAGGACATCAGCATATATCTTTGGTGCTCAGATCGTGGGAGCCTCGACAGACACCATTACCCTGGTTGGCCTGCCTAACGTGTAAAGGTGTACTGAAGGTCAGTATGAAGAGAGTGTCGAGATTCCACTACAACGCACAAAGGCGGAGTGTGATGAGGACCGCGCAACCAATGTTCGGAGCCTAAAAGAGCCGACATGGCGATCAAGGATGTCGCTGACCATATTCGCAACACAATATCCGATCGCGTCAGCCTAGAACGGGGCAAGCAAACGAGCATCAACCGCTCAAGCGCAGGATTCATATCGATTTGCGGCCCAGGACCCGCAGGTAAATCGACCCGGAGCGGTAGGAGAGCACTGAGGCATCGTACCTAAACCGCTAACGAGGATCCCATTGAGTGAAGGCTCGAACAAGAGGAAGCGCGCGGCCCGACAAGCAGCACAGGACTTGCCGGGATTGCATCCGACACTACGGGTCATAGACCAAAGTACCCAAAACTTGTTAACAGATCACCGGAAAGGGTCAGAGGACTCACCCTGAGAGCAACCAAAAGACAGCAGATCCCCATGATCAACCAAGAGACGGGGCTGGACCTGAAACACAAGCGTCCAGGCGGTCCTACGTATCCCATAAGAATGGGAATCAAGACGTACGTAGTTCTTAAGAGGCAGTTTAATGTCATGCAGGACGATGAGGGGTGTGAGGTAGTCCCACACACGGGGGAGGCGTATGGAGCGGCCAACAGACCAACGTGAACGAGGACATAATCCCCCACTCACGCCACACGCCTCGCACAAAAAGGAGGGGAACTGGGGCCAGAGGCCCAACGCGGGATAGAGATTCCCGGGAAATGGGGCTGGGCCTGAAACATGAATGTTCAGGCGGTCCTACGTACCCCATAAGGATGGGAATCAAGCCGCACGTAGTTTTTGAAGTGCAGTTTAACGTCATGCAGGACGAAAAGAGAAAAAGGGGGGAGCAGAAGGCATCCCCAAACGTGGGGGGCGTACAGCGTGGCGAGCAAACCGACGTGAATGAGGGCATAGCCCCGAGTTCACACCATACGCCACATACCCAGAGACAACTGGGCCAAGGGCCCGAGATGGGATGGAAATTCCCAAAGGATGGGGCTGGGCCTGAAACATGAATGTTCAGGCGGTCCTACGTATCCCATAAGGATGGGAATCAAGCCGCACGTAGTTCTTGAGAGGCAGTTTAACGTCATGCAGGACGAATTCTGAACAGTTTAACGTCTTGTAGCTCGGACGTAGTACAGTTTAACGTCGTGTTGGACGAATGCTAAATAGTTTAACATCTTGTAGCTTGGACGAGGTACAGTTTAACGTCATGTTGGATGAAACACTTGGCAGTTTAACGTCTTGCAGCGCGGACGATATGCTAGGCAGTTTAACGTCGTGCAGCTTGGACGTAGTACACTCAGACAAAGTACTGCTTGGGGAACCTAGCGTTGGTGGGAGGAGTGACACGCTCACCATCCATAGTCGCTAGGGAGTACGCGCCATTGGGATAAACTTTGTGGACGACAAGAGGTCCCTCCCACTTGGGCTCCAACTTGGGTGGCTTCCTGCCGGGGATCATTGGCGCTCTTAGGGCTAGCACTAGGTCATCCTGCAGGAAGGAGCGGAGGCGAACCTTCTTATTGAAAGCTCGAGCCATTCTGCTTTGATGCCTCTCCAAGTTGTGCAAGGCGCGAAGTCTATTCTCATCCAGTGCATCCAACTCGACTAGACGGGCTTCAGCAGCTCTGTCCGGCGCTTTCTGGTCGTAGACCACAGTGCGCACGGACGGTAACTGGATCTCGATGGGCAGGACGGCCTCAGCTCCATTACCCAGGGAATAAGGGGTCATCTGGGTGGAATTGCGAGTCGTCGTCCGATAAGCCCAGAGGGCGTTGGGGAGCTTGTCCGGCCAACTCTTCTTGTTCTGACCAACCATTTTTTGCAGAATGTTAGAGAGGGTTTTGTTAAATGCCTCGATCTGCCCATTTGCCTGCGCATGATAGCGAGATGTATGGTTCGAGCAAATGTTGTATTTGGCGTACAACTTCTTCAACTCGGCTGCTCGGAAATTGGCTCCGTTATCAGTGAGGATAGCGTGAGGAACTCCAAATCGATGAATGATGTTGGAGGTCACGAAGTCAGCGATCGAACAGGATTTGACCTCTCTGAGCGGAATCGCCTCTGCCCATTTGGAGAAGAAGTCCGTGGCGGTCAGAATGAACTGGCACTGGCGAGCCGTCGCCGGCGGGTAAGGTCCCACAACGTCCATCCCCCAGACTGCAAAGGGCCAAGAATACCTGGTGGTATGGAGAGGCTCTGGCGGCCGATGCACAAAGTTCGCATGAACCTGGCACGCATGGCACATCCTGGCATACTCGATGCAGTCATGGATCATGGAGGGCCAGAAGTATCCCAACCTCCGAATCTGGTGGGACAACTTCGGCCCAGTCTGATGGGCACCGCATGAACCAGCATGAACCTCTCGCATGACTCGTGGGATCTCAACTCCCTGAAGGAAACGGAGGAGAACACCATCAAATCTGCGTCTATAGAGGATCTGCTCCAGGCCGGGACTGCTCTCGAGGACAAACTGCGATGCGCGGCGTCGAACTCGCTCGCGCTCAGCCCGATCCGGCGGGAGAATGCCATGTTGGAGGTACTCAACCAAAGGCGTCCTCCAATCAGGGGATGGTTCGACTGCCATATCTGGGGTACTCGGGGCTCCGGGCACAGGGGCAACCATGGTGAGATTACTTACCGACGGGTCGCGATCTCCCTCTGGGACAACGGGAGCGATGAGCCTGTGGCGTGTCACGCGGACGGTCAGGTTATCCTGTTCAGGCTCCGCAAGCGACGCAGCAAGGCTGGCCAAAGCATCTGCTCGACCGTTCTGCGACCGGGGAATATGGACAATCTCTGGCCGAGAAGGGAACCGGGCCATCAGAAGGAGGGTGCACTCCAGCAATGGCACAAGTTCCGGCTTCCTGACAACATAGTCGCCATTGATCTGCTTAACAACCAACTCGGAGTCCCCTTTCACACACAGATGGGGCACGCCGATCTCGAGAGCTAACTCGAGGCCGGTGATGAGGGCATGGTATTCCGCCTCATTGTTGGTACAGCCCTCTGACAACAGGAAAGAGTATGGCAGTACAGCTTGCTCCGGGGTAATGAAGACGATACCCAAGCCCATTGTGTTGAGCTTAGGATTATCAAGTCTTCTACCGGTGGGGCTCTGGGAGGCACCGTCAAAGTGCATCTGCCAGCATGGACCGGCATGATCGACCGAGAGAATGGCCTCATCAGGAAAGCCTAGATCCAGCGGCTGATCCGCGGAGGTTGGGTGAGCAGCCAGAAAGTCTGCCAATGCTTTCCCTTTGATGGCCTTCTGAGACACATACCTGATGTCGAACTGCTGGAGAATCACAGCCCACCGCGCTAGACGGCCAGTCAACATAGGCCGGCTCAGGATATATTTCAACGGGTCTACCCGAGAAACCAACTGTACCTCATGGTGCTGCAAGTAGTGCCGTAATTTCTGTACGGCAAATACGAGCGCCAGGAAGCTCTTATCGATGGGGGAATACCTAACTTCCGCATCGAGGAGCATGCGACTGAGGTAATAGAGGCTATTCTTTGTTCCCTCGTTGTTCTTCTGGGCGAGAAGGGCACCCAGGGACCGTTCCAGGGCGGTCACATAGAGGACCAGCGGCTTCCCGGATACAGGCGGCATCAGAATCGGAGGTTGCAGCAGGTACTGCTTGATTTCCTCGAAAGAGGTCTGACACTATTTATCCCATACATAGGTGGAACCTTTCTTCATGAGCCGAGAAAAGGGCTTACACTTGCCGGCCAGATTCGCAATGAATCGGCGTATATAGGCTAAGTGGCCTTGGAACCCCTGCAGTTCCCGGATGTTACCTGGGGGAGGCATCTGGCTAATCGCTCTGATCTTCTCTGGGTCGATCTCAATACCTCGGTATCTTACCACAAATCCAAGGAACTTTCCGGAGGTGACCCCGAAGGCACACTTCAACGGGTTCATCTTCAGGCAGTGAGACCGGAGGAAGCCGAACACTTTCTCAAGATCTTTGAGATGGTCCTGACGCTGGCGCGATTTGACTACCAAGTCGTCGACGTAGGATTCCACCAGTGTGCCGAGGATTGGCTTGAATATGCGGTGCATCGCCCGTTGATAGGTGGCACCTGCATTCTTCAGGCCGAAGGGCATGACCCGGTAACAAAAGGTACCTTGGGGGGCCCTGAAGGCAGTGAACTCCTCATCCTCAGGGGCCATCCGAATTTGGTTATATCCGGAGTATCCATCCATGAAGGAGAGGGCTTGGAACCCTGCCGTGGCGTCAATCAACAGCTCTGTCACTGGAAGGGGAAAATCATCCTTCGGACAGTGGCGGTTGAGATCGCGGAAGTCGATGCAGACTCTGATCTGCCCGTTCTTCTTCCTGACCGGCACAATGTTGGCCAACCATTTGGGGTACTGAACTTCCCTCACGAAGTTGGCTTTGATAAGATTTTCAACTTCGGCCTCAACCATGGCACCGTGGAATGGGTGCATCTTCCTGGGAGGCTGCTTGAACCCGCGATGGTTCGCCGGGAGACCAAGGCGGTGGACGGCTACCTGAGGATCTAGCCCCGGCATCTCGTCATAGCCCCAAGCGAACACATCACGGTGCTGCCTGAGAAAGTCCACGTACTGCTGCCGCTCCTCAGAGGGCATGGCGGCACTGACCAACGTGGGTCTTGGATCTGCTTCGGTTCCAAGGTTCACTTGTACTAACTCATCGACCGTGGCGGAGACGCCTTCCTCAAAGGCTGGGGGTGCATCTTCCACGTCCTCTCCACTCGAGGAGGGATCGTCCACGGGAGAGACTGCGTTGGAAACTGCATTGGGGCTACCAGATCCTGCTGGGCCGCTGGTACTGGCACGGGCGGTCGCGGTCATCTCATCAGGAGACTCATAGGCCGTCGAGACCATGGCTACGTCCAACCGTTGAATCGGGAGGACGTAAGCGTCATCCAAGCTTGCCCAGGGATCACTTGCAACAGCGACAGGCTCAACCTCACCTGCCAGGATCTGCTTGTCCTTGCTTTTGTAATAGTCCGCGTCCAGATAACGGGCTTCACATGAGGCGAAAGGAGAGGAATCTCCCTGAAGCACGCCCACTCGACCATTAAGGGAGTATTTGAGGCATTGGTGGTATGACGAGGGAACCGCCACATGAAGGTGGAGCCAGGGCCTTCCCATCAATGCGTTGTACGCAGTGTCTTGAGAGACTACCATGAATTCGGTGTTGGCAACCAAGTCACCGAACTGGGTCTTCAAACGTATCTTGCCGACCGGGGTTTGCTCGGTGCGGTCGTACCCCTGGATCCTGAGGTCGGAGGGAATCAAGCCATCCTCAGACAACCCCAATCTCCGGAGCGTCCGAGTGGGAATCAGGTTAATCCCGGACCCCGTGTCGACAAGACAGCGTCGGACTTCAAGGCCATTGAACTGGCCGGTAACATACAGCGGACGAATGTGCCCCTGTATAGGAGGGTCTTCATCCTTACCAGAGAACGAGATAACTGCCTGGCATTCGGCGTCCTCAATCGTTTCGGCGTGAAAGGCCTCTGCAGCCGCAACCTCTGTCTCAAACTGGAGGGGGCTCTTCAGGGCTTCAGCGAGTGCCTCGCGCATCTCAGATGACATGCGCAGAGCCTCAAGGATGGAGAGCCTCGCTGGGATGTCGGCCAAGTGCTTCAGGACATCATACTTTTTGGCCAAGCGCGAACCCCTGGTGGCAGGAGGTTGCTCTGCGGTTGGAAGCATGACGGGCCTTGCCGGTTGGGCTGGCGGCCGACTGGTGCTTGGCGCATCTCGCTGTTCATTGGTTGAAGCCCGGGAAATGGTCACCGTACTAGGGTCAGGAGGCCGGGATGGACTCGTGGTAGGGCGGAGCTGATCGCGACGCGGCTGAGGCGGTTCTGCCTGATCCCATACCACAAACAGTGGCGGAGGCGAATCCGTCATCCCCGGATGGGGGGGCTGCGCACGCTGAGCTCGGTTTTGAGCCTGCTGCCTGGTCTCAGTGGCGTGCACGGCCTGGCTGGAGGTACCAACTGCTGTGCCCCGGCGACTCCTGTTGTTGCGGCTCCTCCGACGGTGGCGACGACCGGGGACACTAGGGAGGTCCACCTGGTGTTCTTCAACGTCGGGAACCGAAAAGGGATTTACCAGCTCGACGGTATTAACCGAAGCGTACCCAATACTTTCATCGGACGAATCATTCACCACTGGGCGGATCCGAGGAGGGATCCCCATCTCCGGGGGCATGAAATCGCCGAGAGTGCGGGATAGTGGCGGAACTGGCGGGGCGCGCTCTTCCTTCTTGCACCGCCGCCGTTTGCTCTTCTTGGAAGAGGCAGGCTGGGACGACGATGCTGAAGCAGCACCCGTAGATTCTGGGGGCTCAGGCTGATTCAAGCGCGCACGGATGATTCCATGGGCGCGAATGATCGTCTTGCGGGCCATCCAGTTTTTATACTTCTGGGATCCGCGGTCGGAGACCAGCTGCCATTTGTCCTCATTGCCGCTATCGTCATCTGATCCCACGAACACGCCCGCCACTTGTGCCGGAGCTGGGCCCAACCTGATTACATTGTTGTTAATCTGGTCTTGGATCCAATCCTTAAACACATAGCACCGCTGGATGGTGTGCCCCAGGGCCCGATGGTAGGGGCAGTAGCGGGGGTTATCCGTGAGATGTGCCTCCTCCGGCCTCCGACACTCAGGCAGTCGCACAATCCTCTGCTCCAGGGCGCTCCGGAAATAACCGGGGACCTGATCCTCGTGAAATGAGTAGGTCAGGTATCACGGGCCCCTGGGAGCGTGGTCTTCACGTCGGGTTCACCATTTTTCTGTTTCGGTGCGGATGTGCGTCGGGTTTCTGTTCCGACGTTGTTCCGCCAGGACGCGTTCGCGCGTGCACCCGTCGACCCGAGGGGATGGGCGCGCGCGGCCTGTGGTCCCGCAGTCCCGCTTTCCAAGGGAGGGCGGCATTCGTCCCTTATTCAGGGGCGTCTGCTCCTTGATCGAAACCGGGATGATGGGATGTCGGCTCCTCCTTCCGAGGACGTCTCCTCGGAACTCGTCGCCTAATCCGGGTCTCCCTCATAGATTTAAGAATGTTCGTGAATCTCGTTCCCGGCGCCATCTCTTCATGGACACCGGTTAATTACGCTGCTTCTGCCCGGACGCTCCAAGGGGTCTGGTCGGGGCAGCAACCTGCGGTGAGGAGACCGGGTGACTCCGGGTGTTGGGGGCGTGTCTTAACACTGCAACTCTGCATGTCTGCCTTCCGTCCCTAATAGGGCTTCTCGAAGGCGTGATGGCCTGAGGCATCCCGCGCTGGGTGCTGGGAACTGTATCACCTGAGGTTTTCCTCAGCTTACCATGTTTAACACGGGGTATGCCGCGAGTTTAACGTCCAGTGGGGACGACATTGGACTGATCAACACGAGAAGTGGATCAGATGACAGAACCCCTTGCGAGGAACCTCCGACGCTGGGGCCAGCACATGGGCGGCTTCCCGAGTGAAGTGGAGTGGAATGAAGTGGCATGACCCCACCGGGATGTGGCGGCCCGAGTAAGGATCAGGATGGACGATGGAGTGAAGAGCTTGGACCCCGTAGGGGCTTCCTACGTACCGCGCGTTAGCGCAGATCAAAGTCAGCGTAGTTCGGATATACAGGTTAACGTCATGTTGGACGTCGGCAAGCCGACTCACAAAGAGATCGAGGCCGCCGGGCGGAGGATTGAACCGAACCACCTCGCACAGAGGGGAATGGAACGGCCGGGTGGATCATAGTTTTACGTCATGCTGGACGTTGGCAAGCCGGCTCACAAGGAGATCGAGGCTGCCTGGAGAAGTATTGAACCGAACCACCTCGCACAGAGGGGGATGGAACGGCCGGGTGAATCACAGTTTTATGTCATGCTGGATGTTGGCAAGCCGACTCACAAGGAGATCGAGGCTGCCTGGAGAAGGATTGAACCGAACCACCTCGCACAGAGGGGGATGGAACGGCCGGGTGAATCGCAGTTTTACGTCATGCTAGACGTTGGCAAGCCGACTCACAAGGAGATCGAGGCTGCCTGGAGAAGGATTGAACCGAACCACCTCGCACAAAGTGGGATGGAACGGCTAGGTGAATCACAGTTTTACGTCATGCTGGACGTTGGCAAGCCGACTCACAAGGAGATCGAGGCTGCCTGGAGAAGGATTGAACCGAACCACCTCGCACAGAGGGGGATGGAACGGCCGGGTGAATCACAGTTTTACGTCATGCTGGACGTTGGCAAGCCGACTCACAAGGAGATCGAGGCTGCCTGGAGAAGGATTGAACCGAACCACCTCGCACAGTGGGGGATGGAACGGCCAGGTGAATCACAGTTTTACGTCATGCTGGACGTTGGCAGGAGAAATAGAAAAATGCAGTGGGGAAGCACAATGGAGATACACATGTGCAGTCCCCCACAAGGGCAGATTCATAGGTGAATCGACGCGAGTGTGAACCCGGAAGGGGTCCACTGATGGACGAACCGACGTGAATACGACCGGGACGACCAGGTGGTGGGCTTGAACCTCAGGGAGGCTTCCTACGTACCCTGTTTAGAAGACAGGGATCAAAGTCCACGTAGTTCGTTCTGTTTGTAACACTCTACCCCCGTGGGCGAAGGCCACTTCAATCTCGACATCCCTGCAGAGACGAGAGGGTGGGGGCCAAATCCAAACCGGGAGGACCCTGCGTGCGGGGCACGGGATCGGGTGATGCGGACGGTTTAACGTCTTACCGGACGAAGTACAGTTTAACGTCGTGTGTTGAGGACGAAGTGGACGGTTTAACGTCTTGCCGGACGAAGTACAGTTTAACGTCGTGTGTTGAGGACGAAGATGCTTGGCAGTTTAACGTCTTGCAGCGCGGACGATGGGGGCTAGGCAGTTTAACGTCATGCAGCTTGGAAGTATGCAGTTTAACGTCGTGCAGGACGTGGTGCAGTTTAGCGTCATGCAGGACGAATTACAGTTTAACGTCGTGCAGGACGAATAGCGTACAGTTTAACGTCTTGTAGCTAGGACGAAGTGCAGTTTAACATCGTGCGGGACGTAGAAGCTACCGATAGGTCCGTGTCACTTCGCGCGAGCCTGGAGGGCCGCACGGGAAGACAACGCACGGTGCGGGCACCCGGGATGAGGGTCATCGGGCGCCACGCAGGCGGGTACCCAAAGGGGGTCAAAGGGGGCGACCCTGGCGGTTTGCGCGCAAAAGAGGAGCTTTGCGCGCAATACCGCGGGTCGGCGCGCAAATGGACGGGCTGGCGCACAACTGGGCCAGCACTTTGCGTGCGAATGATAGAGATTGCGCACACCGGGCTTCGGATAGCGCACGGGGGCAACGGCTCATTCTTTAATGAATGGCCACTTTGAAAAGGGGGGGGGTGCGCGCAATCGGGCTGGATTGCGCGCACCCGGGGGCAACTGTGCGCAAGAGGCTTCTTTTGCGCGCAAATGCCTTTGAGTGAAGGGTTATTCAAAGGAATGGAGCCAAAGGGATTGCGCGTGAAGGCGAACCCCGAGGCTTTCTTGCGCGAAAGAAAAGAGGTTACCTGAAGATCGGCATTGTGCGCGGAAGGGGTTGGATTGCGCGCACGAGAGACCTTTCGAATTCTGGCAACCTTCAAAACGTCGGGGATCACCTTCTATTTATAGGCAACCCCGGGCACGGAATCCGGTTCGCCGGCGCGAAATTCTCTTCGCGGGCGCGGAATCGGGCCCGGCGCGCAAGGGAGTCGCGCGGGCCACGGGCGCGCAAAATTGCGCGCCGGTCCAGCGCATTGCGCGCATCCCGGGAGGTTTACGCGCGGCTCATCAACTTTGCGCGCGGGTCTCCAAAATTCCGCGCAAGGCCTCCGGGCCCTCCGAAACATGCTTCTGACTCCAAATATGACCTCTCTTTCCGCATCCGGAGCTTTGTTTGGGAACAACGGACTTTTCCGGCGTCTACAATGTTGTGATTGATTTTTCTTTTGTATACCCTTACTGAGCATTTGAGCTCACCCTTTTATGTTTTCTTTTCCGCAGGATATAAAGAAAGGTTTTAGGTAAAAAAAAAGGGAAGATATTTATGGGAGATATTGAAGATCTTTCACCACGATTACAAGATTACGTTCTGAGATTCCAAAGACAATAAACTATTACGATCCTTGTGTCTGTGTTTTTGTTATGTACTAAGTACTCCGCAAATGTAATGTAATGTCCATGTACGTCAGGATTCGGGTCTTTACAGTTGGTATCAGAGGAATGGTTTAGTCAACCTTTGGAAACTAGGATGCGATAACTTTAGTGAGATCCCTAGAGATATTTATAAGGTATGTCTAGGGATGTCCCTAAGGATAAGTATATGTATAGGATACAGTCCTAGAACTATGGTAACGATCATAGAATTTAACATAAGATGTTAGATATTGAGGGTACTCCCCCTTTATTATGTTGTTTTTTCCTACAATGATTTTTTCCTCTCACACTATTCTTTTTTGGGTTTTAGAAAATTGCTGGAAACAAGATGATTCACGATAATGGAGGATATGATGGACAATGGAATGATATTCATCATAATGAAATGGGATTTGGAAGTCCAAAAATCATTATTATGCCGAATCAGCAATCTCATAATATGATCAATAAAGTAAAATTTGGTAAGTTTCCTGACTCGGCTAATAAGAGAAAGATGGAGTTTCATGATGATCATAGAGGAAAGAAAGTTCAATTTCCCCTATGTAAATCATGTGGGAAGAGGCATCAAGGAGAATGTTTCAAAGGAACTGGAAGATGATTTGGGTGTGGAAAAGAAGGACACAAAGCAAGTAAATGCAAAGGAAAAGGTTCAGTTAACAACATGGATGAGGATAATGGTATTGCTACGACATCAATAATGGTTAAATGTTTTAAATGTGGAATGTACGGGCATTATGCAAACTAATTCCCTAAGGGAAAGTCTCATTAAGATAATCAGTATGGTCGTATGGGAAGTATTTATGTGGATGATGATGAAGAGACTACAAATGATATGTGAGATGAAAGAATTGTTGAAGCTCGGTCAATGGTTTAAGAATGTAGTGGAATGATTACATGTTTATCATGTGTAATGTTGTATAAGTAATCTCATGGTACTATGGAATAAAGAGACATGTAAGGATTGTTACACTATTGTCTGATTAATGTTACCAGTATCCATGAAAGGTTATTCAGATATTTTAGGAATGTAGATGATATGCGCATAATGAAGGGATAAAGAGAAAATTAAATGTTTGATAGTATTCACGAGCACATGACTGATATAAGGAGAAGGTTATATCATGGTTTGAGTATATAGAATTTTTTTATTTTGGTATTTGGAAAGTGTTAACTTTTGACAGCATTCATGTTTTCACTATGGTTTAATGGGTATTCTTTTTTTTCAATAGAATACATCATTAAGGTATTCACATGATTGTAATGTGACCAACAAGATATATCGGGGATAAATGATGGTATTAACATGCTTGGTTAGTGACATTTCAAGTAATCATTTTATTTATACTATGAGCTTGGACTGAAGTATTTTGGATAAGCCTAAAGATTGTAATGGATTATGTTAACCATAAGTTAGTATTGTTTAAGTTTAGAACTTTTTTTTTGATATTATTTATGTGATGTTATAGTAATGTAGTTTTAAAAAAAGGACAACCTGCAGGACGGGTGACAGCCCATCGCTTCGGACAAGGCTGTAGGAATCGAACCCACAACCGAAGTGCGACTGGCCTTTATCTCCTACCACTGACCTACAGGAAGTCCCTGTTTAGTAGAAACTAGTTTTATTATATTAAGAAGTATGATATGTGAAGTATAAATTCATTTTAGGAACCATATATGATTAATATCACTATAGATGGACTTATGTATTTTTTTGATAACTTTTCTAACCTTTTGTTTGAGACAGATGGAATGACCCATCATTCTATCACATGATCTGCTAACACATCACGAATGACAAATTCAACTTCATTTCTTTAAGAGATAAAGTGGAAATTGTCCAAAGAACGACAAACGGTGAGACTATACCAAAATCATGAAAGTATTTCTTCTAATTTCAATTTCATCAACTTTAGGGAAATGATCATGAAAACCAAAAATGTTGTCTTAGTGCTCTTATATCTGATGAATTAGATGGTACCATAGATCATCACAAATTTATGGCTTTGTGATTGCTAGATTTTCCATAGCCATGTTCTCTACCACTCTCCATCAGAACATGATGGTTAGATTTCTCTTCCATATCCATATTTTCACCTATGTGGAAACCCAGTGATTAGTTTATTTGGGTAACCGTTACGTTTCATACATTTGTTTTTAAAGATAAGTTTTGGTATTCCTTTTTACGATGTGGGTTTCTATCAAAGAAACTTTCAAATAGTAAACCATTTATAACCCCGACGAATTTCGAGGGCGAAATTCATTTTAAGGGGGGTAGAATGTAACACCCTGAGATTTTATGAAAAATATTATTTTAATTTCATTAATGTCTTATGTTTTATTCTACACCAAGATTACCTTGCGCTATACACAACACCGTATTAGCTTGCAGTATACGCAACACTATTCTTGGACCGTGTTACACACAATTTTGAAAATAGTTATTCTACGCAACATTGACTATATGCATATATATATATATATATTAAATGTATAAATGAAATATGGTTGGATTCTGTTATACGAAACAACGAAGGATTCTTTCACAACACGCAACCCTGACTTGGCTTGCATTACACGCAATCACGACCTTCCTCGATAGCGTGTGTTGTATGCAATACCGGGTTTTAATAAACAATGTTATTGTCATGAACTAGCCTTTTTGAATAGTATTAACTAAATTTTTAATTTTATAACATTATTATTCATCATACACATTTCTAGAACATGGTATAAGAACAAAATAAATTTTTCGGGTAAAATAAGTATTTTTCAAACAATGCAGTTTTGCCGCCTTTTGATGGCGCACCCACTTTAAATATGATTTTTGACATGTTATAAGTTCAATTTGACAAAATAAAATTCTTCTTTGGAATCAAGAAATAAAATTTTACTTTGGATAAATTTTTCATATTATTCTGGTAACTTTCACATTTTAATGAATAGTAAAAACACGCTATATTTTAATTAAAAACAACTTTTTTCATCGTAATATCTTATGTGGTTAAATTATAATATTTAATGGTTTTAAATTATAAATAGAATATATTTTTACCATTTAATATAATTTATGTCATTAGCATTGATTTTACCTTGAATTTGTATGTTAAATCAATTCAATCTTTTGCAATGTTTTAAACAAAAACCCGTTTTTATTCGATAATGGGATTAATTTTAATTTAATTTCTGAAACTTCTGTGTTTTGAATATTAAAAAATGGATTCTATATTTGGAATCAGTGGGTCCAAATTATGTTAACAGTATACTTTTTATTTTTGGGAATTATGAATAGTAACTATGGTAAATTTTATTTACCATAGTTAAAGGTAAATCGGGTAATTAAGGGTAAATATAATATTTTAAAATTACCCTAACAAATGTCAAAATCCTATTGGATGACTAAAAAACGACCCATATCATTTAAGGGTCGGATTAGATTAATTTAATTAAATTTTGTCAATGAAAATAATTTAATTATTATTAAAACCAAAGAATGTGACAACATGTCACTTTCTTAAATCTTATAAGTATAATAATTTTAATCTAGTGATAAACTTCATGAAACATCGAACATGAATAGTCTCCAGAAATCTAATACAATTATCTACATCATAGGAATTTATTTAAAATTTTTAGGGATTAAATAATTATCATTTATTATGACAGAAAGATTATGCAGTAATTGTCTTATTAATGAAATATTGACATAATTGATGTTATAAATGACCAAATAAATGTAATTTGAGACTTTTTATGACTTACACTAATTTTCTAGGTTAATATGACATGTTATTGTTGATTAAAGTAACTTGGTTCTAACGTATCATTCTGTTATGAATTTCATAAAAATCATGTACCAAATAGTGTCAAAATTGACATAAAATAGTTTTTAAAACAAATATTATATTATTAATTGTTATTTTATTCCTAAAAATATAAGGTTCATAAAAATGACTTAGATAAGATTATATATATTAATAATAAACAAATTGGGGTTCTTTTGGCTTGATATAGTAAGTTTATTAACCATATAGTGTAAGAAAACAAAAAACACGGTAAAAGTTAAATTATTTAACTTAGAGTTAAATCTAATTGATAAGGTTAAAATAATAACCTATAATTGTCTAAATCCTATTGGTTGATAGGATTTCGACCCATCCCCACTTTACCTTCGAAATAAGATACTTTGGAACCATTATAAACCGATTTTGACTTTAATATAAAATAATATTTTGAGATATTCCTAAGGTGCCCCTCTCCTCCCTTATAAAAGGGCACCTCCTCCCCCTCCTCCTCACACCAATTTGAGCACTCAAGATCGGCCAACCCCTGCCATTTTCTCCTCTCCACTTCCCTATAATAATCCTAGAGGTCCTGGTCTTCTTCAATGACCAATCTTAGTTCCCTAAGTGGAGGATTCAAGGAGGCGTTCCAAAGAAGAGGTAATATCCATTATCGATCTTTTCAATTTCTTTCTTCTTCAACTTCTTCTTCTTTAGTTGTTTCATGATAAAGTAATAACATCAGTATTACTTACATACTGATATGTTATTATAAATATGAGACAACCCTAATTCACCTTCTATCCATCCTACGGAAACATGAAATTACCGCGCGTGTGTACTTACGGAATACCGTCTCCACGCCGTGGTGTAATCTATTTTCCACCATCACCTTACAAGGATGGGTATAATGGTGTAATGAGTAACTATTTATGATTATTATAAAGTAATATTGATACGGAAATAGTATACATACACTTCAACACAATTCCACGACCATGGGAACGATATCATCGCTCGTGCGTACGTACGGACTACCGTCTCCACGACGCGATGAGATTCATTCTCAATGATTTACCATTCATGAATGATTATAAAGTATATATAATATGTACTAATGAAATATATGACATAATAATGATACTGGATTTATTTATATATTTATATGTATGTCATCTACTTAATTCCATTCAATTCAATAAGGAAACGAAAACAGCGTTCATGCGTACGTACGGTCTACCATCTCCATGAACGGTGTATTTCTTTCCATTTAATGATTTATTATATATATGTATATCCTGAATATATATATATATATATAAATCATTTTTTATGTTCTGTAATTAAGTAATCATGATCTAATTAATCATATGAATAATTACAAGTCAAAACACGGACGACAAATGAAACAATTTTACCCAAAACGCTCTTTAACATGGAATTTACAAAAGAACGGGTAATATAAAGTCATAAGTGAACCATATATGACATCATAACAATTAATATGATTCTTTTATAAGTAAATGACATTATTTAAATCATTATACAGGAGTTTCGGACACTTACAAAGCAAATCGGACCTAAGGTAAGGGAAATATCACAATCTCATTTTTATCCGAGATTGTTTATACTTTGGTATTTACTGGGTTATATTTTATCATCCACATCCATGTTCCCTTAATATGTAATATTATTTACATCCACCAACAATTTTTGAAATCCAATTTTACCCATCGGTGAGTTTTTAGTAAAGGATATGAAAGGAATCTTTTGTCGTTTTTCGTACGAGGCACTTTTTGACTTTTCCGAAAAAAGTACGAAGAATGTTTTTTTTAACTTATACGGCATGAATGGATTTTTAAAAAATTATTTCCAAGAAGCTTCCTTTACAAATTTTCAAGTTTATTTTTAATCAACTTCTTTTATTTTAAAGTCGTATGACATGTTAAGAAAGGAAAAATGTTTTTGAAGAAGAAAGGATATTTTCCTCAAGAATGGAGTTCAAGTGTTTTATCAAAATTATTTTCCATCTAAGATAATAAAGGGTTATGTTTTTATCCCTATTATTAAATTGATTTGATTATGTTGTGATGGAATTATTTTTATAAATTCCTTTATCTTATATGAATTGTTTTATGATGTCATGATGTTTAAGATTCCCATTTGTATTATATGGGTTATGCAATGATGTATGGTTTATGATTTTGTGGCACACATCAGAATGGTATCATTATGAGATGGGTGGGACCTATATCTCCCTATAATGAATTGGGTAAAGATTTTATATCTCATGAGATAGACATGGCTGAAATGGTAGGTTATACCGGTTCAGTGAAACAGGACTGAAACGAGGGTTACTCGATTCAGAAAGGGACTTTGTCCACTAAGATAGTCTTGGAAATGAGTCTTGACTAACAAGAAATGATTCTCTATGATTATGTGTGTATGCCAAAAAGTTTCATGTTTTTAAGTTATGATTATTGGGATTTCATTTCACTACTATGATTTATCCCATGTTATGAAATTATGCTCTCTTTTGCAGGTTAATATTTCCAAAATTTATGTTCTTATGAATATGATGTGATTGATTTTTCTTTTGTATACCCTTACTGAGCATTTGAGCTCACCCTTTTATGTTTTCTTTTCCCCAGGATATAAAGAAAGGTTTTAGGTAAAAAAAGGTAAGATCTTTATGGGAGATATTTAAGATCTTTCACCACGATTAGAAGATTACGTTCCGAGTTTCCAAAGACACTAAACTATTACGATCCTTGTGTGTGTGTTTTTTTATGTACTAAGTATTCCGCAAATGTAATGTAATGTCCATGTATGTCAGGCTTCGGGTCTTTACACAAAAATTTCATAAATAACCCAAATGGAATCAAAGAAATGGGTTTCATGTTTAAATCGTGAGGTTTAAAAAGAGCTTAAAAATAAGATCATTATGTCATTTATAACACATAGAAAGAGAGTGAGAGTTATATGTGTGCCAATTACAGAATCAAATATATCATATTTATATATTTATGAAGATCCATGGAAACTAAATAAGTCTGGGTATTCACATAAATAAACAACATAATTTCTTGAGATATGGAGATAGAAATTTTGAGACGAAATATCTGCAGCATAATGGCTATATAACAAGGTTTTAGAAAACATTAAAAAGATAGGGGAAAAAGGTCACCCACACATAAATTACTCATAATTCAGTATGGGTACTGAAGAAGATCATGTTATGGATATTTTAATGACATACCACATGAAAGAGGAAACATGAAAGAAAAGAGAAGATGATATTTCTTTTACGAAAAATTCGGCAGCCTAACGACGTCCCTTAAAAATTCAGAAAACAAATTGATGAGAGTGTAAAGGGTATATCAAAAATTAGAAATTAAAAGGAAAGTAATGATAACATATAATAACATACCCTCAACATAAAGAGATGAAAAATAATAGACACAACATAAAAGAAGTCACGACTTAAAAAAGGAGGGTGTAAGATTCTATTACCTTGAAGAGTAACTTTGAAATCCTGAAGCTCAGGACCTTGGGAGGCTTAAGAGAACCTTGGGAGGACTCCATTGGTGGTAAAGAGACCAAAAATTTATTTTTGAGGATTGGGAAATGAAATTAATGAGGGAATTTATTGTTATTTATAGGAGAAGTGAGGGGACAAAGGATTAATTTCCAAGGAACCCTCATCAGTGGTATAGGAAAAACCATGGGCTTTCCCATGGTATTTTCCCATGGTATTGGCCACTTGAGACACACCATAACTTATATTACAATTCATAATTATTTCAGAATTATTTCATAATTATTACATCCTTAATGATGTCATTAAACACCCGAAACTAAAAAACTGTATTTTCACTATTCACCAAAAATTCAAATTTTTTTAAAAAATCCAAAAAATTCACTTTAAGAAAATATGAATTATATTATTTAAAAAATAAACTCCATTTTATGAAAATAATTTTCTAAATATTTTTAATTAAATTTTTATATAAAAACACTATTCAACATAAAATCAATTTTTTCAGAAAAATCCCAAAAATTCACCTTAACCAAATATCGATGTTCTGATTTCCAAAATGAAATCCACTTTATGAAAATAATTTTCTAAATATTTTTAATTTAATTTTTAAATATTAAACACTATTCACTTAAAAAAACTAATACTTAACCAATACTTTCTAAAAAAGTTATTTACCTATTTTAATGAATAATATTACTTAAACAAGGTATCAAAATTATATTAATACTTTCTTAAGTGAAGTTTCATAATCCATTTGGTCACATTAATAATCATAAGAGTAAAAAAAATTCATAATATACTATTCATTAAAAAATTATTTTGATCTTATTAGACTCTAAATTTCTTACTGAAGATAACTGTAGAAGACCATTGTTTGAAAATAATTACACATGATTAATTATTTAAGGTTTACATAAATCTTTTAAAATATCCTTTTTCTAAACTTCATCAATAATATGCATACTATATTTATCCGGACATTTGAAAATTCACAAACTTCACCATAAGAAGAAATCGCAATTTTTATTTAAATCAACTGATTATAAAAGGCAGTTACAGTCTCATTGCATAGCCCCTTATAACACCAACATAGGACCTAAGAGTAAGGTGTTATAGGGTGATATAATCTTGGGGAATCTCGACAAACATTACCCGAGTAGTGATTTCTATCAGCTTTAACTTCTCGCAAATTTGATTTCGTTCCAGCTTCACACGATGAAGTTCTGCTTGGGTTTGGTCCTGAGCAAACCCCAAAGGTACTGCCTCCTTCCCAAGTTCCATCATATGGGCTTCGATTAGCCTGAGACTACTGGATGGGGAAATCAAATTTTCTCTCTATATCAATTAATCATGATCACTTGTATTTATAGACAATAATCGCAACATTTAGTTTCCAATAGTTATATTGACCAACGGTCATATAACAGTCAAAACCCCACAATCTAATTTCAATTATACTCATTTTATTAAATTAAATAGTTTTGTAGAGTTTAATATAAAATAACACACAAAGTTAGGAAACAAAATTTATTCAAAATTCCAGGTCATTACACATCAAATTGTTTTAAGGATATTTTGTATCATTTATGGGGGTTAATGGTTTAGTACAATATTGTGTTTACATCATTCCCTGGTTTTAAATGAAATTTAAATTCATAGAGTGGGTTGGATTTTTATCAAAATTTTTTGATAAAATGGACTTATTTAAATCTAAAAATATGCACTTTATTCAGTCAAGTCACATGTTGATAATAGAATATGATTTGGATTAGTGTTATGAGTTATCATGGTCTTTAATCTTATTAGATCACTATGGATAGTAAAAATAACATGAAAAACTAATTCTACACAAATTGACAATTGTCAATGGTTTTTATGTTATATAGGTTATTAGTTATGTTATTTCAATATAATCAATGATTCTGGTACAAATATTCCTAAAAATTAATTTATTAGACCAATTGTTTTATGTTTTTGGAACATCCATTAAGAAAATAAATTAATTTATGTAGTTGGAATCCTTAGGTTTAAAATGTGGGAATATATTTGAGACATTCCTCTATCATTTTATCAATCTATAGTGTGATATTTTATGTAAATCATTTTTAAATATTGATATGTGACAATATTATATAATTTTTTGTAATGAATTTTTTTCTATCAAGCAATTAATATATATATATATATATATACAATTTAGATTTATCCAAAGAAGACATATTTGTGAGCATCATATGTTCATGTTAAATTGAGATAATTATAATTCTCTTCATCTTTTAATGCCTTGGAGGTTCACCTCTATCTTAAAAATTATAGTGTTATTTGAAATAAGGTAATGCTTATAGTATATCATTTTATGTTTTATTTTTGGACAAAATATTCCCCAATGTATTTCATTCATATACATTAGGGAGGGAGATAGTGTTTATCAATAATGTGTATCTAGTAGTGTCAAATAACATTATATTTCCTCATCAAAAGTATAATAACCAATTGAATGCTAAATTTCGAGTTAAACAATTATTTTTTTTATTTTTTTCACATGAATAATAAAATCATACATTTTGTGTTGAATATAAAATTATTATATTATATGTGTACCATAAAATCTATATTTAGGTGTTTACCGTACGGTATAAATTTTATATAACTTTTAACCACTACTTTTTTCCCTATTTGTGAATTCAATTATTTTATTAAAATTAAAAAAAATATTTATTTTATTTCAAACAATAAAATATATAATATTTTCCAAAATGATATATATATATATATTATTCTCAATTTTATTATGAACATATGTCAAAGTATGTAAAATAATTATTAAAAAAACTATTATCAAGTTAATAATAATTAGTTTCTAACTATTTAAATAATTTAAATTATAATGATATATATTTTATATTTGAATTATTATTTTATAAAATAGTGGTTCAAGAAATAAATTTTATGCATGTCGGTATTCTTGAATTAATCTCCATTATATTCACTATTATGGAATAATTGAGTTTATTTCTACCAAATGTTGATTTAATATTATTTTTAAAATTATCAAATTATAAAAATATTGGTTAATAAATAATATATGATTTCATATATATATATCTCAATGAATTGGGAAGTGATATTGATCCATAATTACTTAAAAAATGATTAATGAGGACTCTCAATAATTTTTTATTTTTATGGAAATTATTTTTATTGTAATGTAACATTTAAATATTAATTAATCTTTTTAATTTTATTTTAATTTTAAATAAAAAATGGGTTACTTTGAAGACATAATTCAATAATTTTTTTCAATTTTTAACTCTTCTAGGTTGTCTCAATTTTAATATTGAATATTTTGTGACAAGAATTTTCAATATATTCCACAAAATAAATTTAACACTATTAATAATGGTGATCATGAAACTATGATTTTCATTTTAAATGTACATTTTTAAAAAATAATAAATTTAATAAACATATTATTTTTAAGAGTGTATTTGGTAAGTATTAATAAATTCTATATAGATTTTTTATTGGAGTTTATGTTAGCACTACAGTGACCACAATTGTTGTTTTCCTGCAAATGGTTTTAATTATCTTATTCGGATATAATGGCCCAAATAGTATATTTTTAGGTTTCTAAATTATAATAATTATCATTTATATTAGTTACTATGTTTTTGGATTAATATTAATTTAATTTATATTTATGAGGATGGGTCGTTAACATTGGAGTTGAAAACCTAGATGATTTTTAATTTATCACTCGGAGTGTATGGAAAGTTATTCATGTTTTTTAGAGTGACCATAGAAAATAATGTAAACTAAGAAATGATAAAAATAGATTCTGCTATTTGACATTGAGTTTGGACATTTACATTAATTCAAAACTTTTTGTTTCCAATCATTTATTTTCCAGAAATAATATAATTCCATAAAAGTTTTCTATGCAAATAAAAAGAATAAAAAACATGGATTATTATTCCATGACTATTCAAATAGAAAAAGTGCATGTTGATGATTTTATCAAGGTAATTTTAACAATTGGAATTAAATTTATTTTTCACTTATATTAATTTTTTATTGTTATTTTATATAACATGAAATGTTGAACAACATGGAGAAATTTTTTATATCTTCAAAATCTATATTATTCCATAAATATTATTCATTCAGACATCATACAGATGTGTTTAAGATTTTATTAGTTTTTCAAAATTAATTTCATTAATTATGATAAAAATTTTAAAATTGCATTATAATTACTCAGATTTTTTTTGGAATTTATTTTTAAATATTATTTGGAAAAATTTTGAGATCGCGCATTTAGATGGCGTGCGATTATGAGGTCCAGTTTTATAGAAATAAAACACTGAATAATTTTTAGTTTTTAATTACAAGTGATCAGGCATTGAACATTGAACATTAAGATCTTTCAAATAATTACTTGGATTAGAATTCAGTGGGCACTGTTATATTCAGAATGACGACTTTACCCTAGGTAGGGCCTAACCTTGACTAGTGCGGGTCAAGGGTGAATTATAGTTTTTGGATGTAACCATCATAAAAAAATTTGTTGACGCAACATGAGTTTTATTTTAATATTATTTTTTTCAAAATTTTATCGTCATTTTCATAACCCTATAAATCCTCTAGGGAATAGAGACAGAGCCACATCCAAAGAATGTCACAGGATTAGCAAATCAAGATCATGAATTGGATTGAAAGAGGAGTGGATTAATCGTCGATGATGACACAATCAATCTTTGACAATGATCGATCTAGATCTGGATAGTGGATGTTATATAAATTATATATTTTCCCTATTATGGGATGTGATGTCGTACCCAGATCACCCCATGAATAGGTTGTCCCATGGATAGCTTGTTCTCGTGAGAGTTTTTTTTCGAATTTTTTTGTGATTGTGTATCTAATAGGTTTATATTTCGTTGTTGGATTTGGATTTCCCTACTAACGTTAATGAACCATGACTGACCTGAAAATAAATCTTGATCTATTCCAATTTTTTGATTCATGATTTTCTTTCCCCCGTTCTTCATTCATATCATGCATTCTTCATTTTCCCTGCAACTCAACACATTACGATCGATCTATCACTACACACGCAATCTTTGTTGGAACAATCCAATACTGAAAATATGTAACTAGACAGAATAGCTTTGCGCCAAGAGGGATCATGGAATTGATGAAATCCCATGGAAGTGAATATGGTGAGCCAAATATCATTGAACATATTCCGGATAAAAAATTGGACTACCAAAGTGAGTCTGGTGGTGCATGTAAGAGGCCGCTGGTGCACTGGTGGTGGCATATGACATAGATCAACTTCCTGTAGTGGTGGCCATGGGAACCCATGGCGGGTGCTTCGGATGGTAGGATGCCGCGGCGCCGTGTGACAGGACACACGCGACCGGGCATCATGCAATATTCTTTTTACACATGGGTAGACAAGATGGAAGGGGGAATCACTTTGTTACAGGTGACATGGAATGCAGTTGAGCCATGTGTTGGAGGATGCTGGGCCACTCGACGTAGGATGGACCAGCTGAATCGGATTGTTGGGGGGGGGGCCTTGCGAGGGTGAGTCGGGCCCAATGGGCTGGGATGGCCAGGTGGGTTGAGTTGGACTCAAATGGATGGGTCAGATCAGTGGACCCCAGGCTGGGTCGGTTTACCAGGGTTTGACCGATCTTGGACCCCACCGACCCCTTTCTACTAAAATGCCCTTAACATCCAAACATAGCAACCATTTGACGATCTGTCTATGTAGTTGGGACCCTTACAATGAGAAGCTCCATTTGAGATTTTATATGTAAATTTTTTAGGAATTTTTAAGACAATATAATGGTTTTAATTTATAATAGGTACTCCCCTAATGGTCCAGGGCATGGGTATTTATTACCTCTCTCTTTAGGTGGAGACGAGACTACCCATGTCATTGGATTTGTTTCATTACCATTGGGTCATTTTTTCCCATTATTTATATGAAGATAGAATAGGTACTCCCTTATAGGAACAGGGAAAGAGTCCTCCATAATTGGTTCATCAATTTAGTATGTACTCTACTACCACGTATGGTGCAGGTCCTATATTATAGGTGTCATTACTCCCCTGTTATTACATGGCATAGGTCCTCCAAATTTTATATTTCTATAGAGACGGCACTCCCCTGTCATTCCATGGAGTAGGTCCTATAGCATGTGGTCAGTAATCCCCTATCATGCAAGGTTGCATGTCCCCCATATCATATGAACTGATAGAGTAGGTTCTCTGTTATCATACGATGGTGAGGGTCTTCTAGTCATTGAGTATTACTCTCCAATTTGGTAGGTTGTGGGTCCCTATTATATATAGTCATACTCCCTTGTGGGATTAATATATGTGTCCTTAATGAGTCGTACTCGCTTTTATGATTAGGGTGTGGTTCCTCACTTCCATATATTCAGACTTCCATCCTGAGTAGCTACAGGGAGTGGGTCCTCCCTTGGAGTTGGGATCTCCCTCAGCTTTCATACATAGTTACAAGGAGGAGGCCCATCCACTTGATGTGAACAGTACCTAGTTAGTTGATAGTTATGCATCTATTGTCATAAGTGTGGGTCATGCCTTATTGGAGCGACAATGGTGACACAATATGGTTAGGATAAGGGCTCCATCATCCATGTACTATGGTGAGGGTGTGCTACTCCACATGGGTTCCCTCAGTCTTGCGTTGGGTGAAGGAAAGTAATGACTGAACCTTTATTACTGAGCACTAGAGATCGGCATAATAAGATGTTCACAATGGATAACATTCACTTGGACATACTATTAGAGATCATAGATTTGTTTCTGATAGAGTTTACCTATCATATGGGTACCATCTAGGATGGCTGATCTTGTGTAGTGTGATCTCCGGGTTTTGTTAGTTTTCATTTAAACCTTCGATGAGTATCCTGTTGTGGGATATAAGGTTTAAACCTTATGATTCATAGCTCCTAAGAAGATTATAACTACATATAGATTTTATATGTTTTGTTCACATATACCTCTGTTGACATGACTATATCTTTTTAGTACTGATTCCATTGGGGCCTTTTACATTGGGTTTTGGGGTTCCCCACTGAGTATTTTTTTACTCACCCCTACGTGTGATTTTCCGGCATATTTCATGTACGGTGTAGATGACCGATGATTTGGAAGATTCAATGGAAGATCATGATTTAGACCTGGACTAGATAGTGCCTTGTTAGATCAGACAATCTGTGGTGTTTCTAGCAGTATAGTACAATAGCTTTAGTAACCTTGTTTGTAGGCTATACATTGCATTTGTCCTTTTCATAAAGGGTTGTATTATGGACCAGTTTTTCCTTAATTATTTAACATTGAGCATACATTATTTTGAGGTTGTAGTGGAATTAATTCCATTTCATTACATATTTTTTTTATAATCTATCCTCCACGGAATGGAGTTGACTTCATGTATACAAGTTCTTAGGAAAATGATTCCCATTTGTGGGATATTCATATTCAGCGCTAGTCTCCAACCCATGAACTGTTGGATGTGGGATTGGGGAAGTCTTGACATGGACCACGAGGGATGGGGCATGACTGAGTGGTATCATATGGGTTTGGTTCTACCTTTAATACCCAATTTTTATGAGCTTGGTTTGGGGATAACTTGTTAAGTGTCTAATGTTCATGTTTCAAGCCAGGGAATCCAGGGTTGGTGCAGTGGTCAGAATATAATTTTTGACTTCGCATATGAAAAAACTAGTTTTATGAAAAAACTATGGTACATGAATTATATATGAATGGGTTTTGTTTTCCAAATCCTTCTTGAGTCGGCTCACCAGGTATACTATTTTGACAGTACTACATCGTGATTTACTTCAAGATACTTCCTCGTAGGTAGACACCCATGATTCAATCATGTGACTATAAGAATGATCTGAATTGTAGCGATAAATGTGTACAATTTTTTTCAATAGATACATGACCTCTAGGTGGTTTACTAGGAGAACACCACATATAGATTAGCACAAGGTACTTATAGTAACAACGAATGAGATGTGCATTTTAAGTGCACTTCACAAGTATCGATGATAGTGACTCCTCATGTTCTGATAGAGATCCCTACTTTCAAGTTTATGAGTACTAGAAATTGTTTCTGACATAGTTTTTTTTTTCAATTGGGACACCATTAGATCAAATGGTGGTCCTAACAGTGAGCTTTACGTGTGGCTCTATAGGGTGGTGGGGTTTAGAATTCCCGATTTTTAGATTGGGAGACTCTTCTATGGAATGATTTTGACAATATTTCTCTAAGAAGTGTCTCTCACAATAAAATCTAATGTCTATGCATGTACAAGAGCTTCTATATCTTTGACGGGAAAAATGTTGGTATATGAGTTTTTATCATGACATATCAACCAACCCAGGTACTCAATGAATATGATTCATGAATAGTGCTTCAGAGATGAGACATTTTTAGAAAGGTGTGATTAATGAAATACAGGCCACCATTATTCCTCTCTGTATTCATAAATATGCTACAGTGCTAGAGGAAAATATTATGGTCGAGAGTCCATTGGCTGAGAATTTAATCCGATGGTATTCAGTAGTGGGAAAGGAGAAGAAGAGAGATCCACAATGTGGAAGACGTAACAGAGGATCTAATAGATAAAAAAGAGGTGGTATAAATTTTGAAATGTTACCACCACCACCCCATGTGAACCACGCTAGTCTTAGATATCTTGAGGACATCAGTGATGATCGATGCATGCAATCAAGGATTGTGACCTAGAATCTCCAAGGAAAATTCAAGGTACGATATATGATTTGTATATTTTAGCTGATGTATTTTTGGAAACATGTTCTAGTAATTCTCCTCTCCCTTGAGTTTTTTTTGAGACATTGAGGTTCTGGTCCATCCATGGACTTCACCCTCACTCATAGAGACTCATATTAGAGGAGTCCCAAATATCACAGACTGGCACTGATAGTGTGACCTGACTATTTTAGGTGAGAGGTGTTCTTGGGATCTCATAATATAATCTTATAGGCCTTAATACATCATTCTTGTTATGTAATAGTACCGTTCAAGCCCTGGATGACTATTTTAGGTAAAGGGTGTGGTGTGTCTGTGATGAAGAAGCAAGTATTCCATGTGAATGAAAGGAAAACCCATGTAGGATAGGGTAAACAATCTCAAAGGTCTTGCCGAGAAAGGAGTTTGTGAAACGTAGTGTTGAGGTACGATGGGAGAATCCCTTGGTATATCATATTCTGAGTGAGGTATTATGATAAAGCGTTAGAGCAGATCATGGTCCTACCCATGGTGTTTTTCTACTCGACTAAATTTTCATGGGATTGTTTCTATGGTTGTATAATTAGACACAGTGATGTTTTAGTAGTATGTAATGATAGCTTACCAATAATAATCAAATGGGATTCCACTAGTGGGTTTGGAATTGTTTCTATTTTCTCATGTTTTCTGGTAGCTTGAAGTTCTAGATAGAGGGCCTAGTAAGACCCAACATTCAATCTTGTGCAGGCCAATTTTGTTCTTAAATAACCCTGTACATTCAGCATCAATCTATAACGTGTTACACTATTGGAGGCTTCTGTATATTTCATCTAAGGGTGGATGTAAACTATGGACCTCTATCAGTATCTACGTCCGGATAGCATGGTGGTGAACTGTTATACCCCATGACTATAGATGGACTATGGTTCTTGGTGCTTTTCACTTGTCGTAGCTAAAGAGACTTGTTCCCGTAGCTTCACGATGTTGGCAAAGAATAATCTAGAAAAGATAGTGGTTGATCTAAGTGGTTCCTCTGATCGCATGATTTTAAGAAGAACAAAGAACCTTGATGAACTCATTGGCCTGGGATCCCCGTAGGGAGCTAAGATTTTACTCCCTTGAGTACAGGATTTTGATTTTTGGGGAAATAAATCCCTTACGTTAAGATAATATAATGACCAAGATTTTTCATAAATTGATTTTTTAAAAATTATTTTGAAAAATTATGAGACCGTTCACTAAGACAACGTCCGATTATGAGACTCGGGGTGCCCAAAATAAATCATTGAATATTCTTCAGTTTAAAATTATAAGTGCTCAAGCGCCCAATATTGAACATTAATATCATTCAAAATTTTAACTGGATTAAAAATCAGAGGGAACTGTTGTGTTCATAACAAATATTTTACCCAATGTGGGGCCTATCCTTGATAGGAAAAAGTCTAGGGTGAAAGTAATTTTTTAGATGTAATCATCATAAAAATATTTTATCAAACTATTTTTGTTAATGCTACATGAATTTTATTTTAATATTAATTTTTTCTAAATTCTAGGATAATTTCCCTAACCCTGTAAAACCTCTAAAGAATGAAGAAGAAGCCACCTCTGACAAATGCCAGTGGATTGGGAAATCAAGATTTGTACTTGGATCAAAGGAGTGACGGATAGATGAATGACAATGACACAACCACTATCCAATAATAATCGAAATGGATCTAGGTAGGGAGTTCTATTTCAATTCAATCACTCCCCATTCTTGGAACTGAAACCAAATGCAGATCAAACCATGAAAAAGTTGACCTGTAGATTTATCATTCTTTTGGGAGTGTTATTTTTTCATGAATTTTTTAGAGATTCTGTACATAATTTTTTATGGTTTTTTATTGTATTTAGATTTATATACTAATGATAACGAACCATGACCTACAAGAACCTAAATCAGGGTTCGTTCCTAATTGTCGATCCATTCTTCTATTTCCCCCATTCTTCATTTGTCACGGGCGTTCTTCATATGGCCCATGACTCAACACGTTGCAATTAATTGATCATTTCACACTTGATCTTTTGTACAATGATCCAATTTTGAAAATCCCGAATTGTAATGACATGAAGGTGGTACAATGATGACAATGTCATATGGATTGAAGCAGTGCATGAGATATATCCATTAAAATTAATTTTCATTGAGAAGAATCGTGGAATGGATGGAAGTATATGAAAATTATGGTGGTGACCCGATGATTTCAAAACTTCTTCTGGGTAAAAAATCATATCACTGATATGTCAGCAGTGATGGCCATGTGATGGTGCAGTGGGGATTGGCTACCTACAACGATCACCTTGGGAACCCGCAGCGGGTGTCATGGGTGGTGAGATGTGTTGGTCCTCCATGGTGACCATGGTTGAATCATTTTACAGAACGCACACGATTGAGCTACATGCGAGATTCCTGGTCTGAGTGATTGTACTTAATGGATGGGGAGGCCCACCCCTTTTCACCGGGAGTTGAAACATGTCATTGAACTACGTGCTGGAGGAGGTCATCCTGCTGGACGTGGGCTGGCCTGGCTGGAAAAATTGCCTAAGCCCAGTCGGGGCAGTCTGGGGCACTGGATAAGGCCTGACCTACCTATGGTGGGCTAGGCCTAGCGGGCGGGGTCGACCCGGTGGGTCGGGTTGGTTCGGTCTTCCCTGGTCGGACTTGGACCAATCCCCACTTAACATGTTACACTAAAACACCTATAACATCCTAACAGAACATATGTTTGATGATTCGTCTCTATCATTGGGAAGTATGTGTCAAGGTTATTCTTTTGAGATGCTCTATGATAGTTTTTGTTAATGTTGTAAGATAACATAATTATTTAAATGTAAAATCGGTACTTCCCTAATTATCTAGGGTGACAGTATTTCATAGCTCTCTGAATAAGTTGAGATGAGTCTCCCCTTGTTGTGGTCATGGGTTCATTACATTTTTGTAGTTTTCCCCCACTCTTTCTATGAAGGTAGAATAGGTACTCCCCTATTGGACCAGGGTGTTGTTCCTCCATAATTTGAATATCAATAGATTTGGAACTCCCCTAACAGGTAAGGTGAGGCTCCTATATTATTGGAGACAATAGTCCCCTATCATTCAAGGGTGTGGGTCCTCCATACATGATGTTCTAGTAGAGTCAGTACTCCCCTCCCATTCTAGGGAGCGGGACCTCTAGCCTAGGATTGGTACTCCGCTGATGTAAAAGGGTTCATGTCCCCCATTCGAAACAAATTTACAGAGTTGGTACTCCCCGTTCATACTAGATAGAAGGTCCTCTAGTATCTAAGTAGTAGTACATTGTTAGGTATCTTGTAGCTCCTCGTCATACAAAGTAGTACTCCCTTGTGATATCACGGTGTGAGGCCTTCATGATTCGTAATCCCCTCTAGGATTAGGGTGTGGGTCCTCACTTCTAATGTTTCACAACCCTGTTATGAGTAGCAGTGGTGAG
The DNA here is from genome assembly GCA_963277665.1 of Viscum album. Taxonomy (NCBI): domain Eukaryota; kingdom Viridiplantae; phylum Streptophyta; class Magnoliopsida; order Santalales; family Viscaceae; genus Viscum; species Viscum album. Next base: position 1,824,921,675 of record OY728146.1, on the reverse strand, counting down.
TAGGTCCTGCCTTGGATTTCGATCTCCCTAGGGTATTAGACACAATTATGAGGAGAAGTACCATCAACATGATAAGAAAAATATCTATATATGATATATTTCTCCCTAAAAGGACTGAGGTGCGGGTCATTCCTTATAGAAGTGGCTGAGGTGTCGTGATATGGTTAGGAGCAGGGATCCCACATATGTTTACTATATTTAGGGAGGGCCTCAAAACATGGGTTCCCTCAATGTTGCATTGGGTGAAATACAATGATAAATGAACCTCTAGTGTTGATCAATGGATATGGTCCTAGAAGGATATTCACAATGTAACACATTTTGTTGGATGTAATGTTAAGAATAATAGACTTTTTCTCGATGGAGTGTACCTCTCGGATGGATGCCATCTAAGATGGATAAGCTCATAAAGTGTGATCTCCTAGTTTTTTTTGTTACCTTTTGAACCAGTGATGAGAAAATTTTTCTAGATCTTAGTCCGGAACCTTATGATTCATAGTGCCTAAGATGAATATATCTAGTTTTGCTTGTTATATGAATTATTTACATACACCTGTGTTGAGATGACTGTATCTCATTTCTGGTGTTTCCTTTTTGTAATTTTACATTTTTTGGGGGGTTAACTTATTGAGTATTGTTTTACTCACAAATTGACGGTCATTTCCCATAATAGTCATGTCTTGTGCCGACAAACGACTCTTTGGAGGAGTCCTAGGAGGAGAGAGACAAGGACAAGGACCAAATGTTGAGTTGTAAGATCAGGGGATCTGAGGTGTTTTTGGCCGCTTCCTATAGGTGCATCATTACCCTTGTTTGCAGGCTGAACATATTAGTAGTTCTTTTCAAAGTGGGATTGTATTCTGGCATGGTTGTTCCTTACAAAATTATCTTATGTCGTACTTTGTACTGGGGATTTGATGGTATTCATGAACTTTCTATACTTTTTGTTTTTACTCTCCACCTTATGAGATGGGAGTTGCATGGGTGTGTACAATTTCTTATGAAAATGCCTCCCATTTGTGGGATATTCTAACTCATTGCTAGTCTCATGCCCCTGGACTATTAGAAGTGGACATGGGGTTGTCATGGCATGGGCCATAGGGGATAGGACATGAAATATATTTCGTATTTAATTGGAGTAGTTTATTTATAATATCTTTATTGCATGAAATATGAAATCAATCATCATTCATGACACTGAGTGTGAATCCATGACATCATTATTTCATTAATGTGATTGTAAATATATCATCCAGTGGTTGGATTGCCCACAAACTACCTTTCATCAATTTTATCCTACATATTATTTTACTTATCTTTTGAAAATGTATAAAAGGAATAGTGGTGGAGAAAAAACAGTGTCTTAGGTTATCATTTGAATGTTTTCATATAGTGATGGGATTATGTTAATCATATCAGTGCATAATTAATGTAATGAGATTTTGGAAAGGATATTTGTGGGAGAATGATGCTAGGGAAGAATCAATGATGTTTGATAGTGGTTTTGATCACACTAAGATCAGCAAGTGTAACTCATTGTTATATTTGATAGATGTTCCTCCCATGATAGAGGACCGCATGACCTCAAGTGTGCCTCCTCATAATAAAAATGTTGTTGATTAGTGACTAGATTATATTATCATTAAATAATATATATATATATATCCTTTTATCATCAAACATAATAGAAAATTACACTGGTATCAAAACTAATATCAATGTAAATTTTTTTCGTCAAATCTATATTATAATAATAATAATCAAAAAACAAAAAATGATACTATAATATAGTCTCCATGTAAGACCTAGATTCATAAAATAGGGGTTCTCCCCCAGGGTAATGAAATAAAAAATTAAATACAATGAATAGTTTGTGGTAGAAAAATCACCTCATTAACATGAGTCTCTCAATAGTATTATCACTAAATACCCATAATATTATTCTAGACATATTTAATTTATAAAAAATTGCATAAAAGTGGAACATAATGTTACATGTTCTTCAGGATTTCTATTAAAGATGTAAAAAATTATATTTGTTGGGAAACACTAACCATATTTTAAAAATATTCAATAAAATCATTATAGATTGACTTGGGAGTTGATTTACCCTATCACCGTTTATTGAAGAAAAAAGTGATATAGAGGAAGTAAATGGTAGGTAGAATAATGGAAAATGTCCCACTATATGAAATTTATGGATGTAAGTTCGGAAAATAATCATGAAACAAACATATAATCCTATATGGTCATTGATTTCTAATGATTCCAACATGACACCTAAAAATTCATAGATCAACCAATTTCAGTATTTGTCTTTTGTATTCATATATCATTGAATGCATATCATGGTAAAAGAATAAACCGACCTAGAACTAGAAGAGCCTGAATCTATTCATAGTGATTGAAATGAAATGGATAGTCCCAACCACATTCATATAGCATCAAGTGAAATAAATAATATATAAATACCTCATAACTTTAGAAACACATTATTATAAAAGAAAATATTTACCCTTCAATATGTAATAAAGAGTAACTGGGTATCCCTTTACATGATAATAGTTCCCCCATAAGAACATAGAGTTGATAATCCCAATGGTAGTGTGATATACGTACCATTATTTTCACATTATATGTATAAACCATTCAGATGGCACCACATCATCATCAAAATGATTTACAGTAATTTATTACTATATTAGTGAAACTAGAGACCCTCTCACTCCTACCTTAATCCTCACAAAACATGGGATACATGAGAACCCTATAAATTTAACTGTACACCCTGTTTCTCATGTGTCTAGATAAATCCCCAAAATCATATTCATGAAAGGGCTCCTTATTGATATATAATCATGGATGATATATCCCATCCTATCTTTTAATTAATTGTTATCCCAAACCAGGTCATTCATTAAGGAATTCACATATACAACACCAAACCCAAAAATTTTAATTAACCACATTTGTGTATGGAATACTTATAAATATACAATAACACATGATGATCCCAAAGACCTTATTCCCTAACTTGAAATCCCTGATAAAATCATCTTTCACACCATTTTATTCCTTTAAAAAAATATTAATCTATAATCATAGTATACCATGACAAATAACTATGACCATCTTAATAGATATCTAATTCCATTAACAATAAATTGAAATTAAATAACGCTTATCATTCCAATAATACTCATCTAGTTCTAAACCTAAAACCCCATGTAGTTTTTCCAGATCTCTAGGATCCATTTAACTCTTGAATATACACTTAGGCCACATGATGACAATATGACTAAGATGTTAGTTTCTTTATTCATCCCAATCCTTCAAGATCTAGGGTCCAACCAGTTCTATATCACTCCATAATTAGACTGTAGTTAATCTAAGGTAACACCAACATCAATATTCATCAAAAACACATAAGGGTCCAATATTAGTTGGAAAACATCAACCCTCATGATAATAATTACTCTTTACCAATAAAGAATAGAAATCTAAATTCACCCCCACATTTAAACCAAAGAATTATCCACATTGAAATCTCTACCAATGAATCAATTTAAATCTAAAATATAATATCCTCATGAAAATCAACCCATCTTCAAATCCGTACAATTACCCATAAAAAACCATATTTATTATATTCTAAAACCTTGGAATACAATAAAACATAAGCTACTGATATGAATATTAGAAATTCGCAATTTATGACATGTTGAGGACTATGTCTAAAATGAAATGATTTTTTGAATGAAACTACCCATGTTTACCGCAATATCTTGTGGACACCTAATAATAACTATATGATAGAATAAATTCAATGGGTTTAGAAAAAATAGGAGTGTTTTAGTATCTTGTAAATAACTAAACAATAAAAAGTGTTACTAAGAGATAAATTTATGTATAACGCTATGTATCAACATAAACTAAATTCTAAAACATATTTTGATTCTACAAATGTACATATTATTCAATAGACATGGATGATATAAGAATATGTATCAATATGATCATTAAAAAGTAAACAAAACTTTTACAAGATGTTCAAAATATATACGATATAAGAAAAAATCTGTAATCTTATTAAAAAATACTACCTTGCCATGTAATACATAATTGTAAAAAAATAAATATTATATATGAACTACTATGATGATCTCCATGTTTGAACATTATAGATCACCACCATACTCCTTCAAACTAGTTCCAAAAGTGGTTCTTGTGATACAAGATCCATATAGTTTTATATCATTTACTATGGTTCTATTCCATTACATTGATATTACACAGTGGGTTCTATACACATCCCATGATAGAAAGTTTACTGAATCTATTTAGAAAATCAGTTTGTGGTAGGGTCCACACCACTAAATTCAACACATATACTCATGTGTATCCAAGGAATAATAAACTCTCTGTGTATAGTATAATCAATTAAAAAAACTATCATGTGTAAAATATAATAATTAGATAAATTATAGTATAATAAAATTACCCCATACTCTAGAAGGGACCGTATCATTTCTTACCAACATTTAGAAGACCAATATAGATGCTAGGTTCATGGTTTGATAATCATGTTACTTATCCAATATAGGTTTACTACAACAAGATTGAGGTCATAATACCATCACATAGAAATGTGATGGTTTATACCATTTGATTTCCTATTATTCTATTGTAGTACTAGGGAGGGGGAGTACCATGTTATAAAATTGTTGAACTATCCCACAAATCAGACACTATCTCATGTTACAATAAATTTATATAAATAAACAAAAACTAAACAATCCTTATAGTGAAACTACCAAATACCATGTATGTATTGACATTAAATGTAAAAAAGAGTTCCCTTTTTAAATAAACATTTGTGTTAAATTTTGGAATATATTATTAAACACATGCTCATTATTTTATTAAAATATAATGTTATATATAAAAACATTAAATGCAATAACATTAAATAAAAATATTAAATAAAAGAAAATAAACATTTTTCATAAAGAAATAGAACTTTTTTTTGGTAAAGAATGTATTTATTTTTTTATATTTAAATATACATTTATGGTTTTTATAGAAAATTTATTTCCATTAAATGGTTGTATTACAAACATAAAATGATATCATTTAATTTTTTTAAAATATTAATTATTTCTTTAAATTGATAGAAATATGATCATGAATTAAAAATAATTATTTATAAATATATAAAAAAATTAAATTCAACAACATTATAAAATTATTTCAATAAAATAAATGTCATTTTTTAAATGAAAAATATGAAAAATATCATTTTTTTGAAGTATAAAGGTTTTAATTAAAAAGTATGTTACTCATGAATTGAAAAATTATAGTTTTTATAAAAACTTTTACTTTTATGACATAATTACTATATTAATATATAAAAATATAAAACATTTTTTATTCACCTAAAAATTATTTAAAAATTACAGTAATTTGTTTAAAAACGATAATTTAAAATTTAAAATATATTTTTTTATATTTTGGGACCTAATATTTATCTTACTCTAATATAATAATGAGGATGGATGTTTTCATTTATATAATAAAATAAAAGATTTCATTTAGTTATGACACCTATGCTATAATATATTTAAACTGACCCTTACATTTTTACAAATAATTTTTTTTCTAGGAGTCTATGCTAGTCAAAATTAGTTATGAAAAATAACTAAATAATCAATATTTTACATAAAAACGGACCTTAAATTCGTTTAAAATATACCATAGTTCTCAACCTCACCCATGTACATACTTTAATAACATTAACTAAGAACAAATCAACTGAAATATATTCACATCCATCATTCCATGTCATAAATTCCTTAGTCAAACTAAATGTCTAAACAAAGGAGTCTTATGTTTTATCCAATGATTTAACAACTAATAAAAGAGGTATGATTGTCAATAAATTCCTCTTAATTACTTATTTTTAATCTCAATATATATTATAACCATCTTAATATAATTACATTTGTATCATTAGTATAATTAATTTTTTTTATTTTAATGTTATTGCCTCTATCTACCATTTACCCACCAACTAGTTAATGAATATGTCGCCATTGTTTTATCCAGTTAATTATATCTATAGTCAATTTTTCTTATTTATCATCACTAAATTACATTCTCAATTTTAATATTGGGACTAATGATTAAAAAGAATTTTTTTTTGTAATTATTCAGATTATTTAAAGAAAAGTTCATAATTTCATTAATTACATTTCCATATAACTATCATAGTAATGTATACTACCCAAAAATAGAATAACGAGACAACATTTTTGAAATTGAGTCAATTTTGTTATCATATTGAGGTGTATTTATTTTGTGAAACTAGAATGTTAAAACCCCATAATTATAAAATTATACAAATTATAGAATTAATTAGTATTACCTTTGACAATCATAAAAATGGAGAAGATGTTATCGTGGAAATAAAATTAACCATCCTAAGTGGATGATATATGAAAAAACTATACAATAAATGAATGACTTATTGAAGTAAATGGAAATGAAAAAAATTAAATTGACTTGAAAATGGTTCTTCAATAATTTTTTAAGAAACATAATTTTATTGTTCAAGATGTTATAAAATAATACAAGAATTTTGGGGCCTATATTAATGGACTTATTAAATAACCCCCATTACTATTGGGTTACAGATTCTCTTTTTTCTCCCATTAAATCAATATTATTCAAATAAAAATCATAATATATATATATATAGATATCTCTATATATATTAGTAGTAAAATTTAATTTTCACTTTCGTGGATAAAACACACATTCCAATTTCCCTTATCAATTCCACCTTTTATGAAAACCATTTTAAAGATATTTTTTTAATTTTTATATATTTTAATGCAAAAATACATTTAATGATTATAATTGTATATTATTTTCAAAAATTCATATTATTTGGAAAACCATTTGGTTTTACTTATTTTCTTTGGTAAATTAGTAATGGCTATAACTCCTTAAATAATTTTTAAACTTTTTCTTAAAACAGTGTATGAGAGGTTCATTTGAAATCATTATTCTCAACTGATTTTAGGTATTCACTATAGGTGAACATGATTTTTTGAAATGATAATTAATAATTAATCTATGAAAAATATATAATTATTTATTATATTCATTCATATTACACTTTATGATATTCACTTTTTTATTCACAAACTCTCTATTCTGTTCCATAATTCCTATTCATTAGTTTTTGTTATACTTATGACCATTGAATTATTTTATTATGTGAGATACATATATAAATACATGTATTTAATTGTATGTGTTATACAAAGATTATATATCCCCATAATGTATTATCCATTATTTTATATTACCTGAGATGATATATTTCGCACTAAGAGGAAACAAAATACCCCATAGGACCCTGTCCACTATGTTATGTTTTCTTAGTGATTAACCATGAATTATACTTTTATTGTCATGTTTTATGTTGTTACATGTTTTTAAATATTTCATGATACTATGATATCATATTCTTTATACAATACATTCTTTTGAATATATATGATATGTCACTTTTTTTATCATGATGTGATACTTTTAACACTTTTATTTCTTGTTATGGTGCTTTAATCTGATAATTCCAACCCAGGAATTAATAGGAAATGAATTTTTACTTATGTGTTTTTATAGGGTATCATATAACTTTGGATAAGAACAATGTGATTTAGTATATGTTTTATAAAGTAAAAAACATATTTTTTGATTTATATTAAAGCTTATGTTTTATATACTGAATCTTTAAAAGACACTAGGCCTATGTATTTCACAAAAAATATTTTATATTTATTTATGAAAAAAGTCTTAAAAATAAATATATAATATTCTTGGATTTGTATATAGAATAATGTAGAATGAAAATTGTTAAAAAAACACATGAAATTTCTAGATACTTTTTTATTATTCTTAAAAAACAATAACATGACATGCTTATAATCCAATTTTAACCAAATACTATTTTTTGTTTGAACTTACTATTTGCAAACATTTTAAATGCTATTAGAATGAAATGTGATCTCAAATAAATGAAATGAATTATCATAAATCATCATAAATATTGATTATTTTCATAAAAATACCTTAAGATTCATATATGATAAAAGAAAATTTTATTTACCTCCAAAAATAGTTCATTTTAAATTTTTCCACTTATACATACATCAATTCCTACCAAGATCAAAGTCAATATGATAGAGAAGGGAGGTATAATCACCAAAAAATATTTCATATCCTATTTAAGGGTTTTATTTAAAATGATTCAACCAATATTTGAAGTTAATTATGGTCATAGAACAAAAATAGTATTAGGGAAAAAAATTTTATTGGTAATAAGTTTTAAATTGGAGAAGGTAAAAAGTTTATTACATTTGTATCCTAAAAAATAACCTTTTATCATAACCAAACCCAACGAATATTTAAAGATCATTCAATATTCAATAACCTAATACAATAATGGAGTTATTATGGTTTTTTAGGAAATAAAAAAAAATTATAAGATATCATATCAGAATTCCTTTTTGAAAATAGTACCATGTTGAAATATTGAGATATTGAATTAATATGGAAGAATGTATTTATCCAAGATAGAATACACAGTCTGTATTATGTGATAAAGATAATATAATGGATGGAGAGGGTTATAAATATTATTAGGGGCCAAAATGTGTTTGTTTATAAGTTATTGGATTAAAAATTACATTCATGGCTCTAAGAAATTATAAAATGTAAACCAAACAACTCTAGTAGAGACCCAATTTTGAATCTCATATAGAGGAATAGTCTAATTAGAACCCCCAAAAAATATCCAATGACATTCTAATGTACTCCACATGGATTATACCAAATTCATGATGGTTTCTTGCTCCAATATTGAACTCCCCTATCTGAAATATTTCCCTTAAAATGAATGTTATCCCCTATTAAACCTCATAATTAAAAGAAAACATTGTTAAAAAATACAATTTTCAAGGTTAGATATAATACAAAATCCCCCTTTATGTTTTTAATCCTTATGAATCATCAATCATCTTCATATGGAAAAATAACATTTTATTGAATTTTTATCTCAGATTCCCAAAAACATGTTTTACCTTACAATAATATATGTTTTTAATTTCCCCAAATCATATTAATGTTACATTCCTAAAGAATATTTTTACACAATCAATAATACAATTATAGATTTCTTTGTTCTATTAATTGGATTTCATCTCCATATCATCATATCAGGTATGATGCAATGTTTCAAGAACATTCATTCTAAATTTAGAAATATGAGAAGTTTTATATATATCATCATGTAATAGATTATCGAAAAAACTCAATTAAAAATTACCATAACATGGTGAAATATTAATCAGAACATGCTCAATGCCTTGGAATTCCAATGGCCATATCATATGGTTTGGAATTGAATTTAGTAAAAATTGAGTGTAATTTAGATAGTTTAGATCCTAATTTACCTATGATGTACACTCTTGTAGAAGAATAATTTAATTTATTGAATTTTAAATTAGTTTTTTTCCATATAAAGGATCATGTTGAGGCCTTCCATAGAATGCGTAATATATGGTAAATTTTATAGTTGATTGGTAAATTTGATTATATGATAATTTCAACACAAAATTTGGATTGTCCTATTAGCCAAAAAACTGCTACTATTGAACTGATTCATATCATGAAATCTTCAAATATTAAACTTGTATAATCTATTAATATTTTGAAAAAAAATTCACTCGAGACCAAATTCTCCCTAAATTCTATGAAAAATGACATTTTAACTAAATATATCTATTAATGTTGATACTATATGGTACACCATGAAACATCAATATCATTATATCAAATTGATTTCTATATTTATTAGCTATGTACTCCAATTCCACATAAGAAAATCGATTTATCTATGTCACAAGATAAACTATAACCTGTAAACTAGTGGTCATTATCATGGTATGTAATTTCTATCCCAAGGCGCACAACCCACTTAGTGGCATGTTACAGTTTAATCACATACATTATTATACATGTTGGTATGATGATACTATAATGGATTTATATAATGTAATAAAATCATGGAACCAACTATCACAGATCACCAACTATTAAATCATTCCTTGATTATGGAATATTAATAAAAAAAATTATTGGAATTGTTGACCCAATACTAGATAGAATACAGAAGATAAATGTGTTTTATTTGTATTGCACATTATTTAATACAAAATCTAGATATAAATAATCCATAAATTTTTTTATATTCTTATACATATTTATATTCCATTACCTTTTGACGTTTTAGATTTCTATATGTGGCATCAATGAAAATTTTTCCCTTATTAAGAGTTCATCAGTAGTTAAAATAATATTATTGTAGGTATTCAACATTGTTATTATTACTGATATTAACATCAAATTATTAAAAGATGCATGTTTAAAATTTTGTTCTATAAAAAAAAAGAAAACATAGAAATGGTAATTCCTCATAAAATTGATTATATGGGTAATAAGGACAGTCCCCTTCAATGCTCTGCAAGGTACAGGTAATACCCCCTAATCAATTTCATATGCTATAAAAAATGGAATGGTATCCTGACATGAAATATCAAAGTCGCTCACACTTGGCACAAGGGTAACAATGTGGCTGTTAATCTAGCCTCCATTGCATCCCACAATTTGGTCTTTTGGGCCTCGATGGCAGGAGCACTCTCAAGGCTGAGGGAGAGGAACTTGTGAGGGGGGATGACCTTGGATTACATTATTTCAGAACCCCATGATCATGTTTTCCCTTTTTCCCCATGGGTTTCGAATTGCTTGATGTTTTCCTTACCTTTTATAAATAAATAATATTAAGATGAGATGGGTAATAAGGTCTAATTTCTCCCCAAGTGTTATATTATTCAATTCATGATGATGAATTTTTATGGAATCACATTCTACAACCACAGTGACCCAACATAATAATATATCATAGAAAAATAGAAAATTAATTACAATATATTAAAATTCCCTCTAATATGTGGGGAAAGACAAGAAAATATGATTTGTTTAGCTTCTTATTACATTAAAGGAATGTTATATCATGCTTATCAGTCCACAATATATTACACATTCCTCTACCAATGACTGAATGGGAGAAATTGTCATTTAAAACTCATAAATGATGTGAATATAATATTACATGATTCAAAAAAATTGCATAATCTAAAATATGGTTGTGGTGACATTCCATGATTTGTAATAGTCCGAATTCATATGAACAACTAATATTCAAAATTTTGAAATCTCATGATTTAGGAATTTAAATTCGTTAATCATGATAAATAATTTTGGAGTATTGGAATAATGTTTATTATCCCATAATTTCATTATGATAATATGAATTCATAAACACTATTCATCATAATATTTAGATTAAATCCAACTATTTTTCACAAATCTGATGATCAAATATTTGAGGATGCGATAGACTATCATATACAACAGCTCTATCAATATATTTAGAGCAATGTTCAACCTAAAATGAATAATTATATAATAATATATTTATTATATAGTATTTTAGTTATAATATCCACTAGCTTGACTATAATTTAATAAAAACCCATACATTGTTCAATTCAGAAGAACCGCCATACCTATTGAGAAGATTAAACATATAATCAGCCCTAGGTAAAGGAAATTTCTTTATAATTATTTCCTTATTAATCATCCAATATTCCAAAGTGATGTATATACATTCATAATAATATTTGGAGATGTGAATAAAATTTTTCCTATGATAAGTGATAAACCTAAAAAATCCTTTCACCATATGATATTGGAATTATAGGTTTAGTTCAATGTGTTTAATTAGACCCATATGATACATATGGAATAAAATTGGTTCGATTCTATGTAGAAGATGAATAGAGAAATATAAATATCATATTAGAGCTAGTCCTAATGACTCATGATGAATCATTTTAGAATAATGTTCCATTTTCAGAGTAAAGATGAACATCTCATTTGTATCAATTTCATGATGAAAAATTCATCAAATTTACTCAACAGTGTTTCATGTTTTCCAAAATCAAGACCTACATGGCTATTTTATAATTATTATTCCTAATAAAGTATACATAGACCAATTTATGGATATGATATTGATTTTATCTTAGTAAAACAATAAATATATTATATAAATTTGGGAAATTATTACATCAATTAATAACATAAAATAGGTTAATTCAGAGATAAATAAAATCAAAATAATCCCTAAGTGAATCATAAACTAAAAAATATGATACACAATATTTTTTTTATCTTTATTATCACTATTAAGTTGTATGAAGACATATGTAAATTGGTGAAACCTCTCTATTTAGTTACTGGAATAAATCCATATGTTTTAAAATAATTTAATATGAAACACTAATGATAAAGAAAGAAAGAACGAGTGAAGATAATACAATAATTTCAGCTATTACCATAAAATTCACAACCTCCTTATCACTCATAGACTAAAATAAAATGTATACCCTAGCCGAGTCATCTTTCTATAAATTATGTGAAAATCCATTCCGATAAGAAAACACTATAAAAAAAACAATTTATGTCTTTGAATTTCCAAACCAGATATTCATTATGGTTTCTAATAATGTTTGATAAACATATTAGAAAATGAATATTGGGATAATTTGGATTAATCAAGACACTATTATACGGTTAATGATATATTACATTTATAGAACCTGTAGAGATTGAAAGAAACTCAACTTGAGTGCAAATTGTTACCCTCAAAGAGTATATAGTCTTTGTATAAAGCACACCACCACGCTAAAGAAATTACACATTAGGTAACCATAAACAAGGAAAGGTGGGTACCCTACAATATAGTTACCATAATGGGAATAACAGTTACCCACCTCTCTATGACCTTTAATATGGATAATAGAGGCGATGTGGTCAAAATTACATTCTAATAATGATTTTTCTTATGATACACCTCCCTAAGAAACTAACATACCATAAACTAACCAATTAACTGCCCTAAAAATGATCCGAAGTTGAAGGGTTCCACCTAGTTCTATAGGGTTTGTTAATACCATCTTAAGAAATGATTATTTAATAAATCCCCCCCCCCTCAATTATGGATAATTGTGAATTATACCGAGACACGTGGAAACATCAGTATCATGGCTATTTATCACAATATATGATTCATAAAATCCTTAAACTATACCAAATATATTGTATATAGATTTAATATCACATAAAAGAGATCTGAAAAATTATTGCATGCGATTATTTGATCATTATTCACCACCATAATAACATCCCTCCACTAGATAGATATTTTTCTCATAATAATAGTTGATTAAATGGATTCTCACTATTTTGGGTTCTTGATTCATGGAAAATTTTTTAGGATGTGAATAATACACCCCTCTCCATATCAAATAGAGGTTTAACATTAAGATAAAAATGGATTATGGAATTGAATATCCATCATTACATCCTATGTCATTTATTCCTATAAATGTATCCCATGACGAGTATCATGTATTTGTGGAGTGTCTCTCAATTTAATCTATAGTTTGATGATATATTGAGTGGGTAAAGAAATATCATTTGACCCTTCATAAATGGGAAGTAGTAGTCATATATTGGGTATGTTCTATACTGATGAAGAAAAAAAAAATCTTACCTTTATAAAAACTAATTCCTATAATACTTTGGTGATAATAAGGTCAACCCCCAATATCTTTCATCTAGTCCTTATTTATTTACCAAATTAATTATTTTCTAAAAAAACTATTCATAAAATATTTTGTATGTCAAATATGATTTCAACATTATTCTTAAGAAATAATAAATTTTAATTAGACATAAATTATAAACATGGGAGGAATTATTAATGAATAATTTACTTATAATAAAAATTATTGAGCATAATCATAAAAAATAGGAACACAGGTAATGGATGTAAATAAAAAATAACCAATCAAGGAAACAATCATATTTCCTTTAAATAAAACTCTTAAACAAGCAATATACAGAGAAACAATATTTGTTACTGTTTTGTTTAATAAAAACCTACAATACATCTAAACTACAACATTACAAATCGAAGGGAACCTTCTAGAATGACTTGTAGTACACCCACTCCGTACCCAATGATGTATTGTTTATCTCCGGATACATAATAAAGTATGAATGACTTATAAGAAAAAGGGATATAAATAAAGATAAATCGGAAATATCCATTAAGAAATTATTTATCTAACAATATCATATTAGATAAGTATCTTTACTGGTTAGTTATTGTGTCTCTATATTTATAAATAATTTCTTCCCTTATAGAAAATCAGATGCCTGTATAGTACAAAAACTATAATGGAATAATATTGTTTTATGGGATGGTGAATTTCCTAAAATGTCTGGTATATGGACCATTCTATAGATAGGAAAGGGAAATATAATGTTAGGGAATGTAAATCCCATCCTAACTATCAAACTCAATTTCAATATTTACCTTATTGAAATAAATATATAGATACCCATTCCCTATCTTGACCACTTACTCATATGAATTAGCATTATCATAAAAAATTAAATACTAACACATGAAATACATGGGTTCATTCTTATAACAAAATAATTAATAATAATAACATATAAGCATTCTCCATTTTTATAAAACAATATTAATAAGACATTCAATGTTTTGAAAATGTTAAATTTTACTATCATAATAAAAGAAAATATAAATACCAATGGAATGATTATTAGTCCTTTGACAGTCCAAATAATTTCAAAAAAAATCTTAAATTAAATTTTTGATAAATTGAAATGTAATTAATTTTGAGAAATGTATAATTATTATTTAAAAAAATTCTCCATATAAAATTTATTCGGTTCCCTAAACCCACACTCCTAGGATCAGTGAAAAATAACATACTTTAAAAATAATAATTTATGACATGTTATATGATGCATTATAAAAAAATCACTATTATATAATATTTCAATAAGTTAATCATTGAATATCATTACAAACTCATAATACCATTAACCAATGGATAAATATATTTAAGGATATGTTATATAAGGAAATTACTTTATAATAATTATATACTTTTATCCTTAATAAAAATTCTCTAGACTCCTTTATTTACCCATTATATGTTATACTCATCTTCATAAAATTAGGGAATAGAAACATAATAATGTTACGAGCACATTTTCATTGTATGGATAGTTATAAGTTATCGATATTTATGATTATAATTGTGAATAATATAAATAAAGTGTCACAATAATTCAATATAACTATAACAATATAAAATTGGAAGATCATTCCCATAAAACCATGAATCACAAGAGAGAAAACATATAGTTGATCATGATATAATACATGTTCCATATTATCTTTATTTTTTTGAAAATGTTATAATTTGGACCAAATATATCATTAGAAATAATAAAATAGTGGATCATTCATTACTACACATTTTATATAACAAGGTTATGTGAGAACCATAACCAGGTTCCCATAACAAAGGTGAGTGGGAATAACTACAGTATTATAATAAACATAGTGGGGTAAGGCTCACAATCTTATTACCCCGAAATGTCACGACCAGTCCTTGGGACCCGGGTCGTGACTACCCCAAGCCCGCCTTCCATAGGCGAGGGGCTAGAGACTCGCACCAAAGGCATAAATCCAGATAAAATGGAAGGAATTGCCTTTATAAAAGTAAACAAGAACAACATAGTACACAACTGAAGTAAGCACTAGGTAAACTGAGTACAAAGGTAGGTGCTGAAAAGTAAATGGGCCAGTATACAAACCCAACAGAAAGTAAAATACAACGGAAAGAAAGTACAATATTAGTAAAGTAAAATAGAAACCAATAAGTCATCCTCCGGATATCCTACATGAAGGGTGGGTACAGATGATCTCCCCAGCTCCTTGGGTCCGGTCATCCGCTCAGTGTATGTCCCATTAAGTGGTCCACCACCGGGTACCATCCATCTCCAGAATCCTCTACCGCGATCAGTGTTGTCCTTCGTCTGCAACCAACACAACGTAGTGCGGGCATAGCCCGTGCATGGGTGAGTATATGATACTCAGTAGGGACCCTGAGACCCCCAAAGGTATCCCAAAATTGAAAAAGGATAAATCACAATGGAAATATATAAACACGAAGTATCGACCAACTCTACTTAAGTATATGTCCATACATATACCTAAGTCATCAATCTTAGTACGACTCCATCTTCCGAGCCAAAGCACAATCCAATCCACACTAGAAAGAAGGTGATCAAACCAAATATAATGATTGAAATATGAGACTCAGCTAACACATGTATACTACATTCGAAGAGGGGTCGAGATGATTAGATGTAGCCTCTAAATCATCTCCTCTTTCGAACCCACGTAGGATCCAAGTACAGAAGTCATCACTGTCGAACCCACGTAGGATCCAAGTACAGTAAACATCATTGTCAGACCCACATAGGATCCAAGTATAGTCTTAATTACTGCCGAACCCACGGAGGATCCAAGTAAAATCGTCCTCGCTATTGAACCCACGTAGGATCCAAGTACAGTCATCATCGTCGTCATAGTCGTAGCCAGCACTAGGGTTCCCGCATACAATGTACTCGATTCCGGGAGGGTCCGCTCCACAGGTAAAAGGGGGTCGATACATCAAATGTCATGAAGAACAGAGTTGATGTATCCCAATGTTATGTCTCATCAAAAGAAACCCAACGCGACATAGGGCACGTCAATTTGACACAAGGTCTGATAGATATTGGCTTTTTTGTTCTAGGGGCCTGGTTGGAAATATATTTGTTCTAAAATCGGCTATCTTCCAAAGATGACCAAAACTCAATTAGAGTATCGCAAGAGGACCACCTCGTAGATAGGATCCCAGTGCCATGGATGGTGCGTCGATCGGACGTGTGGTCTTTATGTTATTCATGTTTAAGTGAATAACGGGCCCGACCCATTATGTCCAGAAGGCAGGTGGGTAAGGTCACCCAGTTTGGTGGGTCTGACCCGACTGGGGTGTCAGACCGGCCCCAGGGAAAATGCAGCTCAGCCTGAAAGACACTGCCCGGCCCGGCGGGGTGCAGCCCGGCTGGGCGCGACCCAGAGGGGCGTGGGCCTGGCTGGCTAGCCCAGCGGCTCGGCCCGAGGGCCGAGCGGATGAGGGGGCGTGGCCCGCCGGCTATCTGAACCGGAGGCACCAAGCAGCGTTGCCCTTCCCAAACCGGCCGACTAGGCCGGCCGGCCTTCTAGCGCATGTGGCCTGCATGGCGGGTCGCGACTCTTCCAGCGCGGCTCCCACTTGGCGTTGCAGATCTGCTTCGTGTGACCGGCCGACGGGTCGTCCAGTTTTCTAGCGGGTTCCATCCTAGCGTTGTGGCTCCCCTTAGCCCTTCCTGCCGACGGGTGGGCCAGTTCTTCCACTGAAGTGGCCCGTGAAGTGGGTTGCGGTTCCCGCTACATAGCCAGTGTGACGGTTCCGGCTCCCACCGTCGCGGCCTACGCTGTTCGCAGCTCCGCATCCCTGGCACGGCGTGATAGCTCATTCTTCCTCTTCCATGTCACTCTTGGTGGTGGCTTTTATTAGTGTGTGCGAAGACGACCCTTGCGATGCCAGCCTCTTCCATGTTCCACCTCCGAACACCAATTCCATCATTAAACAGGATCAAACGGAGGGTCGTCGGGCTGTGTTTTTTCGGCCCTCCCCTCCACATTAAGTGATAGAAATAGGTCAGACAAAGAATATTATACAACAACGAACCGAGGCGCAATTTTAATCCATTAATATTGAACTTAACCCCTCCCTCGATAATTGATGTCATACATCAGGCATCGCGGAATACAGCTTCGTGAGGTGAGGATTCGTAGACATTGTTGGAGTGCGTCCGAGGAGGAAGCAGCGTCTCCTCACTTTTCATGGAGAAGAGAAAGGAAGGTGTGTTGTCGTTCCTTGTGGAACCAACGTTCTTCATCATTGGAGAGGTCGTTCTTCATCAGAGGGCCGGTGTTCTTCAAAATCTCAGGAGCTCTCCCAATTCTCCTTAGCACAACGAACTCCCTCACAAAATAAAATAATAGGCTTCTCCTGTTATTTTATTATCGCATACAGTTTAAAATTCAAATTCGAACCACTTCATTAATTAATTGGTTTTTTTGAATTCATTAAATTAATGGGTTGGGATTTAATAAATAGAGAGAGAGGAGGAGGTGAGAGGTCTCATAAATATGGGATAGTGGTCAACATTAAACAAAAGAGTTTAATGGGGCGGGGTAATGAGGGTTATGGGGAGTTTAAATAGGGTTATGGGAGATGAAAGTTTGGGGATCGTGTGGGCCCCACCTCTTATATACCACACATGGGATGTTGGGTGGTTGTAGGCCCCACCAACAACTTCCCATGGGAGGGTTTAACTTACAAGGTTATTAAAATAATATGGTTCAACAATTTTATTTATTTTAAACTAATCCCCAAATAATAATTCTCAACCCGCTTAAAATGAAACTGTGGTAAAGGTTCCCTTAAGAAATTACCGGTGCTGCGAGTTCATTGGTGCCCTCAGATTTAAATTTTGAGCACCGGTTCAAAAGATAGAAAAACCCGATCATTTGATTATTGAACATACCCAATCTAAACTTCGGAAATTGATTTCGGGCACAACGGGTCTCGGAATCAAGTGACGTAAGAAGCCACATACTCATAAAATTCCAATGTATTTAATAAAAAAATATCCTGGAAATTTCCAGGTTTTTACATTACTTTCACCTCAAGGATTTACGTCCCCTTAATGCGACAACATAAACTAGGGAAACAAATGAGGGTATTGAGCACGCATATAAGCCTCCCACTCTCATGTTCACTCCTGGAGGTTCTCGTGCTGCCAACGAATGCACACCAGAGGAATAGACCTTCCACGTAGGACCCGCTCCTGTCAATCCTCAATCTCCACTAGGACCTCTGTGAATGTAGCCCCATCATCTATGTCCAGCTCCCCTTGATCAATGATGTGGGTCTGGTCGTGTACATATCTCCTCAGCTGAGATATGTGGAAGACGTCATGCACCTGGTGCAACTAAGGTGGAAGGGTCCGGCAGTAAGCCACCTTGGCTACCCCTGATGAGGACCTAGGATAGTCTGATGAAGCGTGGAGATTACTTGCCACCCCTGCCAAGTCACCCAAATCCACATCGAGGTGAGACATGTAAGAAAACATGGTCGCCATCCTCAAACTCTAGTGGTCTTCATCTCCTATCAGCATAGGACTTCTATCTACTATGTGTAGTTCTTATCTACTTCTGGATGATCTTCTCCTTCTCCAACATAGCCTGAACCATCTTTGTTCCTACGAGTGCTGACTCCCCAGGGTCAGTCCAACACAGAGGTGATATGCAAGGTCGGTCGTATAGTGCCTCGTATGGTGCCATCCCGATAGCGGAGTGGTAGCTATTGTTGTACGCAAACTCCACCATGGGAAGGTGATCCTGCCAACTGTGTCCAAAGACAAGGACATATGCATGGAGCATGTCCTCGAGTGTCTGAGTAGTCCTCTCCGTCTGGCCATCTGTCTGGGGATGAAAGGTGGTGGTCAGGCGTATATGCATCCCAAATTCCTCCTACAACCCCTTTTAATGTCGAGAAGTAATGAGAGCGTCTCGATCGAAGAAGATAGATGATGTCACACCATGAAGCCGTATGATCTCCTAAACATAGAGGCGTCCCAAGCTCTCTACTGAGCCCTGATCTCTGATCGGAAGGAATTGGGCTGACTTGGTGAGTAGTTCAATGATCACCTAGATGGAGTCTTTTCCTATGGAATTATGTGGGAGACCTATCACGAAATCCATAGATATCCCATACCACATTCACTCTGAAACCTCTAAGGGCTATACTAATCCTGCTGATACATGGTGCTCCGCCTTCACTTGCTGGCAAGTGAGGCATCGTGAAACGAACTCTGCTACAGCCTTCTTCATACCCAGCCACCAGTGCTATTGTATGAGGTCCTAGTACATCTTATCCACTCCAGGATGTATCGCTAGAGGGGAAGTGTGAAACTCCCTCATCACTTCCTCCTACAGTGCAACTGGTACCATGGTACGTCCCCTGAAGAGGATGACATGCTCTACTCCTTCAGAAAATCCTTCAGGCACCTGCCCTGTAGAAATCTGAGCACGTCGCATCTCATAGTCAACATCCCCACGCTGTGCCTCTCTGACCTGCAGAAGTAGTGGTGGTGTGACTGTGAGGGACTGTAGAAAGAATTCCCCATCTCTATCCACGAAGAATATCTACAAGGCGGCCAACTACTTTGTCGCCTCTACAAGTATCTGGATTCCCAATCTCCTGTTGAGAGAAGCAGCTACTATGTTCCCCTTCCATGGAGTATAGACAATCTCCAAGACATAGTCCTAGAGGAACTCAATCCATCGTCGATGTATCAGGTTTAGGTCCTTCTGTGAAAAGATGTACCTGAGACTCTGGTGGTCAGAGTAGACTGTAAAGCGCTCACCCATCAGATAGATCCTCCATGTCTTCAGGGTGAAGACCACTCCTTATAACTCCATGTCAGGGGTATCGTAGTTCTACTAGTGCTTCCTCAACTGTCATGAACCATAGGCGATCACTGCCCACTCCTGCATTAGAACACACCCGAGTTCGGTCTCTGATGCGTCGTAGTAAACCACATACCCAACGCCCTCCTCCGATAGCCTCAATATGGACGCACTGGTCAATCTCTATCTCAGATCTTGAAAGATCTGCTGATATATATCTGACCACATGAAGGTTTTCCCCTTCTTTTTCAAAGATGAAAGCGGTCCTACAACTTTGGAGAAGTCTGTCACAAATCTCCAATAGTACCCAGCCAGACCTAGGAAACTCCGCACCTCCGTGACGCTCCGGGGTGGCTCCCAAGAAAGTACCACCTCGATCTTATCTTGATCCACAACAACTCCCACCTCTGAGATGACATTCCCCAAGAAGTGAACCTCTCGAATTTAAAACTGGCACTTTGAGAGCTTACCATAAAGCCGGGGCTCTCAGAGTGTGTCTAGTACAACCCACAAGTGGTAGGCGTGCTCCTCTTTAGTAGTCGAGTAAATCAGTATGTCATCGATGAAGACCATGAAAAAATGATCGAGGTAAGACTGGAAGATCCTGTTCATGAGACTCATGAACACATTTGGTGCGTTGGATACACCGAAGAGCATAACCAAGAACTCATAGTGGCCATACCGATACTTGAAGGTCGTCTTCTGCACATCCTCATCTTGAAATCTGAGCTGATGATAGCCTAACCAGAGGTATATCTTCAAAAACCATCGTGCTCCCTTGAGATGATCAAAGAGTTCGTCAATCCTGGGGAGTGGGTAATTGTTCTTTACTGTCACCTAATTTAGGCGACGGTAGTTGACACATAGTAGTAAGCTCCCATCCGCCTTCTTGGCGAACAGAATCGTAGAATCCCAGGGTGAAACACTAGGTCGGATGAACCCCTTTCCCTACAAGTCCTCCAGCTGTACCCACAGCTCAAGAAGCTCGGCGGGAGCCATCCGATATGATGGATTAGATATCGGTGATATCCCAGGGGTACAGGTCTATGTAGAAGTCTACCTCTCTGCGAGGAGGTAGTCCTAGAACGTCGTCAGGAAAAACATCCGCATACTGATCCACCATAACAGGAAAACTCGTACTCTACACATCAACTTCTCCTAGGATGAGACAAGCCAACTGATGTGTGATCGGTTTCCCCCTCCTCTGTGTTAGTCCATCGTGCGCAGGAAAGGATCCCTTCTCGCCGGTGAAGGTGAACCTTCTCCCAGATGTGTGGACACACTGCACTTTGTGCCTAATACAGTCGATCTAGGCATGGACTTTAGATAACCAATCCATATCAAAGATGACGTCATAAGGCCTCGACGTCATTACAAGAAGATCCCGACTGAATCTCTCGCCTTCTAGAGTATGATAAAACTATCTAAAACAGTGCGTAATCATTGAGTCTGCTCCCATAGGAGTCTCTACCCATAAGGATCGAGCCAACGGCTCCATCGGAATCTCCATGCTCCAAACAAGGACAGTGGCAATGAAATAATGACTCGATCCTCTATCTATAAGAACTGTAGCAAGGGTGGAGTAGACATAGATAGTACATCGAATCATCTCAGGTGCGCCATGGTCGTAAGCCTCAACAGCCTGGAGCTGGGCCTACCCCTATCTTCTAGCTCCCTGTAGTCAGGGTGGTCCTCCTGGTGGTGGTGGTGGTAGAGCCCCAAAGCATCATCCCCCACCCACTGCTAGGCCAACTCCTCTACCTCGTCCGCCTACTCCCTGCGGACCGCCCGCTGCATGCATAGCTAAGCCTGCCTCTTGTATGACTGGCTCTGCTGTGTGTACCCAACACATCTGAACTAGTATCCTGAGGTCGCCCACCTGATGTCCAGGTCCACTGGGACAACTACGACATCTAACTACTGCTGGCTGCAGAAGACTCTGCTGCGTGTTTCCCTGCGGTTGGTCTCGCTGCTGGCATCAGCTCAACAAGAAAGATCTCCACAAGAAGGGATAGCTCTAGTACTCCTACCTGCGTCAGAATGACGAGGGAGACCATTGAAGCCCTGATCTCATGTCTCAGTCCCTGCTCGAATGTCCAACCTCGGATGAATGGGTTCCATACCATGTCTGTGGAGTAGCGTGAGAGGCCGGTAAATCTCGCCGAGTACTGGGCTACTGTAATGATGCCCTACCGAAGATGTAGTAACTCTTGGATTCGCACTGCATAGAGGGTGGCTAGAACAATCTCCGAGTGGAAGAGGCTCTCGAAGTCCGACCAAAGTAGAGATTCCTCGTCGTTCACCTAGAGCATTAGGCTCCACCATCTACCTGCTACTGCGTGTAGTAGAATTTCGACAAGGATCGCCATAAGGTCGGATGGCGTCCCTACCAATCCGAAGACTCCGGCGATATCCTCCATCCAATCCTCGACTGCCTGAGGGTCCATATGTCCACGGAACCTATGCGGCCTCTGACGCTGAAACTCGTGTAATGCACTCAGGCGGCACGCACTCTCCGCTGCAGGGGCTGGTGGTATCGGTGGCCCAGCGGGTAGCGGTGCCGCAGGTTACTCCGCTGTAATGGTGCCGTGCACTGAGGCCTCATCGCTTAGTAGGCTGCTATCCCACACGTAACTAGGAACCCTAGCTGGCTGCCTTCGTGAGGCCATCCTGAGATGATATAGTTGTGCCACGGTTAGTACAGTATACCGAGTGAGCTGACAAAAAGTAATCACAAAGAAAACTTTTGAAACACACATGCAATCATTGTTTTCGAGCACTGAGTCAGAAATCAGAAGTCAGGGTCCTGGTGTGTGGATACGTCGGCCGCTGCACCAACACAAGACTCCTGGACTGAAAACCACACTCAATAATCTTAACAATATTGCTTCCCAGGGAAAAAATTATCAGAGTCCTGAGTTCTGTGGTAGAACCGACTCCTCTGATCCAAATTTTTCACGACCCTCCCTTAGGGCCCATGTTGTGACTACCCCAAGCCCTCCTTCCATAGGCCAGGGGCTGGATACTAGCACCAAAGGCGTAAATCCTGATTAAAGGGAAGTAATTGCCTTTATAAAAGTAAACTAGCACAACAGATTACACAACTGAAATAAGAACTTGGTAAACTAAGTACAAAAGTAGGTGCTGAAAAGAAAATCAAACAGTATACAAACCCAAAAGAAAGTACTGTACAACTGAATGAAAGTAAAACAGAAGTAAATTAAAATAGAAAACACCGAGTTGTCCTCCGAATATCCCACCTGAAGGGTTGGTACATATGATCTCCTCAGCTCCTAGGGTCCGGCCATCCGCTCAGTGTACGTCCCGTTTAGTGGTGCACCCCCAGGTACCATCCTGCTTAATAGGCCTCCAGCTCGATCAGTGATGTCCGTCGTCTGCATCCAAAACAACGTAGTGCGGGCATAGCCCGTGCAGGGGTGAGTATACGATACTTAGTAGGGACCCCGAGACCCCTAATGGTCTCCCAGAATCCAAAAAGGATAAATCACAAAGGAAAGATACAAACATGAAGTATCAAACAACTCTACTTAAGTATATTCCCATACATATACCTAAGTCATCAATCTCAGTGTGGATCTATCTTTTGAGCCCAAGAACAATCCTGTCCACACTGGAAAGAAGTTGATCAAACCAAAGATAATGATTGAAAGACAAGACTCACCTCACACAGGTATAATAATTTCGAAGAGGGGTGGAGATGATTAGATGTAGCCTCTGAATCATCTTCTCTGCTGAATCCACGTAGGATCCATGTACAGAAGTTGTCACTGTCGAACCCACCTAGGATCCATGTACAGTAACCATTGCTACTGAACCCACGTAGGATCCAAGTACAGTCGTCACTGTCATCGCAGTCACAGCCAGCTCTTGGGTTCCTGCACACAGCTTACTCAATTCCGGGAGGGTCTGCTCCACGAGTAAAAGGGTGTCAATACATCAACTATCACGAAGTCTATTTTTGATGTATCCTGATGTTCCGCCTCGTCAAAAGGAACCCAACGTGATAGACGACACGTCAATCAGATGCCTGGTCTGAGAGATATTGGCTTTTTTGTTCTAGCGGCCCGGTTGGAAATATACTCGTTCCAAACCCGACCATTTTCCAAAGATGCCCAAAACTCAATTAGAGTATCGCAAAACGACTGCCTCGGAGATAGGATCACAGTTCCACAGACGGAGCATCGATCAGACCCGAGGTATTTAAGTTATTCACGTTTAAGTGAATAACGGGCCCGACCCGTTAAGCCTAGTGGGCTGGCAGGTCAGGTGGCCTAGTTTGGAAGGTCCGACATGGTAGGGGTGTCAGACCGGCCCGAGGTAAAACACAGCTCGGCACAATAGATGCATCTCGGCTCGAAGAGGTGCGGCACAGCCCGGGGGGGAGGCCCGCCCTGGTAGAGTGCGACCGGGTCTGGCCTGGCACAATCTGGCCCGGCGCAGCCCGGTTGGGCATGTGGACGGTCTGGCTCGACCGGCTGGCCGAGCGGTCCGAGGAGGTGCTGCCCCCCGGACGTCTGAATCGGTGGCACCACCCTTCTCAAACCGGCCGGCTAGGCCGGCCGACCTTCTGGTGCAAGCGGCCCGCACAGAGGGTCGTGACTCTTCCGGCGTGGCACCCTCCTGGGGCTGTAGATCTGCTCCACCTGGCCAGTCGACGAGCCGACCAGTTCTTCTGCCGAAGCGGCCCGCGACGCAGGCCGCGATTCCCGCTGCACAGTCGGGGCGACGGCGCCGGCTCCCTCCACCGTGGCCTCTGCTGGCTGCGGCTCCGCATCCCGGGCACGACACGATGGAACCACAACTCACTTCACAGTGGATTTTCTTAGCATGTGTGACGACAGCCCTTGCGCCGCCGACCTCTTCCGTGTTCCGCCTCCGAACGCCAATTCCATTATTAAACAGGATCAAACAGAGGGTCATCGGGCCGTGTTTGTTTAGCCTGCACCCTCCACGTTAAATGATAGCAATAGGTTGGACAGACAGAATTATACAACAACAAACCTAGGCACAATTTTAATCCATTAAAATATAACTTAACCCCTACCTCGATAATTGATGTCATACGTCGAGCGTCACGGAAGACGGCGTCACGAGGTGAGGATTTGTATATGTCATTGGAGTGCGTCCGAAGAGGAAGCAGCATCTCCTCACTTATTGCAGATAAGAGAATGGAAGGTGTGTTTTCGTTCTTCTTGGAACCGGTGTTCTTCGTCGAAGGAGACGTCATTCTTCATCGGAGGGCAGGTGTTCTTCAAAATCTCAAGAGCTCTCCCAATTCTCCTTAGCACAATGAAATCCCTCCAAAAATAAAATAATAGGCTTATCCTATTATTTTATTATCACATGCAATTTAAAATTCAAATTCAAACTACTTCATTAATTAATTGGTGTGGTTGAATTCATTAAATTAATGTGTTGGAAATTAATAAAGAGAGAGAGAAGAGAAGGTGAGTGGTCTCGTAAATATGAGAGAGTTGTAAACATTAAACAAGGGAGTTTAATGGGGTGGTTTATGAGAGTTATGGGGAGTTTAAAGAGGGTTATGGGAGATGAAAGGTTGTGGAACGTGTGAGCCCCACCTCTCATATAACCACACATGGGAAGTTGGGTGGTTGTGGGCCCCACCAACAACTTACCATGGGAGGGCTTAACATCCATGGATATTAAAATATAATTGTTCAAAAATTTATTTATTTTAAACTAATTCCCCAAATAATAATTCTCAATCCGCTTAAAATGCATTTGATGTAAAGGTCCCCTTAAGCAATTACCAGCGCTGCGAGTTCATCGGTGCCCTCATATTTCAATTCCGAGCACTGGTTCAAAAGATAGAAAAATCATCTAGTTTTTTTACTGAACGTACCTGAGCTAAACTTCGTAAATTGATTCCAGGTAGACCGGGTCTCAGAATCAAGTATCATTAGAATCCACAGACTCGTAAAATTCCAAAGTATTTAAGAAAAACTTTTCCTTGAAATTTCCGGGCCTTTACACAAAAAATGTCGAGTATGCATAATTATATCATTCCCATAATCACAATACAGTATAAATCAATAGATTATTCCCATAAACATTTTGTAGATTAAATCACAACACAATTCCCATAACATAGTTGAAAAAACAACACTAAATAATTCCCATATTTTTGGGACCATAAATATTCGATTCCCATTATTATCATCTGAGATGTAAAACATTACCTAATAAATTATAAAATGACATAGGAAGTTAAAAAAATTTATCCAAACATTTTTATTCAATAAGATGTCAATAATTTTTCATATCATGAAAATCCAGGTAATGAATTTTATTTTCATCTAATTTCCCAAATGTATCGAATAATGTGATATCAAATTTATATCAGTTGGAACAAAAAATTTAATAACCCTAATGTGTTATTTTATAATTTTATATAGAAGTCTATTTATTAAAAATAAACCATTAAGAGATAAATATTTTTCATTTTAGGAATATAAATTAAGAAAAACCAAAATGTTTTTTCAAATTTTTTTTTATATTATTGTAAAATAAATAATATTTTCATCAATTTACTAAAGGTCATTGTTAATAAATTCAAATTATTATTACATTAAATTAATTATTTACAAAGAAAATATAATTAACGAATCCTTAAAAACACATAATGGATTAGAAAAATAGAAGTTTAAATATTAAGAAAACTTTTACTTTTATAAATATTATTCACTAAAGGGGGATTGAAAAATCTAATTGTAAAATAAATAAATAAATTTTAAAATCCATACATCAATTTTTAAAATATATAACTATATTTAAATCTAATTTAAATATAATTTATATTAATAATATATTATCTCCCATATAAAAATAAAAATGAAAAAATTTAACTAAGAAAGATGATAATGATAAAATGATTCATTCACATAGAAAAAATTAGATAGGGAATTTTTCTCAAAATGATACTAGTGGAAACCATGAAAATATTAATTTTAATATTTTTTAGAGTTTTGTATGGGATAAAATGACATTAATAAAGTATTAAATGTTGAATATATACATCTTTAAAACAAACTTCGATATAGAGGAGGATGATTCAAATTCAATAAGAAGATTTGGGTTTGTTTTTATTTAAAAGCATTACTTTAGGAAAATTAATTACCATCAAAAATGAAAATAAAAGTGTATGTGTGAAACCTAAATATAAACCATAGGACTATAAATTTGACTAATTAAATGGAAAAATATAATAAAATATTTTCCATTATGGAAAATTATTCATAAAAATATTAATTTGAAAATTCTATTAGAAAAATTCTATTACGGTTTCAGTATCTTTAGAACCAGATACCCAAAAATCATAATACACAATTTGGATTCATATTAACATTTATAATAATTAAATTATGGATATAAATCAAAAAAAGAGGGAATTATATGGATAAAAAAATAAAATATGTAGAAGATATGTCATATGTTTCGAGGAATAAATTTTGAGATTATAATCCCATTATAATCATTATTTTTTTGAAGTATGAATCATTTAAATGGTATGTAAATACAATGAATAAAAACAAGGAATACAACATAGTAAAATGATAGGAAATAATGTTTCCAAAATATAATAATGATTTTAATGAATAAGTATAATAACCTTATAATTATTTATTATGTTAATAAACATACATACAATAATTATCATCTTCCAAGAATGTGAATTAACCACCTGTAAGATAAAAATAAATTGAAATTTAAAAAATTTAATAAAATTATAAATAAAAATAATAAAATTTTCTATTTTGATTTGATCCTTTATTATTAATTCATTAGTTATTTATTGATAATTTCCATTATTGGATGCAGTAATTCTTATTGTTTTATGCATATTTTATAATGATGATTTTAAAACCCACTCCTTGATTCTATGTTCTTATTTGAAATATTTGAATCCTTATTTAAGAAATTTTATTTAAATTATTAATACTTCCCCATGTTCATTTAATGGAAATTGTTTGTGCGGTCCTTGATAATGATATCTGTTATGAGATTATTTTTGAAATTTTTTATGGACAGATATTAGTGTGTTAATAAAGTGTTATACATTAAAATAACCCATACATAGAAAAATTACATACTAATATCTTATAAAATTAATTAATTAATTAATTATATCCATTCCTGTTTTTAATTGATAAAAATGAACTAAATCCTTCCATGGAGGTAGTATTATTCACTTATATATGAATGGAATATTCATTTTCCACAGAACCAAAACACTGTTGAAAATTGTAAATAAATTAAAACACATAAAAATGCAATAAAAGAAATATTTTTTAATAAATAACCCTTAATAAACATTATTATAAGGTTTTGGAGGTAAATTAAACATGTAAATTTGGAGAGATAGTAGTCCACATAGACACACAAATGACATTTTGAGTTTTCTAAGTGCTATGGGAAAATGAGGATAGTAATTATTCCTTTGAGATTATAACTTACAATATAAAAAAATGTTTATGATATTATATAATAATGAGACAACTAAATGTGGATGTAAATGAAAAAAGTAAAGGGGTTACGTATGGATTTCATAACACATTGAGAACATGGTTTTTCAATTAGAGGGCATATTAGAAATGAAATAATTATGGGTTTTTTGTTAAAGATGGTGAAAAAATTCATTAAGGTATTTTTTTTATTTATTATGGGCAGTGTTTCAAGAGGATACAGATTTATTAGAGTGTCCTTGAAGGTGTGCTGGAAGGAAACTTTTATTTGATAAGGAAATGGAATTTGAGAATATATAACGTCATAATAAAAATAGAGAACATATTTGATAAGGAATTTTTATCAAAAAGTCGAAAATAATATAGAGGGGTATGTTTTATTACTATAATCTCTAAATAATTAATTTTGATATATTTTTAAACCTTTTTTTCTGTATTTTTATATTAGATTTTACACTTTTACCATTTATAGGATTTAACTTCGTAAATATTTTCTAAAATCGGTAGTTAATTATATTGCCCAAAATTTACAATTTTCATATTACCTAATTTTAAAATTAAATTAAAAAAATGTGAAAATAAATTAATCAAGTAATATTTAAAATTTTAATTAAAATAAATATTTAAAGTAGTCTACATTACACGTAAATTTTTTTTATAAAATAGTAATTTGTAACTATAAAAACATTTTTTTGGGACATCAATATCAATATTGTTGATATATATCACATAAAATGAATTATTATAAAATAAATAAAAAATAATTGTATTTTAAATAACACAAAAACATAAATACACAATGATAATTTTGAATTTATAGAAAATTTAAAAACGTTCATATGGAAATAAATTTTTACTGAAAATCCAAAATATTAATCATATATTTTATTAATCCAAAATTGTATTTTTAAATTAATAATTTAAATATATTAATAAATATATTATTATTAAAATTATAATTCATATTTTGATAATCATATAGTCTTAATAGTTACTCTATTAGAAAAACTGTATTTTTTATTATTAACCAAAAAATACACCATTTCAAATATATAAAAAAATAATCAAAATATAAAATTTACATGATGTAGTAAAAATGATATTAATTTTTTAAAAATAAATTTATAAAATTTAAAAATTTAAAAATGTACTTTAAAATAAAATATAATTATTTTTTTGATAGTAAATAGATTTTGTAGATGTTGATTATAATTATTAATTTTCTCTATCAATTACTAATTAAATTTGGTGTTCTTAAAGTTTTCACATTAATAATTTAATTTACAATAATTAAATATAATACATTAAATTTTAAAAATGAAAAATACGTTGTTTATTTTTTGTTAGGAAAATATATTTTTAATCATAATGTGATGTTATTAGTTGTATAACTATACTAAATAAATTTTATGAGTGCATTGGTATAAAAAATGAACAATATTTCATTAAAATTTTAATCATTTTTAAACCTCCATATATATTATCTTACTTAATTTCTACATAATAGTTAATTTATTCCAAATATATAATTTTATCGTAGTAAAATGATTTATTTTTTTGTTATAGTTAACTATAATTTGTGAGAAAATTTATTTAATATAATAATTATTTTAAAATTTGTACTAAAATATTAGGGGTGTAAAATCTTCCCCATTAATTATATTTAATCTTCAAAAATTTAACTATAATTCACTTGTGTTATTTTTAAGTGTATTTATAAAATTAAAATATATAAAAAATATAATTTCTAATGAAATACATAACTAAATAACTAATATAATACTAGAAAGTCACATTTTTACATTAATAAACTTATTTATATAATCTCATTTTCCAAAGTTTTTAATTACAATAATCATACTTAGTTTTCATGTATGATAAATGGCTTTCCAGAGACATACCCTTCCCAGATTCATTTAAATGATCAAGAATATATACAATTACTAAAACTAAATGATTATAATAATATCCCATAATAATTGTTTAAATGATCACATGAATATAAAACATCAATCCAAATGTTTCATCTCCTGTGAAACCATTAATTCATCCTTTATTATATTCTGAAATTATATTTGAATTCATAATTATGGATCATAAATTAAATATTAATCATCAAATCATATCCCCTGAGGGTGTTGGACTAAATTTTTTTTACATTATTTATCTTATAACTGGTGAAGATGAAGATAGTACTAAAATTACCATTTCTAGTTTATTACCCCATGGAGAAACTCTTCTAAAGACAATATTTACATATTTAGAATCCAGATATGGATTGAATTTGATGGAAATCACAAACTCTTTGTTTGACATAGAAAATTACAATGATACCATATACATTGATAGACATATATATTTTTCAATAATTTTATCTATTATATATCCTCAAAATAACTAATCCAATAATCAAAACAGATAAACCCTATTTTTATCCAACTAAGGTACCCTTTGACCCAAACTCCATGTTCTGGTGTTAAAAAAAACAATACACATAATCATTGACACCAAGTGAGATGACCTAAAATAAACATAAATGTATTTTATATCATTTCTATATGATAAACATTGCATCACATAATTATAACACAATCCTAAAAACAATTTTATGTGTATATTTAAGTAACAGTTATAAATGAATGTGATTTTAATATACTTGTGACAATTTGTTTATAATTAATAAAATACTTTATTATATAATCCTTATAAGTTATACTTATAATTATATCCTTTGTAATTGAATCATAATAAATTGGTGGTCTTAGATTCCCAATAATGGTAAACATAGGTGAAGATAGTTTATGATCATAAGTGAGAATAAGATAATCATATGGGTAGAAGATCCAAAATAATGTCTGTGAAAAAATATTAAGAGACCATATATAAGGAATATAATGATAAATAAACTAAATTATATCATTATTTAATATAAATAAAAATTCCATCTCACAAATATTTACATAATTTAGAGAACCAATGGTTTAGTGTAATGGATTATTATCCATATAAATAGCTTCATTTACAATACTTGTCAACATTCCTTCATAACCACTCGAATGTAACCACTTATAATGATCCCACATATATTACCCACAATTAAATCTAGGTTAACTAAAATATATTAAATGGGTGAGATAAAAAAATCAGTAAGGGATATATATCAACTAGTTATTACATTTTGATCATTAAGAAGGGAGAAAACATAAATAATGGAAAAAAATATTATAAAAATACCAGGGAATCAGAAGTGATAATCATAAAACAGGTTTAGACATTAATTATCCTAGATTAAGAACATAAGTCCAATGAAATGTAGTAAAATAGAAATTAATATCATATAATAGTAATAAAATAAGACTTTTAATCATAACATATGAATGTGTTTTATAATTTTATTATGGATGGTCATTATGATTTGGAATAATGTAAAAACGTGACACATTATAAATAGGGGGGAAACATAATCATGGGAATCACTCTTAAAAAATAAATGTATATTCCCAATTTATATGGTGAACAAATACATGTATTTACACCCCTTATATAATATAAAAATCCCAATATGTCCCCCCATAATTTTGTGAATAAATATATGTATTTTCACCCTTTATATTTTGAATGAATCATAGTGTGTCCATTCATTATGTTTTGTACAAATACTAGTATGTAAAAAATTAATGATCCCAAGGGATTTAACACCATATAAAATTATTTTTAGGATGATATAATACTGCACCCACCACCATCCATACATATAAGTGCCCAATAAATATAAAACTATTCATCTTACCATAACGAACCCATGGGAATAAATGGGTTTTTTTAACATTTATCAATAGTATCATATAAAATAAATCATCCAAAAAATGATTTATTGATATAATAGTTATGATCATAGAAAATACAAATATCATAATAGGAAATATAGGGTTAATTAAAAACTATAACTCATTTGGAAATTATTTCTCAATAATATTGGGAAATAGCCTAATTCTGTTTTACATTCCAAAAACCATTTTTTAAATATTATGGTCAAACTTCTTATAACATTACTTTAAAAAATCCATGTAAAAAAACCTTATAATGAAATAAATAATGTTGAAAGAAATTAACCAATAATTAAATAATATATGTTATTAGATATGAATATCCTTTTAAATATTTTAAAATACCTTTATTGAAACCCAATTCATTAAATGAATAATGAAATTAATGTTTGAAAACAAATAAGGTGGAATATATGGATCATAGAAAGTAAAAACATATTTTCCACATGTAAAAGGGGAATATACGAAGGATGTAAAAAAATGGATGTGTAGGAAAAATACAGAAAATTGAATGGAAATAGTCTTTGAAAAATATATTTTCATGAAATAATACATCAATAAATTAGATGAAATGGGTGTTAAAAATGATTTACCAATAAAATTTTGAGGAAATAAAACAAAATATCATAATGGCGTGTGATAAATCAGTCGTGAATAATTATTTTCCAGGAAGATTCATTATAAGCCCACTAAAATATCAGAGTCAAGAAAGCCTCATTCCTTTATTCCTTCCAAGATGAATGTGCTCTATCCTTATAAAAGAGATAAATAATATATTAGAATTATTGTTAATTTGGATGTGTATAGTGAATCTTAGGGACAAAAATTCCCAAGAAATTGTTACAGGGCTCTAGTGAGAGAAAAATGGAAATGTTTCAAGAATCATTTGAAATGGAAATGTGTGAAATGATGTCGTGGAAGTGTATCCCATTTATTAGTTAAGAAAATAATTCATTTATAAAATATTAACATTTTTCAATAATGGAATAAAATTATTAAAGTGTTATTTATAAAAAATTTAAAAATAATGTACAATGGGGTGATATTTTTTTGAGAAAGAATAACTTTTTTTTCCAGACTTGTTTTAAAAATAATGGAAGTCATTTACTCAAATATTTTTACTTTTAATTTTTTTATTATTATATGGGAAACAAAATTATATCAAAGTAACACATGTTTTACTAAAAATATAAAATAAAACATATAACCAACTTTTCGGATTATGAACCTAATTTTAATTTCTATTTAATTTAACTTAATTTATATACAATAGAATATTATATTAAAATTAAAAAAATTATATACAAAGAATACAGTTTTTATAAAAAATAATAATTTAACAATTATGTGTTTTTAATATTATTTAATATTAATTATCAATTACATATGTGTTAATATAATATAATATGTGATTATATAAAACAATATATTAATTTCTTAAAAATAATAATTTCTCTGATTAAATAAAAATTGAACACTATTAATAAAAAATAATTAAAAATAATAGTTTAAATTCTGTCACTATAATAAACATTAATATGATAAATATTATTTGTATAAATCAAAATGAAATAAATAAATTTATATAAATTTATTCAAGTAATTGTAAAACTAGTATCCAATTTCTCATACATAGCCTCATATGGTTCCATTTTAATTCATGAATGGTATATATTTTCTTATATGAGAACTCAACTAGGGGAAGGTAGTCATCCCAACATCCTTTGAATTTCTACAGCTATGATCTCAACATATCCTCTATAGTTTGAATATTACTCTTATAATAACAATTTATCTAAGGGAGATAAGTAGTATTAAAACTCAAATTGTTAACCAATATTTTATGGAGGCATCTCTAGAATCTTGAATTAAACCAGAGACCATGATCAGGAATAATGGGAATGGGTACTAAATATAACCTTATCAGATTATTTATATATATAATTGATAGTTGGTCAAGGGACATCTCCTCAAAAATAGAAATAAAATATACCTAATTTTAATTTAAATTAACTACAACCCAAATGTAATTGTTTCCATTATATATACCACAGAATCCAACAACAAAATATATAGTTAAATTTTCTCATTTCAATACTGGTATGTGTAATGGTTACAACATACCCTTAAAATTTTCCATTCATATTTTTATTTTTTACGTACCCAAGATCCATATATATATTCTACAACATCCTTCATTAGGTTATCCCAAAATAAGATTTACATTAAATTTGTATGAATATAATTTCTTTACAACTAACTGGCATTGGATACCATCAGAAACTATTATCCAACCCAATATTCCATATACCAAAAGGGAATTCCTTATCAACACATGCTGGTGACGAGAACTAAATAATTAACAAGAAAATGGAGGTAATGATTTCTTCCAACCAAAGGAATGAAAAATTTTATATATATATATACACACACACACACACACATATATATATATATATATATATTAATAAGAATAAATAAGTACTGAATGGACAAAAATAATTATATGTCATATCTTTAAAATAAGAGTATATTATATACAACTCAAAATAGTTAGAAAAAATCAAAGAACACGTCCAACGTAACGGGTCAAATAAAATAGAAACTAACTAATCCATGTGAAAATATATGAAATGTTATAAAATAACACCCCCAACTACCTTTACATTGATGATAAATGACTATATACCTCTCTATAGCACTGTTCCATTACCTACATCAAATTAAACAAATAGGTCTAAGCACCACCGAAGGAGTGTAGAGGGTGTGTGCTAAAATGGTATAGTGGTATATTATCCACATGTTTCATATCAAGTATCTATAAAAAAATCCTAAATTTACTCATTTTAAATAACAAATTTCATGATAATAAGTAAGGTTATTTATATAAAACGTGAAAAATATTTCCTATTTTCTTTAATTCTAAAAAAACAATGTAAAAGAGTTTCAGACTCTAATTTTTATAAAAGTTTCTCAAATATGAAAAATTTATTTTAACACATTTATATTTATGAAATATATAACTTCTTTAAATAAATATTATTTCATTTAATTATTATGTTAGATTATGCACCATGTTTTAATTAAAAGTGACATACAATTAAAATTATATTTTTTATATGATATTTTCCACATATCCATTATAATGGTAGACGTGAATAGGATTAATTAAATAACAAAAATATAAGGTGAACACATAGGTATAATATGAATTTTATGGTGACCGATAAATTATAAATGAAAAAAAAACATTTTAAAATGAATTTATTTTTATGACAAACTATATTTAAACAAACAAACATGTTTATTCTAATTAAATTAAATAAATAAATTTTTTAAATTATTATAATTAAATATTCATATTATATATTCAATTTAATTTTTAAAAACCATTTTATTTGATTTATAGTCAGCAGAAAAAAGATCTATTTTACACTTAAAAGTGTATTTAAAAAAAACTATGTTGTAAAATTTTAGAGAACTTATTTGGAAATTTGTTTTTAAAAAAAATATAAAAATACTATTTGAAAAAAAAATTAATTTTTATATCAAATTTAAAAAAATTTGTTGTTGATTTTAGGTAATTTTATGAAAATTATATTTTTTTAATGAATAAAGAAAAATAATGATTTTTATTAGGATTTATCATTTATTTTAAATATTATAAAAACATTAAAGATGAATTAATATAGTTTTAAATGTAAAATAATATAAATTATATATTTAATAAAATATCATATGTTATTATAAAATGTATCATATTGATTTTTTATATTAATAGTTTTTAAACATTTGAAACTTTTCTCTTAGAAAACCTCATTTTTGTTGTGTCTATCAGATTAATTTTAAAATAATATTTTCCAACTATTTGAATAGAATTTCGAAAAAGGGAATAAATATTTTTAATAAAAAATTATTTTATAATATTTTCAACATAGTTTTTGATCATTATGAATAGAAAATGTAGTTAAAATCAATTACTCCACCTGATGCTAAAATGAGTGCACTGGGAGTTAATACAAAATTATAAGGGGGAAAATGACATAAAAATATTCAAAGTACCAATTTTATCTCAATATTGTAACCTTAAAACATTTATAGTTTGATAATGTCCCATTATTTAGCCTTGTGACTTGTGAATAATGTGCATACACCTTTTTCTTTTCAAAAAATACACGTGTTCCACTCTTTTAACATATAAAGGCCTCCCCAAATATATCTTATTTACTTATCAATAACCATATTCACCATCCAATACTTTTGGAAATACCTTCATAAATTTCATGATCACATCCATGAACCCTTATTTGTTTCCATATTTCCATCCTAGGAAGGATTATAGTGAAAACCAAAAGAAGTTGTCTAAAGAAGTGGAAACATCCCTAATTGAGCATATTATTTTAATTATTCTTCCACATCCTTAAATTTTTATTAATACATATTTATATAATATACCCAATATATTATATATATTGATATGTTATTATCTTATTTATATTACCTAAATCCATCTCCTCTTCTATCAAATGTGATAAAAAAATTTGATCGTGTGTATGATTAACTTTCACCTCATGAACTGAGGTTATTTGTTTTTTATGACCACCAGTAAATGATGGAATTATAATTTTTTATGGTTTATATATTTTATCTATGATATTATTATACTGATTTAGTTATAATAACTTATCTACCTTCTTATCTCTTAACCTGTTTGTAGATAGTCACATCACTCATAGTTACGACATGCTAGCCTCTCGAACCGATGTGAAGTGTTTTCATTTTCGTTATATAGATGGTATTGAGGATAGATTAAATTTATACATGCTATATTTTAAATATAATTATACTCCCTGATTATGATATTAAATTTATCTTATTCCATTCCATTCCATGGGAAATATGATAATGTCATTCGTGTGCATGGCGTACTACTGTTTCCTTAAGAGATTTGATTCATTTTTCCCTAATGATTTTTATAAAGGGTAGTAAAGGTAAATTTAATTAATATAAGAAATAAATAGGAAATAAAATTTATTCATTAATTTTATCATATTATTAATCTCTCCGTAATTTTTTCCATCAAAAAAATTAAAATAATGATCATGTGTACGTATGGCTTACCATCGTGATTAACGATGCATTATATTTTATATCTATAACATCTATTGAATAATTTAAAAACATATAACATAAATATATATTATATTTTTATCATGGTTTAATTAATTCTGATTATGGAACCATGATAAATTTAATACGATGTAAAATACCATAGGAAAACATATATGAAAAATGAAGATGTTGTTCCTAGAAACGTAATTTTAACAATGAATTTTGAAAAAAAAATATAATAAAAGGTAAAAAATAAATCATAATTGGTAAGAAATATATATATTTTTATATAATATATTTATAATAATTTTATATTTATTTTACAGGAGGTTTAACTGTTTTTGAAGGAAGCCAATAATTATTACAAGTGGTTTCGATCTCACTTTTATTTTATGTGAGACACATGCCATATTAACACACTGTTTAATTTATATGAAGTATATAATGAAAAATATTCTATATTAAAATTAATATACTGAATATTATGGGGATCTACTAATCCACTTATGTATATCTCTTTCATGGGGTTTATGGTTTCAAAATGACATAACCAATAAGGGATTTTGGTCTCAATTTTCCTTCTATGGGACATATGTTATGTTATGAACCCATATTCTTCTAAAAGATGTATCTACTTCACCTTTGACATGTTAAAAAAGGAATATAATTATTTTAATGACACTCAATGTTTCATATTATTTTATTCTTTAATTTATCCTATGATTCAAAAATACCAAAGTGGTAATGGATTTAATTTTCAATCTCATTATTTATAGGGATTGATTATGTTTATTATTCTGATGTTGAAATACTATGAATCCATAATTAATAAAACTCATGAATTTTATTTTCTGATGGTTACTTATCGAAAATAAACTCATTATATTAATTTTAATCTTTATACATTATTATGACTCCAAAGTAATATTTTTAAATTTAAATAACATTGCTTCACTCTTCAGCCAAATACCTTTTTTATTCCATATCCATGTTTTCAAAAAATAATTCAAAAATTGTTTTAAAATTTTCTTGGAATTCTTAAATTCTATTATGCAGTATTTTAATATGAATAAATATTTTATTAATTTTATTTTTTAAAAATAGTGTCTTTATTTGAACTGTTATTTTCTACAATAATTATTTTAAATAATATTTATATATTAATTTATATGTTTTAATGATTATTTCTAGTGAAGAAGATTTTCAATTTTTCTATGTATTTGAAATGATTTATTTAAAATTGGTTGGAATATTTTCCTCTATAAATGTATTAAATTATTTTTATACTTTATATATAAGTTTTCAGGGTTATTTTTCAATGAACAGGATTTGGGAAATATTTTATGATTTAAAAAATTATTTTTTAAAGTGGAAATGATATTTTTCTTAAAAAATGTTACAAATGATATTTCAAAATCATTTTCAATTTATGATCAAATAAATTTATGCTTCTTATTCTATACTGAGAATATGATCCAAGGATACCATTATTATTATTTCTTTTAATGGTGCATGTTTATGATAACTTGATTCTTATAAAACCCCCTTGTTTTTATATGAGATATTCATTGATGAAATGTTGAAATAATTATATAACATATTTAATTTACATAAGTTATTCTATGACATAAATGTTTGTGAAACCCACTTATTTTTATGGGTTCCAATATTATTTATTTATAAAAAACCTGTTTCATTTAATGGCTTTTAATATGATGATTGTTTTATGATCTTATGGAACATGTATGTTAATGATCCAAGCATGGGATAAAGAGTTATCTCTCACAGGAAAAGATATTATGGTCACAATGTAGGATGTGGATCGTCAAGAGAATAACCTAGAAGATGTATTGGATGAGATATTTTTTAAGATCTTTCCAGTAAGAAGAGTGTTATGGCAGACATGCTCCTTAGGAAGGAATTCTTGGAAAGGGAGTTGTCGAGGATCAATTAGCTCATGGAGGGAGATATTAATACTGGAATCTTCCATGAAGGTATCAAGGAATAAAAATTCAAGGTGTATCATAACATTTTTATGGATGATAGTGGGTACACTAATGAGAGAGACATCGTCGGTGCTACGACACTAGAATCCTTGAAAGACCTTTTTTCAGCCCTAATCCTCATCTCCCAAACTATTATCTTCGAGAGGGAAATGGTTACATTTACAAGATTAGAAACTAGATTTTAGATGAGGACAATGTCGATATGAGTTTCATTCATGATGATAAAGAAATCTAGGTAGATATGATGATCCTTAACCTAGAAAAAGATCCAGACCGTGACAGGTTGTCGTGCTCCTTTTTTAGAGAATCATGGGACCTCATGAAAATGGATGTTATCTCTACTCTTTTTTTCTACTTATGGGTGGTAGATTCTTCCCAGAATCGAATATGCCACAACCATTGTTTTCCACTCCATAACCAATCACCCCTCCTCAATTTCTCATTATTGTCTAGTGAGTCTGTGTATCTTTCAATATAATATTTTAGCCAACAAAATCTATGCAAGAGTGTCCACTCCAATGCTCTAGTTAGTTTCCCTAGTACAATATGGATTCATAAAAGGTTAATCAATTTAGGGGCTATTTCACTTGCACAATAGTTTATTAGAGACATAAAATTTAAGACTAGCGGTTACAATCTAGATACAAAGCTCGACATGAATAATTTATATTATAGGGTAGAGTAAGGAATTATCAAGAAGGTTCTCAGAGGTATGGGGTTTTCCATATGGAACATTGACATCATCATTAGGTGCTTCAACCAATCATGGTTTGTGGTCACGTTTCTTGGTAAATCTTATGGGGTTTTCAAGGATACCCATAGAGTGAGGAAATGTGATCCCTTGCACATGAGTATTTTAATTCACTCACAGGATGTCATCAGCGAAGATCTGTATAGGGGTATCAACAACATCAAGGTAGTGGCATATGAAATAATAACAGGAGTTTACTCTTTTTCTCACATGATATTTTCTAATAACATGTTTATATTCATGAATGCTAGTATGCGGTCTATCAGAGGCCTTAACGGGGTTTTGTAAGAATACAACTAAAGGAGAAGGAGGGTTATCAAAAAGGATAAAAGAAACTACATTATATCCAACAGATGCACTAACGCGCAGATCCCTATTATTCATCACCGCCTGGATATGCCTAGGGGGACCTTCCTTATATATTACCTAGGTTCCCCCATATATATATAGTGGGTTCACGTTTGTGCCTTCAACTCCTTCATCAGTGAGGTTACTAGACCTATTCTCAACTTTAAGAACATCTACTTATCATTAGTGGGTCATATAACACTGGTTAATATCGTTCTTCTTACCACTCATGTTCACTCTATCTCAACCATCAATGTCATGAAGTGAATCATTAACAAGATCGATAAGATACTTGTAGTCTTTATCTAGGATCCATGATTGAAGGGGAGGAATCAATGGGTTTCGTAGAAAAGAGGTGGAAAGGCCATCTTGGTAACGAAGCATTAATGATAACCAGTTTGAATACACGCCCTTGTGAATACATTCAATGATTTACAATGATGTTTTGGAACAACACACACATTGGGGTATTACCATGCACAACTCCCACTTTGATGCTGGGTTCAGGGTCATTAGTCAGGCTTCTCTGTTTTGGTAAGGTATCTCCCCTCTTATTACCACATTGTAACCTCATTCTAGATTGATCGTAGGAAAGGGGGACATATATTTATAGATCCAAAATTGGTCTAGGACCATCCTTGGCTTCCCTAGGTTCCTAAACACCTTTATCACTCCTATGGAG
Source organism: Viscum album (assembly GCA_963277665.1). Lineage (NCBI taxonomy): Eukaryota > Viridiplantae > Streptophyta > Magnoliopsida > Santalales > Viscaceae > Viscum > Viscum album. The sequence goes on along the minus strand of OY728146.1, from coordinate 1,824,879,795 downwards.
GCCCGCTCTCACTAGACATTCCTTGAAGAGAAATTGGATGAGGACCGACATGACACCTTCAACCTCATTGATCTCAATACCAAGCCAAAAAAGATGTATTTTTTCACTCTATACTTTTGGGTCCTTCACTTTAAGAGAAATATGGTGCATGATGTCCACCCATGAAAATAAATATACATGAAACAATAGTCTCTAGTCCTAATGTACTCCTCTCAAATAGAACACTCATACCTGAAGGCAATATCACAAGGAAATATCAACTGATGAGAACATTAAGTGATACTGCATCTTGATGGATTCAAGGTGCCACTGTTGCTTGGACCACCTTGAGGAGAGTGTGGGAAAACCATTTTTTGAAGGAGAATTGGAGATGGAGGTGTGGCATTATATTGGAATGTTTACAGAAATTCACGATAATTGCCTGGATGTCATGCCTTTTATAGATAAATGGTTCCATAGTGTGAAGGAGAGAGACCCTAAGTAGCTGGCCCACCCCATGCTCATTTATGATGGTTTTTGGTCGCTTTGGAAAGAAATGAATAAGTACATACATGATGGGGATATGACTTCGGGCTTGGGAATCATCCTTCATGCTAATTTTTCCCTCCTCATCCAAATCAAATACTGTAAAAACTAGAAGGAGTAGCCTACTCTCTAAAGCATTCATGCACGCAATGACATCTCTTCTACATTTAGAAAAAACATTATAGGGAATCGGGTCTACTGGAATCAACCTAGAAGAGGTATCAAACTTAATTTTTATGGTTCAAGAAACATGTGGTTTATTCGAGGAAGAGGGTTAGTGCAAGACCTCTCTGGGTTGGTAATCATGGCATTCTCGGCTTGCCTCAGCCACCATTCTTACCTCTAGGCGGAGGCCAAGGTGATGTTAGTGGGAATAAACTTATGCCGTTAAAAGGGGACTATCTTATTGGTGGTTGAAACTGACTCCCCATTTCTCCACAGTAACATAAAATGCTTTGGCACAACTCCATGGTATATTTACTACATCAATAGGAAGTATAGAGGCATGATTAAAAGAAATATCAGCATGGTCTTTACATGGTATTAGGGGAATAAGGTCGTGGACCACCTAGACTCTCTGGATGTCCCTGGTCTAGATCCCTTTTTCTTATACTTCTTTTACCATGAAGCGAGAGAGGGTCAACATGGTTATAGGGGTTTCCATCATCCTCCACTACTTTCAACCTACGTAGGACTCCCATTTTGCACATTTTAGGTCATCCTTTACTGTTTTTCTTTCTATCTTAAAATAAAATTTACATGATGATGATGATGGAACATGTATGTATGATTTACATAATGTGATGGGTTTGAACATTATCACAATCAGATTCATTGGGGAATGAATTATATATCTTGAGCTAAATTAGACTCGAATGGGGACTGAAATGAGTTCATTAATAGATTACATCCTCTATATTTATCTTAGTAGTGATCATTGACCACTATGATGGTTTGGGGTGGGTACCACTTATACTATTATAGTATTTGAAATAATCCTTGAACTATGAAAAAAATTAATTTATAAGATTATTTGAATGAAAATTTGATTCCCTACATGAATGTTTTGTTCTCATAGTTTACGATGTTTGATTATATTATGATTCATTTATTATGAACTATCATTATTTTTTCCAAAAGAAAGGTTTATGATATATTATATATATATTATGGTTTTTAAATTTTATTATTTGGTTTCCATACCCTTATACTAAATATATTTTTACATCTCCAATGTTTACCTTATCTAAAATTATGATATAAAACATTATTTAGTTTCCTTTACCCAAGTAATTATGAAATTTATTCTGTATGATATGTCTATAAATAGTTCTAGTTTTTATTAACATAATGATATATGATGAAGGTCACTTAAGGACCAGTTTTTATGTATTAATTATTCAAAAACTAGTAGATCAAAATGATTTTTGCATGTATCATTATGTTATGTAATTAATATTCTTTTTCTAAGACTAAATATTTATGAATAATAATTTTGGGTTTTTATATTTGATATCCATGTAAGGTTTAATAAAAAATTGTAAACTAGGATGAGAAAACATCAGTGAGATATCATGGTATTTATCTAAGGAAATTTCCAGGGATTTTTCTATTTATAAGGCTAATTATTAGTGGATGTATTTGAAAAATTAATGGAATTTTGGTAGGGAATATAATGATTATATTCCATGAAATTATAGCCTAGTTTATGTACAACAAGTGTATGAAGAACATACACAAATTCACCTATTGTAAATTTCTTTAAAAAGGACACATTGAGATGAAAACTATTGTTAAATGGTGAATGGAAATGATCCTTCCTCCACTCCTCGATTGACACTCCTAGGGGATGTTCATTCAAAATTTCTTGAAACATTATAAACCATAAAAAGTTTTTCAATAATGAATAATAGTGACCTAGGTTTATCCTAATGTGTCATTGATTAAAAATAATATATCATGATATAGACATATTTTATGTAATTTTTCAGGATTATTTGGTTTCCCACTATGAATAATTTTAATCACACTATAAATTTTTATTTTAGTAAATGATGGGATCCTAAATAACATAGATTAAAATTGAATGTGATATAGAATGTGTTGATATAATACCAAAAGTGATGATGTATGGAGTATAGAATATTATTATTATTCACCATCAATTATCATGATATATTATTAATAACATGAGTTTTAACAAACTCTCGGACTCACCATAGAATAGACGAAAATAATTCATTGATATTTTAGGAAGTGGTGACTGTGGTGGAATTAAGATTTAGTTTCATATATATCAATAATATAGGAAGAAGCACTCTAGGAAATGACTCAAATTCACAATAAGATGTTCTATGGGTGGAGAAGAAGGAAATATAGTAAGAAATAGTTAAAGGCGAATTAAAAGATCAGTTAAAATAATGGTCTATAATATAGTTCTCCCTCATGCATTAACAATAGATGACTTTTTTAAATGTGAAATGTATGGGAATTTTTAAAATGGATTTCCTATAAGGAATTCTTGTAAAGGGAATCCATAAGATGTTATTAGTACTTTTTAATAATTATTATAAAGATAACAAGAATGAAATATTAATGTTTTGGGATGTTATAATTTTTTTTATGATAAACATGATAAAAATAATCAAATTGAGTTCAACTAATGTTAATACATGATTCATATATTATATTTAATATCAACTATGAGTCATGAAATATGTTGATGAAGCCATGTTAATGGTACAATAATGTAGAGGAATGATTTATTTTTTTGATTGGGAATTCATGAGTTATGATATATATATTATTAAATATATAATTATTTTTCAATATAAAGTTTTTAAAAAGTATTATCAATAATAAGTTAAATCGTACAGATGACATAGAAATGTGATATAATTGAAAGTTTATACTTTATAAAAAAAATATGAATATGTAATGATGACCTATAATATGCTCGACAACATCACTTATGTTGAAACCACTAGCTTGAGAAATCTATGTGGGAAACTGGGGATCTAATAAGAAAAAAAATCTTCTATTTCTTTTTTTATAAAGTGATCATTTTCAAGTTACAATTTCCTTTTAAGGGGGTAGAATATAACAACCTAATATTTATTGAAATCTATTTTTTCAAATAATTTTAATTTTTTTAGAGCTTGTGTAACATGAGACAATGAGTTTTAATGATTTTGAAAAATTACTAAAAAATTAGTATTTAATATGATAGTTATATCATATACATTATAATGATATGCATATATTAGATTATCTAAATAATGAAATTATATGAAAAAAAACTTATCTAAAATCAATTCTATGTTTAGAAATAAATTATAAATGAAAATACAAACCAGTTCACAAGGCATGGAAATATTTTTCTAGAAATCATTTTTATGTGAACAATTTCATTTTATCTCAATAAATAAAATAAATCAAATTTGGTTAATTATTTTAATTAATATTTTTATTATATATTCTACTAAATTTTAAAAAATTGTATGATTTATATTCTAGGAAATAAATATGTACAAATCAAATATTATACTTAAAAACAATATATTTTTAAAAATGTTTTCCCAACATTTTCACACTTATTTGAAAATAAATTTCCAAATTTTAGTTTTAAAAAAAATTCAAATATTAACTTCATTTTTGAAAAAATAATTTTAGACAATTATTTGAGTGAATATTGTATTATTTTCTAAAATAAAAAATCTTTCAATGAATAGTTTAATTTTTTTTTCATTTATAATTATTGTTTATTTTAAAGATTAAAAAAAATATTTAATATAAATTAACATGTAATATTATTTAAAATATATATATATTTACCAAATTTATTTCATTGGAATAAATTTCACAATCAGTTTTTTATAAACATGTTTCAATAATTTGAATCATTTCTCATTGAAAAACTTCTTCTTCATCAAAAATATGGGATTTATTTTAAATTAATATTTTGCACTTAAAATAATGAAACATGGTAAATTAAATATAAATTTTTTAATAAATATAATTTATATTTTATGAAATATTTAACATTATTTTATTCCATTATGAACATGAAAGGTCCAAAAAATATATTATCACATAAACATGAAGCTCAGTTTACTATTGGAAAACCTTAGTACACCAATTTCTTTTAAAAAAATTTAACTGTTATACTCACCAAACATATAAAAGGCAACCCCTATCATATCCTATTAACAGATAAAAAACTATTTTTCATGGAAATTACCTACCAAAATACATTAATTAATTCCCTCATATCATCCCATAATCTTATTTTTTGTTATATGGAAAAATATGAAAGGGTTTTAGTAAACCAAAAGAAGTTTTCTGAAGAAGAGGTAATGTACCTAAATGAGAGTTTTATTTTATTTATTGGTCCACAATATTAAATTTTTATTAATAAAAGATTATATAATAGACATAATACATTATATATATTTATATTTTATTTTTTTAATTTAATTATAAAATTATTTTTCCTCATCCATTAAAGTAGATATGAAATCAAAGCTCCCAGGTCTAAATGATTACCTTCTCCCATACCAATGTTATTCATTTTCTATCACCACCTATCATTGGTGGATACAATTATGGATTTAATGTATTTATAATAAATTTATGATATTTTATACCTCTACAATTGTAACAATAAATATACCTTTTTTTCACCTTATAGTTTAAACTATAATAACATCTCACATGTGTACGATGACAACCACCTCAAAATTTTTTATGATATGTTATTTAATTTTATTTTACATGTATGATAATAAAGATAGATTAAATTAATAAAGAATATATCTTCAATATAAATTTTATTCTGTAAATGTGATATCACATATATCTTCTAATTATCCACTCTAAAAGGTATACAATAACACCGCTCGTTTATGCAACATACTACCTCCTAACAAAGAAATGTGATTAATTTTTCACAAACACTTTTCATGGATGGTAATGATTCTAAATTTAATAAATATATAATATATATATGAAAAAATATAATTATATAATTGTAATATATTAATTTTTTATAATTTAATCTTTGGATAAAATGAATACATCGTTTATTCATATATATAGACTACCATCTCCATGAATGGTGCATTTAATTTTCCATCTATATATTTTATGTATTAAAAATCATAAATATATAAATAATATATATTTTAGTAATATAATGTATAATATTATTGATATTGTTAATCCACAATCAAATTAATAGGACTGAAAATACCAAACCAAAGCATATGTGAAAAACAAATCATTTATTACCCGAAACATAATTTTAAAAAGGGATTGTTAATTGATGTGTAATAAAAGATCATAGGTGAACAGTATATAATTTTAATTATATAATTACAATTCCAATATATATTTATAATAAAATTATAATTATTTTATTTTATGTTCAAATGTTTATGATATAAATTCAGACATCAGGTAAGCTATTTTTATCTCATTTTAATTTTATATGAGTCACATATCATATTCACCATCTGTTTATTTTATGTCATGTATAAAATTACCATGAATTTATTTCATGATTAATATCTCTAAAATTATGGGGATTTAGAAATTAATTTGGGGATATCTATTTCTTTAGGATTATAGATTCAATGTTGTCAAAGTAGTAAGGGATTTTTTCTTAATTTTCTTTATTTATGATATGAGTTATAATATACTCTTTTATTCCCCCATGAGGGGTATATACTACCCCATTCAAATTATATTACATTAATATTAGTTGTTTTTAAGGTATTAAATGTTTTAGTTCATGTTATTCTTTAATTGGACCTTTGATTCAAAAGATACCAATCTAACTGTTTATGGGGATTGGGTCTCTTATGTTTTCAATGTGGTCAATGTATGATCATAAATTCTCACTGTTTATTAGGATTGTTTATGTTAATGATTACTAAGATAAAATATTATTATCCCTATCTATATAAACTCACTAATTATATTCTATTATAGTTATTTCATCAGAATAATTATTTAACTTTTATTTATGGTCATTGTGTACTCATGTTTCTAAAATATGTTTTTTAATGAAAATAGTATTTGTTTTTTTACCTTATATGAATACCTATTTTATTACATATCCATTTTTGGGTAATTTGTCCAAATATTTTTTATTGTACCTCTATTATTTTTTAAATTCATTTTTAACATTTGTTTCTTTTTTATAAAAACGTACAGATTTTTTATTTTTAAATTTTCATTTTCAATGAAATATTTTTTCCCTCAAAGAATTTTTTTAATGATTTTTAACGATTCATTATTTTGTTTTCAATGTTATTTTTAAAATATATTAATTTGAAAATTCTTTTTAAATATTTTTTTGATATGAAATGTATATTTTTCTTAAGAAATGTTTTATATTATTTTTAAACATTATTTTAAAAAAATATAGGTTTATTTTCAAGAAAATTATTTTGAAAATAATTTATTTTTTTAATAATTTATTTTTTTCCAATTTGGAAGGATATTTTTCTCAAGAAATGATTTTTAATTAATTATCAATATTATTTTATAATTTTTTAAGGTCTTTTTAATGGAATAGGATTCAGATGATGTGTTATGATTTTAAAAGTTTTTTAAATGTGTAAAGTTAATTTTCCCCATGAAATGTTCCATGTAATCATTCAAAAACGTTATCAATAAAATATGAAATAATTTGATGTGACTTATTATTTATTGGGGATATGATCCAACCATAAAAATAAATATTCTCTATTTTGACGTTTTATGTTTATGAGAACATTATACTTTTGAATATTGATTATTTTTCCATGAGTTATACTCTGACAAAATGGTGAAATGATTATAAAACATGTTTCTTTTCTATAAGTTTTTCTATGATGAAATATTTTTATAACCCATTTCCTTATATGGTATCTGATATGATGAATATTTTATGAAGCACATTTCTTCTGGGGTTTTTCTGTAATGAATGGTTTATTATATTATGGAACAGATATGTGTGATTTACATTATGTGATCGGTGGAACCTATTTGTATCTCCAATACATTGGGAAAAGATTGATATCACATGAGATAAAAGGAATGAAATTGGGACTAAACCCATTTTGGTAAGTGACTATGTCCACTATGATAGTCTTGGGACTGAAAAATTCCTATAATAATGGTATGGGGACTAAACCCATTCCACTTTGATATTTTTTGAAATAAACCACGAATTAATATCGAAATTATTTTTTATACATATTTGTATGATGAAAATCATTTTCTTATTCTAATGCTTTGTTTACATGGTTCTTTTTCATTGATTCCATTATGATTCATGTCATATAAAATACCAATATGTTTTCAATTACTAATTATTTTATATATGTTTTGAAAGGTATTATTTTAAAATGTTACTCTAATGTTCTCATACCCTTATGACCACTATATGTTTATATCTCCCTTATTTAACCTTAATGTGCATCTTATATCACCCTTTACTATGAATCCTTTACCTGATACTATTTTAAATAACAAATATATGAAGGGGGATAGCTGTGATGAACAGAGTCAGAGATTCACAGCTCACTTATGTACCAGTTTTTTAAGTTTTCATGTTTCTAATGTCACTATACATAAACTTTTCTACTATGGGTCATTATGTTTTATAATGAATATTCATATTTTAAAATTAAATATTAATTAATGAGTTTTTTGGTTGATTAATTTAATATCAAATTCTGAATAATAAAATGTATAATGAAAAATAGTAAACATGGCATGAGATAAGAAAATATTAGGCTAGTAGACTAATCCTACCATAAACATGGACTAGTGAAATATTATTCCTCTATAACACAAGCTTAAAAATAAGAGAAACACTAGATGAGAGAACCCCCTGAAAATATCAATATCATTTCACTAGAACAACAAGACTATTGAGTAGAGGAAACCCCATTGAAGAAACCCCCAAACAATATAAAAATGATGGAACTGAGCTAAAACTTCCACCAAATTACCCAAAAATTCTCATGAGCATTATTTCTAAAGTCATTTAAAATGTTATTATATTTCCCAAAAATTTTGAAAAATCCTTTCATTTACTCAGACACAGTTGAGTACCCCATTATAAAATGTATTGGAATATTTTTATTAAAACATGTGGATAAAAATAGTTTATTTAAATTCCATTCACACATACAATAAAATAATTCTAGATCATTATGAAAATAGTCAATAAAACCACATCGTTAATTGATCATACAATAAAGGATAACTATTGAATCACTAACCATAACAGGGGTAACCCAGACCTGCAACATGATCCAAAATTAACATAAGGAAATAAAATAAGAAATTTATGGCCCTATAATTGAATCTGACATCTTAGAATCCCATCAACTTAAAAAGATGTCAAAGAGGGTAGATCACAACATACCATAGTGAAAACTCACCCACCACACCAAAACCAATAATGGACCATATCTTGGAATAATATCTCACACAAAATATTGAAAGGAGAAAAAATTTCACCATAATATTGATGCATCCAATACATAGAGCCATGAAAATTTCCTAGAAAATTGAAATTATTAAGTAAAAATGACCGATTATTCTGGATACGTGATAAAAAATTTACAAATATTAAACACCGAATGAAATTATATTGAATGAACAAAGATATCCAAAATCACCATGAAGGATACCAAGGGTTTGGGGGAGAAACCTACACATTGACTGAAAACATAAAATGTGAAACATGACTACTATATAATAGCCCATAGGATAAAAGTGACAAACATCTCATATATGGATTCAATATTCAATGAACTATATATTTGAAAAAACCATGTCATGATAATTTGAACATGAATGCTAATATCATAGTGTAAAATGGGGTATTAATGTGTCAAATAAATTTATAGCATAAAAAGGATATTATGTATTGAAAATTTTTTGTGTTGTATACTATGTTTTAGGTGGCTCATAGTGAAGTACAGAGATTGTAATCTTTATCTTACAACGTAACAATTTACAGTCTATAATATACTACCTATAGTATGAAATAACTCCAAAAAACAACTCTTATGCCGTCAAAAGTGGGAGAGAAGACCTTAAACATGAAAAGGTGTATAATTTTCCGTCCATTAATTCAAAAATTCCACACCATAAGTCCTTCCTCCTATGTGATGTATTGTGGAAGATGGGAGATCTATAAATAGATGCGTCCACTACTCATCTATCATTGATTCATAATACCATATATCATGAGAATAAGATCAATAACAATATTACACATTGAAAAAAGGAGTACACATGGTAAACAAGTCATTAACATGAGAATACATGATCTACACTAGATTATATACAACTAAAACATCTAGATTAAACATGATATCTTCCTAACTCATAATGTGAGTGGGATCAGGTGGGTATCCCATAATATGATATAATATGAAAAACCCATAGATACCTATCAATATAGACATTAAAAATCACTAAAAAAAATATTCCAAGATACATAGTAACAAAAAATCATCCAACCAATCTTAGAGCATCCTTATATATAACCCATGACATATGAGACATAAATGAGGATAAACGTTGATAAAATGCAGTCACCAATGGAGAACACAACAAGTTGATTTCGATTATTCTTATTTCTTTTTTGCTGACTCTACACTATCACCAGATGCCAAAAGATATCATAAATCTTCACTATCATGTTTTAAATGAGACTTGCCTCTTAATAGTGCCCTCAACCACTTCTTCCCTAAAAATAGTTGACTTGCATGGGTTCCATAAAAAATCCATAAAGTAAATTATTCAAGTCAAACATTGATATTTTCTTAAAGACTCAACCATTCCCAAATGTATATCCCATTATCCACAAAAAAAATAAGATGGGAGATAATAGTATATGCTTTAAATAAGGAAGAACATACCCTTTCTGACAATCCATATATGAATAGTATGTTGTAATCATTCTTTCCTAAGTCCACATATCCTCTTAGGTAACCTTCCATAATTTCGATATAAAACTGCAATACTAATTGAAAATAATTGTAGGCGAACCCAATGTAACATTAGTATATCAAAAACATATTACTTGCCTATATAATTTACCTTATATGTTTCCCTAACAAAAAATGAATGGAGAAGATCACACAAACTTACTAGCTTTCTAAAAAATAGAATTATTCACTTAGGATATCCCTGGAAATCCAATAACCAAGTGCACTAATACCTCATCCCATTTCAGAACATGTACTAAAAGAGGCTGAATAAAATTACAGGGTTTTAGATTCCCTTATTTTAATTATTAGTAGGTGTAATAAGGGTATACATAATCTGAAATATCATGCTCAATACCCGTCTATCGAAATTATCATCTCATGTCACAATTAATCTTCATTGTTCTAGGATGATTGGCCCAAAATGACCATGAATGTCAAGAAAAAAGGCCTCATTAATTCTTGGATGATAGATCGATCTCAAAAATGGATAACATTATCTAAAGGGAGTGAAAAACTAGAAGTTTTTTCTATAACCTAAATAGTTTATATGATTCCCCTTAATCCCTCATCCTTCAATACACCCTATATAATAATCACAAGGAGAGATGATGATAGAGAGACAATGGTCAGAAGCTTACCCAAACCAACCTCATGAGAATTTAGTTTAAAAATGATTATTAGATCCATTTGGTTTCACTCTTCATTCAATTCCGAGACCAATTTTGTTGGAACCTTACTATTGGAAGCATCGATATCGACATTCCCCATCTTCAGGGTGGAGGCAAAGATGATATTGAGTTTCTTAATGAATTATACCTACTGACTCTATCTAATATCCAAATATTAATATGAATGTATATATATTAGACTCTTATGGTAATAAAATACCATAAATATCGTCCCAAAAAGATAATAGCACCAAAATTTATGCACATTTAGAACAATGGGAAGCTCATAATCAAGAGTGTGGTAATTTTACTCATGTAGACAAAGTAGATAAGAGTGTCAACTGAGAAAATTATAACTGTTTATAAGAAAACATCCAAAAAACACCTAGATCCTAAGAAAACAATATTCTATATACTAGGATTAGGAAAAATAAAAATTTATGAATCTTTTAGAAGTAATTTCATCTTGTGGAAATAAGTTTAACACTTTTCATCCCATATTACATTTACCCACTATTTGGTAAGAGTATTCATTGGAGATTGTAGGTTTGATAAGTTTTTCAAAATTACTGATAATATTCAAAAAGGGCATAGATTCTGTAAATGTAAAAAAAAACATTATGCACAACCTTCCATGATAATAAATATTTCTTCTTCTTATGAATGACTCAAAAGCAATGTTTAGAAACCATGTTCCCCATGAATATTACTTCTTGGACTGAGATACTAAATTAAAAAAATTCCATAACTACATTTAATATTCATAATTCCCCAAACCTAATAAAAATGGTGCTCTTGATCATGATCATATATCATATAAATAAGAATATCATCATTGATTAAAACAAAAAAAAAGTGTTGATATATTGATGGAATATCAATTTTATTGGAGAAATAAAAACTGTATGAGTATGAGTTAGACAAAAAAACATCACATGATACTCTTAATGGACATACCATCTATTAGAATACATATTGGGAAAAACAAACTAAAAAAACCTGAGATTATGATAACCTCCCAGAATAAAGATCTTCCAAAATCACATTGTCTTGTTAAAAAAAATCCAAAATATCATCCACATAAGGTAAAGGACATATAATATTTTCCACGACCTGGTTTGACTTCTGATTGTCCTCACAAAAACATAGTGACACCACAACCTTCTTGGAAGATATTTTAGAGAATTATTATAGTGAAACAGTAGGGTGAAAAAAATTATTTTACCTCAAGACATAGTACATAATCAGAAGATATTTCTACTCTAGTGGTTTCATATTATAAGAGGGTATCAAAATTATCTACATTCCCAAAACCAAATCAATCGAAAACCCTTCCTATCTCCATGGATAAAGATTGGATATTTCTTATTGGAAAACATCAGGGAAGTCCCTTAAAACCAATAAAATGTCATCTATAGAAGAAACATAATCATAATAAACTAGGAATGAAGAAAAAAATATTTTAATCTATAAGAGTGAAGGTCCTTCATGACCAATTATAGGATCCCACTCTTTAAAAAAATTAATGAGGGATCCTATAAGTAGTAAATAAAGAGATAATCCACTAATAACAATAAAAATCAACAAGATTAGTGATAATAAAATCCATCTTGGTTATAATGTAAAATGGATCATGTATGAAAACAATGAAATCTCAGACTCACTCTATATTAGCATTAGATAATAAATAAGGAAGAAAATGAAATTCCTTCTCATTTTTTTCCAATATGTTTTTCTAACTCCATGGAATAGAAAATAAGATCCATTGTATCTTTCATCTCATCATCAAAATAGTAATTCATAATAATGTTATAAAAACCTTTTTGAAACAATGGAGACACTACATAAGATGAAATAACATTGATACCTCTCACTCCTGGTGGGAAAACTTCTTCTTACACTATAAAATAATCCATTGTTTGACGGTAATTGACTCTTTAGACATGTGGATGGATCCGTATAGTCATTGAATAATCATACTTCATATTATATTCCTTTGGATCAAATTATTCATGAACATAATGATCCATAGAAATTTATTAACCAAATATATTTAGATATTTATAGCTTCAAGAAGAATATCATTCCTCTTCCAGTGAGGTATAATAATTTTGGGTGTTATCAAACGTTCCACACTAGTATTATTTCATGGAAACACTATAGACTATAAATGAGTGGGTACAGGAGGCCTTCTATTGAGAACAACCTCCACTACTATTGTGATTATCGTTCCACTTCCCCATATTTATGTGTGTTCTACTAAAGCTATCACTAGCTCTGGGATAAGGGGGAGAACAACCTTTTTCATTCATGTTTTTATCTTTTATCATAGATCTATATCAAAAAAAAACATAGTTAGAAAGATTTAGTATAAATAAATTTAGTTTTATATCTTCTCAGAAACCATTTAGGTACTTCTGTGGTTTGAGATAATCATTTCATACAACCATCATAACAAAATAAACCAATTCTACAAAGAAATTGGTGTACTCTAACACCAAACTCTCTCCATGTTAAAAAGATTAGAACTCCATAAACATTTCCCTAATAAATGAAATTTTACTAAACTACATAATGAATAGGGCCTTGAAACCATTCCAATATAATCCAATTTTTTATCTAATTTTCAACTAAATTCCACTACCAGATGTTGAGACCCTCAAGTGTGAACATTGCCCCTTTCACGATGTTATAATCAGGTATAAAAAGGATGTAAAAGATCTCATATATATTTTATAATATGTCCTCAACCACATGAGGTGAATTCATACCCCTAAAAGATAATGGTTTCTCGTATATGAACTCTCTTTATTGATATGTTTCTCCCCATGCCCCGGGATGTGGCGTAACACATGGGTTATGAAATTGCGGTTCATTTTCATCCATGACATGAACTACCTAAAAATTCCTCTATAATTCTAATCTACCTGAATATTAAAATGTGGATAATCCACTAAAACCTTATATGGAACCAATAAAATATGTATCGTAGTAATATCACCACACACAAAAAGGGAATAAATGATAAAATTAAAAGATAATACCAGTTAAAACTAGAAAATATATGTAAAAATTGACATTGAGATCAAGAAGTCAACACTAGGCACACGCATCCAACATCCCATGGCTACATGAGTCACAATATGGAAAGAGGTGGATTGGGAATCCTCCCAAACGTCCTCTCATGTTTTGGAAATCCAATATCTTTTCTACAAACATCCCATGACTAAAAATAACCATTATTAAATAATATTTTTTAAAAACCTAACATATGATACCTTCTTGATTTAGAACATGACTCATTCAAATACATACTCAAGTGGGGATTGTGATCCCCAGATGATTGAGACTAGAACCTGAGAATTAATAAAAATCCATAGGGAATGATTTTACCAATCTGAAGTACACAAAATGGATTATATATATATATATTACTGAAGGAAAGAGTTAATTACAAACTATAGGAACGTTATTTCATAACGGGAAGAATAACGAAATTTGGATACAATAAAAAATACACTAAACATACCAAAGAAGAAACACAATAACAAGGAATAACTAAAATTTAAACTCACTACTTCAGGACATAAGGTGAAAAAATAAGATCATATCACTACTTTCTACACTTTACCCACTGACAAAAACATCACCACCTCATTATAGTGCCTTCCATTTTCTTACATCCGAATACATAACAATGTCTACACACCATTGAAGGGGTTTATAGGGTGTTATCTAAAAAGGATTAGTATGATTAAACATAGGTGTACCATATCACTTCTATAAATAGACAATCATTAATATTATTATTTTAATTTAAATATAATATAAAAAGAAATAAAATATTTTATTTTAAAAGAATGGTAAAAATATATCTATTTTCAAATTTCTTAAAAAATATTGGTAACATAACTTCAAAACAATATTTATAAAAAATTTTATTATTGTTAAAGAAGTTATATGAATGAAATAATGATAAAAAGGAAATCCATAATGGTTAAAATATCCTTGGGATCAAAATATATTGGGATTGAAAACTTCTCGTACCATAAATAATGACTAGTGAACAATCTTGTCTTTATATCATTATCTTATAATGAATTGGAACACCCCCTGAATGAACCTGGCCTACAATGTAAATATCAAGTTCATAGAAAAACGGTCCTTGGAAGTAGTGTAAAAAAACATGAGTGAACCCCCTAATAATATATAGATGATGTTACTAATATTATCAATCCCCATATATACCTAATATTCCCACATGTTTCATTTTATCCAATAATTTTAGGTGATTTTATATTTCAATATAAATTTTCATTAACCTTTAATTTCATAAAACCTATTTAAAAAACCCATTTCAAAATGCAATGAAGAAAACCATTTCACTTTATGAAAAACTCAATGAAAATAATATTTTACGTCAAATTTACTCACACAAAAAAAGATAATTAATTGACAAAACAGTTTATAAAATAGGTTCATTAATAACTAATTAAATAAAGTCAAGAGACAAAACGTCCAATATCAAATTAGGATTTACATGACCACAATGGGATCCAACGATACTGGAAATATTTCAATTAAAATTAATAAGACCCTTAGATTAATTAAAAAAACATTATAATCACGCTCCAAAAATAGAAAATTAGACAGAGAGGGTAGGTCACAACATTTTTAAAGAACACACACACACACACACCACACCGTAACAAACAATGAATTTCTCAAGATACAATATTATAATATAGATCTTGAAATGTAAAAAAAACATCACAATATCTTCAATCAATCCAATTATATCACCGCACCACTTATTTGAACAATGAAAATGGTGAATCTGAATGGGCTCATACCTTGGATAATCAATGAATCCAAAATATAGATCTAATTCAGAATGAAATGTTATAGAAGGAATTAAGTCACCCAAAATAATATATAATGATACTTAGGGTCCATGGGAGGACACTATGAATCAAATGGGAAACATCAGTGTAGTGACATTGACCTCAGTACCCTACACCCAACATCAACATTACTATATTAGAATGATATATAAAGAATCACATATTGAATAAAATAATAGATTAGTACTCATGAGAAAATTGATACATACATGATTCATATATTAAATTTGGATACACAAACTAGAATATTATTATTTTTCATGAATAACATTAAGGGTTATGTAAATAGAATATTATCATGAATAAATAAGCACAATACTACATATGTAAATTACTAAACAAACATGTAATTTGAAATAATTTACTGTCATAATACATTTAGAAATGTAAATTAATGAAAAAAACATGACATTTAATCAATAATGAGGTATCACAACTGGATAAGGAAAGGTAAATATTTGAAAACAAATTCAATTTAATCAAAAATTTAAGAATCAAATTCATTCGAGGATAATACCATTTCCAAAATATAAAGAATAATAAAAAATCATGATAAAGGAAATTATTAATTATTGGTTTTAATCTTCTTAAGATCAGGATACATAATTTGTTAATACCTTTCAAAATATGGTTTAGTACAATAGGTAGAATCCAATTTAATGATAAATTAATAATTTATATCAAGAGACAACTAATGCATAATGATTCAATATAATTCTAGGCCCCAACCATTATTAAATTTCCAATTAATTCCCCACATATCAAGAATTTCATTTAATTCATAATCAATGTACCTTAGCATAAAAAATCTGTATTGAGTAATGAATATAGACTTACAAATATATACCTATATAAATAAAAAAACATTCAATGTTTAACACCATATATACAAGTTATATAATTTTAAATAAATAAAGAAATCCTTGATTAATAATATCTATATTTTGGGGAAATATATTTCCTAATTATTAAAGTAAAGTGAATATTTCAATTGAATTATATTGACTAAAAAACAAGAAAGTGAATGACAACACATTCCATTGAAATAATAGACATAACCCATCTCAAGAAATAATAATGATGATATCAATAAAACGTAACCCCATAAGTTAATTTTTATAATAAAAGTATGAAGTCATTGCTGAATATAAACACCATAAAAATGTAATTAAAACATTCTTGTGGAAAATAATCTAATTACATTAAAAAAATAAAAAAATAAAACATATTGAAATTAAATTTATTTGAAATTTTCATTTGAAATTTTCATTTGAAACTTATTAATTTCTTAAAAATTGAAATTGCATGTTGTAAATATGTTACATACATGTTGGGTATGTTAAAACAATGATGTATTTCGCATTTTTGGTAAAAGATAGATGCTCCTTTATTTGAAAATGATAATAATTCCGATTTAATTTTTTCATAAAAATCTAGAATAGGTAAAAATATCTTTAATAAATCAATTATAAAATTATAAAAACATATTTATGTTTTTTTAGAAACATGATTTTCAAAGAAAAAATATTTCTGAGGTGAGAGAGATATAATGTAATCTTTAACTAAAAATATTTACACAATATTTTTAAGTACTAAAGAGTGTAAATATTGTAATATAACATAGAAAATTCATGAATAAAAAGATAAAAATAAAAATAAATGGTTTCATTGGATAATTTTCAAATAGTTTTCTTCGATGGAAATTCAATCATAAACAATATCAATTAAAATGATACTATGAAATTTACCCATGAAAAGATCATAATATTGATGTGAGAAATAACTGATGAATAGATTATTTGTGTCAATTATAAATGAATATATACCATGTGAAAATAAAATATTATTTAATAAAATTTCATTATACAATAAATCATATAATATCAAAGGAATATAAGGAATTAATATAACCCAATAAAAATAAATTGAGTTATGAAATTCATTACCATTTGGTATCATTCATGTGAAATAAAACTTGATTAAAAAAATTAAAATTTCAATATAAAATAACAGTAATTATCAAGGAATCAATATGATAAATCTCATGTGGTATGTATATACAACATATAATATAAATTATGTTCATAACATTATAATATTCTTTAATAAATAGAAATTGAGATGAAGTCCCTTACCTCATGATTAAATTTGGTTGATAAATTTTTATCATCTACTATAACGGGTTTAATCAAGTTTTAAATTTACATCAAACCCATATTCATATTGATAATATAATATATTATCCTTTTATAACATATTATCAACAATTCATTATTAACCCTTTATTATTTTCATTTTTTTGGATATTAATTGCCCAATTTTCTCATGCATGTTTTCAATGAATGATATAGTTCTTGAGAATAATATATAGATTCTGTAGCTCAATAATGTTGTTAATTTTTTAAATATAATTTTTCTATAAGATAAAATTTATGAATCATTTTTTGAATTGACCATTTTAAATATTTTACAATGATTTTGGGGGAAGTGGGAAATGAATAAACATGAGCGATGATATCTTTTTCTTAATGCGTTAAAGGGTAAAACAATTTGTGATATATTAATTTTTTTAAATAATTTTAATCTCATATTAAAAACATATACTTATTTAATTTAAACTTATTACATTCCATGTAATACATTTGAGAAAAATGAATCACATCTATTCAAGATGTAGTAGTCCATAATACACATGAGCAACGTAATTGTAATTTAAATAAAACATAAATAAAGAAGGTATATATGGATTTATAAATAATTTAGTATAATAATATCATATATATCATATAAATTTGTTAAATCAATCATTATAACTATACTTGATGGTTGGTGATGGAAAATGAACAACATTGGTTCATGAGGTGGTAGTCCTCCATAAACGTGTTCGATGAACTTGTTTACCATTTGATGGGGGAGGAGATGGATAGAGAATATATCATTAAAATTATAATGTCTAAAAACATGGTATATATTTTTGTCATTGTATTAAATATTTTATGAAATATTATAACATTTAAAAAGAATAAATAAGACGAATAAACTTTTTGATGATAATTACATCTTTAAGAGAATCCTTCTTTGGACATCTTCTCAGTGACACTAAGGTGGGTAATTTTAGAATAAAAGAAGCTCTAAAATGGTTATATGGATGATGTAGAATACCTTTTATAGGTTTTGAAAGATCTATTTTAATTTATAGATGTGCATAAGTGAATGACAAGGGGAGTTCCCTTTTATAAGCGTGAAAAGTGATCCCGGATGGAAATTGCCTTGAAATCCTCCAAGTGAATGAAAAATGATAAATTAATTAACATAAAAAAAGATTATAATCACATTAATATATAATCTATGATACTGTAATGTGGGAATATGGCCATCTAATTAGATTCTGACAAGTTTTCAGGTTATGTTAACCCTTATATTTTTAGTTTAACCAATGTTGAGCCCATGTTTACCTTCACTGTGATAATTAATTTTGTTTTGTTTTTACTTTTAATTATATTATCATTTTTTGACAATATTATAAATATTATATTATTATTTTTTAATATTTAATCGTTTTTATGAAATTAAATTCACATAAGGTGTGTAATTTAATTTAAAATCATACCCACAAACATGATGAAAAAGTGGGTTTATAAAGAGATTATTCTCATAAGTATATAAGTTTTCAATATATAAATGAAATATGAAAATTATTCTAATGTCCTAAGCCTATTAAATTTTAATATAAATGAACATAATTTAAATTAAAAACAATTATGAATATAATTTTACATTTTAAATTATTTAAATTAAAAGATTATTTTCAATATGAATCAGTATTTGTCACAGTTCGTTATAAAAATAAACATTTCATAAAAATACCAAAAAAACCCTATAATATAATTTTGATATGTTTATGGAAAAAATTAAGTAAATTTTATAACAAAAAATATCTTAAATTTGTAAATAAGTTTATTTGAAATTTTGTTCACAAATAGTGACTAAACCCACTTTTAAAAGACAAACTGGTTTTCAGAAAATATTTTTTTCTATTAAATGATTCTAATTTGATTTATAATGAATAGAAAACTAAGTAATTTGATTCTAAATGTGTAATACATATAATATTAATATTTTATTTTGTATTATTCCAACCATACATTTTATTGGTAACATTATAATGGTATACTTTAGTAAAGTTCATTTTGAATTGTAGATTGGTGTTAGGGTAGATATAGAAGTGATTAAATTTAGAGAAATATAATATATTGTTTTTAAAGCTCAATTATGTGTGTATTATAAAGTATTAAACACAATTTTATTATTTTATAATTTTATGGTGTTATATCCTCCCCACCCAAAATAAATTACATCTTCTAGATTTGATCTTTCATATAGGATTTAAGGATTTGATATGTGAACATTAATTTGTTAAAAACCAACATATAAAAAGGGATAGTAAAAAATTTTCATGATAAGAGAGAAAGGAAAATATGATGTTCATATTGAATAACACATTACAATGATTCTATCTGTGATAAAATTAGTGGCATACAATACAATAAACATGGAATAAAAGATTACATTGTTATATATATTGATAGAGTTCATTGATCTTTATAAATTCAATTATCAATGGAATATAGTGTAAAAACCCATAAATATTTGATGATTTAAAAGACCATTAGTTTCATCAGATATGAAATTAATAAAGAAAATGTTATTTTCAATATCATTTTCCAATTTTTGAGAAATTATTTAACTTTATATTCACATAATGAAATATACTAACATGGTATCATTATATTCCATAAAAATTTTGTTCCATTGGTTGTTCTTAGATAAATTTCCAATTCATTTATTACTACAATAAATGAATATCAGTTAATTAATTTTCTATTTCTAAACCAATAAAATTGACAATTAAATATTGTAATATCCATAAAAGAGTGACACATATTTCCATCAATCTCTAACTATTTTCCAAAGCTGATATGTTTAACGAATGTTGGATAATATAAAACATAAATAAAAAATACTAATAATTAAAACCAATTATAATTTAATAAAATTATTAAATTAACTTATATAACTAAAATCATAGAAATATTAAACAGGACATCATGTAGGCCAATGGTAGGTGATAAAACAATACAATCCATCAATTATGGGTTCAGGCCTAATAGCCTTGATGGATGGAATATGTTGTCCCTCAATACATGTGTTGTAGTTTTTATAAAACCATATTTGAATAATTCTTATTTTGTTACCATATTTTGATGTTGAATAAGTACTACAAAAATAAATGATAATATAAAGCTTATGGTTACTAATACATTTAATCCTTTCCACTAATATGTAAATTAATTCATCCATAAATAAATTTTTTTATATTCTAAACCAATGGGTTGTATTCCCATAAATGTTTACTAAAAAATTTTCAATCATGTTATATTAATACCAAAAAAAATTCAAAATGGGTGTCTAATAATTATATCTTATGATAAACCATAAACTGTTAAACGTATTATGTTATATATAACTCCTATGTTAATTAAGACATATGTTTCCAAATTTTTAAAAAAATTAAATATGTTCAATGATTCTTATAAAAAAAAATTGGTAAAAATACTTCTACAATTTATTTCTTTATCCCTAACAGGTAAATAATTATACCATTTTATTTCATAACAAGTCCTTCCTTAGTAAAAGTATTAATCTTTAGAAGAGAAAAATGGATTGGATAGTTCCCAGTTTCCCCACATTTAAGTCAAAAATCCAAAAATGGATACCAATGTTGAAATTAATTTCCTTCCATATTACTATTAAATTTTCCTCGATAATTCAAAACTTTATACCCTAATATTCCATACATAAAATGTTTTACATTTACTTTATGGTTCATTCCTTGGTGTCTCTTATAATATTTCTATCATAAATGAAATTTATCCTCATTTTATTCTTTCTATCCACCACATGAGCTCTTACTGGACTCCATGCTCCCCTTATTTGGAGATTTTGGGAGTCTGTGAAGGTATAGGTTGGTAATCATATTTTGGGATAACTGATTTTGAATAATCATGATATCTTCTATTCATTTCATCATCCAATTTGTTTAATCATATTCATCACACAATCCTTTATATACATTGTTAACATGATTCCTTTTGATTCAATCTATTGTCTAAAACCAAAAAACAAAGTATGATCAATAGTGATCATATTGGGAGGCCCATATAATAAAAAGGAAGACATTATAATTTTTCTAAATCATAATTATATATTTTAAATCTAATAAATATTAGGTTTATTTTAATTTATTAATTTTCATCATCATTTAAAATCCTCCAAAGAGGATAGTAACAAAAATGTGAATTGTCCTAAGAATATATACGAGGGGTTTCAAACTAGGTGTTTAGTATGGATCGTTATCATGCAGAAGATGATGATTGAGTAAGGCTTAATACACCCTTTTAGAGATAGTACTCCGAAGTTCCATATTGTTATAAATAAATCTATATTTAGTTTTCAATGATTTATAAATTGTAAAAAACCTATAATCTAATCTATAGAAACACATTTGGATGTTATTCCATATTTATCTTCAATGTATGTCATAGGTTTATGATACCTATTATAGGTTTTCAAAAATCTTGTTTTCATTGATTTTAGTAATATTACTTTATTTAAAGCTATTGAAACACCAAGACCAGTATCCCAGAGCCAATTCATACTTCAATACAATGGAATAATATTCACAGAATCTAATTCTGAATTATCAAATAGATTATTTGGATTTTTTATTTTGGAACAAATATGATTCTCCAATTGCATTAAATTAAACAAAATTCACCATATTTTTTTTCAAGATTAACCTAATATCCACAAGGATATCTATCTAAATAAATCATTGTACACTTCATGGATACATAGATAAAAAAATATGGATATGACTAAATTATCAATAAGGGTTATGTATATAACAATATATCATGAATCTATTTACATAATCATGGAAGGGAAAAAATTAAACACACATTCCATTTATTTAATTTGATGAGCATAATCAATATGAAAATGTAATTAAATTAAATCATATTATATTTAATTGCTAATGTGTGTATCATATCTGGATAAGAAAGTAATATGGTAATGTAATATATCAAAAATCACTCCATTTAATCAGTAAAATATAAATGAAATGAATCTTGACATAATATCATTTATATAATATCAATGAAAATAATAATTTAATCATCAATGGAGGAAATGATTAATTATGTGAAATGATATTATTAGGAACATGATACCTCTTTATTCAAGACCATTTACAAGATGATTTAAAAAAAGGTAGAAACTAGTTTAAATTTTCCTTACGGATTTTTCAAATGAGACAACTGATGCATTGAGGGGTATATAATTCTTGGAAACACACATAAATTCAAGTACAAAGCAGTACATGTATATCGAATAAACTATTTAATTAATGAAAATTGTGTATTATTATAAAAAATCAATATAGAGTAATAGAATTGTGTTTGATCATATTTTCCCAGCTTAGAAAATAAATTTCAATATTTAGCACCATATGTGTACTCATCTGAACTCTTATAAATAAAAGTACATTATTATTTAATGGTTATTACATAATATGGTTATATAAAAAAAATCACTTTTGTGTTTTATTATATCTAATTAGATAAAATAGAATATTAATAATCATTATTATTCATAATATAGATGTTAAATAGTGATCAAAATATTAGTATAAATATAGGGCATTAACAAATCCAATTAACTCAAACAAAGGAAGTGATTGAAACATCCAATCCGATTTTACCCCATGAAGTTCATTTAATAGTGATTTTGATTGATATAGAATATCTGGGCATTTCACTTTCCCACTCCCTAACAATGATCCAACAACATAGGAATCATCAAAACTATTTACGGGAGAAGTTCATTCTCATAAATATCATGACCCAAACCATGTTTGTCAAAAAAAACCCAATGACTATTTCATTGTCATACACCTTATTCATATGGAGTATATTGGTTTACTAAAGGGATATGTATCAAGGCCCTACAAAATTGATTATGAACATTATTTTTAAAATAATAATTAATATATTTATTAGGATATATAATACCATTAATGTTATTTTTGTGTATTATTCAATTAAATTAAGGAAATAATTTTGATAAATTAATGTATCATTTTATATGTAAATTAAATATTATTATTAAATTATTTTTAGTAAATATAAATTATCATATACTTTTTATGAAGTCAAATGAAATATTTTATTGGGGTTCAAAAATTTTTATTTCCAAAAACATGTAATTTTCAATAAATATAGAATTATTTTAAGTTAAATTGAATATATTTAGAAAATTATTTTGGTAAAATGAATATTATTTTTCGATTCAGAATAAGGAAATTATCTAATGTAAAATTTAATAATATTTTGGGAGAGTTAATTTTTCAGGTAAAAATTAAATACTTTAAAGATATACACTGTGTTTTATGGGATAATAATGACCCAAATCTAATTTAATAAATAGTATAGTGGTTATATTTCGGAAAATATAAGTTTTACATTTTAAGTAATGTGATTTTATGTTTATTTTATTATTTTTATTAATCCATTAGGAATCCTCCCAAACCATTAACATATTTAAGTGTCGTAAATTCATTTCTCTTAAAGGGCGACTCTCCTCCAAATAAGAAATGACAATTTTTAATAAATGTTCTCTATTACATAATAAACTAATTCAAAACACCCACCTTTTGATAACACCATCCGAAAAAACTCATTTTAAGGTTTGTGTTTTTGAATATTTTATTTTGTAGTGTCCAAAATTTAATTATTAAAGAGATCCTTCCCATTTCCTATATAATCCCACTAAATATCCAATTTTTTTGTTATTTAAAATCATTAGAGAGAATCCTTTATTTTACAATATCTATTTAAAACTTTTTTGAGGCGCCACAATCTCTAAATAAACCCTTTTAAAATCTTTTTGGGTCACCCACTCAAGTAAATGTTCTTTCCATTATCCTCTTTATTCAAGTTTCTTTATTATGTTATAACATATATTTTCCCTTTCCTAGTGTGGGGATATATATTTACATGTCCCTATTACTTCTAATTTTATTTCTATATTATTAGAGCCCCTTTCTCTCCCATCAACCCATTTTATGAATTTTTAATTAATGTCTTTATGTTGTCCAAATTTTATAAGGGAAACTATCATTCTCCAATTTATTCAAGAATATTCTTCATTTTATAACATTTATTTTATAATCCTAATGATGCGGTATATTTTAAAACCATAACCAAACATTCAATAAGATTTTTAAATGATGAGAGACCCATATAAATCTTATTTTTTCCATCCATGAAAATTTACACCGCCCTGTTATGCTGTAAAAATATCACCATGAGAAACTATGCCAAAAAAATTGTGTAGTGAATACCATACCAAATTTCAATTAACGGTGTTAAAATTAATCCTGATATACTCATTATTATTTGGAATTTACATTTATTTATTTCACACACCATGTTCAGGGAATAAAATTACATGATGAATGAATCCATGATGTATGATCTATGTGACACATTTATGAATGAGATTTAAATTAATGTTATGCATGTGCCAAAAATTATATAGTGCTCTAATGAATTGGATAATGTTATTATCACGATATGTCATGACAGTAATGTGATTCAAAATTATTTATTTATTTTAATTTTTCCATTATGATGTCTTTGGTGTTATCTTTGACCTATGATGTAGTGTTTTATGTTGTTGTCATATTTCTTATAAATCCTTGATGTTAACTATATATGTCATGTCTTATCATTCATGTTTATTGTTACTACTATTTTTATTACCCTTTATAAGACTATTTTATAACATTTTTCCTTATTCTTAGTTTATTCCCTTACTAGGCTTTATAGATCATCTGTTTCTTATGTGTTTCTTTAGGTTATCCCTTGCAGTTTTAAGTGAGATCATGTTAAAGAAGCTTTCAATAAAGATATTGTATCCCATGTATTAAGATTTAATGTAATTAACCAAATTCCCCGATATATTATACCTATAGATCATTTTGGTTATATTAAGTGAAATATTATATAATAAATCACATGTTAATGTTCAAAAAAGGGAAGATTTGTTATATTTTATATCAAAGGACAAATTTAGTTATATTTGGGATTATGATTAGAGAACTATAAAATAATAATTAATGATAAAACTAACCATATGATAAAATACTAATATTTTGGTTATTATAGAGTAAGTCTTTTATGAATAGAATGAATTCATCTATAGATACTATAAGTGAACATGATTTTGGCACAAATGTACATAATAGTAATAACTCTAACAAGGTGTTCCGAGTCTGACTGGAGGTAACCAGGTATATAATAACTAGACATAATTCAAACCTATTTTGACACTCCTCAGTGATACACTTAAGTAAATTTATAATCTTATTATGAACTATTATTATGTGAGAAAAAAAATATTCCCAAAAGAGTATATCTTATAAAGTAGATCATGAATGAAATATACAGAAGAATAAAAATTCATAAGCTAAATAAATATATGTAATTAATATGTTATCCATTTATTTCCTTTGTATTATAACTTCATGTGTTTAATTTTTTAATATAATTAATCCTAGTTTTTATTTTCTTAAAACCAATGGCTGGAAATATGAGGAATTAGGAAAACAATCAATGTGAAGAGCAATGTGATGACTGCCCCATTGAGATTCCCAACTTGATAGGGGAATAACTAGTACACTTCATAAAGATATTCTCCAAGAAAACGTAGGTTTTGAATAGAATTCTAGATCAAGAGTTTCATCCAAATAACACCAATAGAGAACTATCCACAATCGAAAGATTTATGAAACAATAGACTCTATCTTTTAATGGGTTATCTGATCCCTTAATCAAGGAATAGTGAATCAACTCCATTGAAATTACCTCCTCTATTATGTAATTTTATGAGAAATAAAATGTTCTAATGGTTGTTTTTTATATATATGGTGATGATTTTAAGTGTTTTAAGTTCAGAAAAAATAATAATCCTAAAGAATATATTTAAGTAATGGGGTCGGAGGATTTCAAGAAAAAAGAATTTGATAAATATTTTTATTGAAATATATGTCTTTAAATGGAATGGTATTTCCTTCCCCTCATGAAAAAATATAATGAATATATTAGGGATTATGGTGAAAACATAAAAACACTTTCATGGTATGCCTATAGATTTGTCATTACCCCTGAATGAATGGTATATTTTTTTGGTGGGATAAAACATTGCCTATGAAAATCCATAGCGATCTCTGACTTTGATAGCGATAATGATTTTTTTTTGATTTTCCATCAAAATAGAAATAGAGATTAGTAAATATCATGGGTATACTAGGGATAAGTAGTGGAAAATATAGTTTAATTTTTGTGTTATGATAGTGTTATATAACAGTTATAAGAAACATCAACACCCCACTTTTTAATGATGCATAATAAAGTAACCCGTAAATTGACTAAAGGTTATGAGGAAATAATTTATGTGCAGAAAGGAAGGGAACCGATAAAATTATTGTTTAAATGAGATTCCAACTACTATGATATAGGAAATTAATTCTCCAGTAAATAATCATCACATTGTTTATTGATACAACTAAAAGTAACTAAGGAACATTGAAAACTAGTGCACTTATCCCATGATTCCTGAGACAATCAAAAACCTCAAAAGTAGTAAGGGAGAGAGTTTTTCATTAGTAATGCTAAATTGAATCTGGTAATGATATTTTGATGGGTATACTATTTATTCATTCACAAATTTTAATGATTTTTTCTATATTATCTTTACACATTCCATCACATCTCGATAGTTTAGAATAACTATTCAAATATGATCACAAAGCATGGAAGTATAGATGTCAGTGAAAATGAAAAATGTGGAAATTATTGTATCCCATGTATATAACTCCTCCCCTATCTCAATATATTATATTAACTTCCTAGTTAACCATTTAATACTTCCTTTGGTAGAATTATTTCAATTTCACGCCTCGATTTTTATTCCCTGTATAGATTCCACATTAATTTTCATGTTAAGAAAACCACACTCTCTTTAGAGAATCGACCCACAATTATTTACATGTATAACAGGGAGGATGAATCTTATTTAAAAATATTATCTCAAGAAGAGATACTATTTCCCTATGAGAAGCCATGTCTATCTCAAATAATTGAGTCTAAGGAAAGGATAATCCTTAAAGACATTCCCATTGTGAAGGAATGAAATACTGTGTTTCCCAAAAAAATAATTTGTGTTACTCATAATCGAGAGGTTCAATATTTATTTGATCTTATACTTGGACTATTAGGAGTATCCAAGACTCCATATAGAATAGATTTTTTTTGTACATAAGGTGTAAAAAAATACAAGATTATCTATATTAAGGGGTCATACGAGCAAGTGCTTCACTATGGGCGGCCCCAGTCCTCTTCGTCAAAAAGATGGAATGGTCAATATGGATTTTCATCGATTATCTTGATCTCACCATGTTCATGATAATGAACAAGTATCACCTCCCTCAGAATAACAACATGTTTAATCACATAACTGGAGCACAATACTTCTCTAAGGTGGATCTTTATTCTAGATATTACCATGATTGGGTGAGGTAGGAGTATATCCCCGAGAATTATTTTCATACAATGTATGTGCACAATTAGTTCACAATGATTCCATTAACTCTCATTAATTACCAATTAATAATAATGGAAATTATGAATATAGAATTTAGAGAATACCTTGAAAATATTTTAGTAGTATTTATACATTATATTCTAGTGTAATCAAAATTTAATGAGGAGCATTAGGATAATTTGAGTATTGTGCTAATGACCTTGAGAAAGGAGAAGGTTTTTTCCCCATAAAGAAAATGAGAGTGTTGGTTGAAGGAAGTATCTTTCATTGGGAATATCATCACAAAAAATGGGATATATATAGACCCTTGAAAGACATAAGCAATTGAAGGATGCTGATTCCAACATCTATAATAGATATCCATATTATCTGTGGGAAATCTCGATATTATTTACAATGTTTTAGAAATTTTCCATGATTATTATACACTTTTACCAAGATAAATAAGATGGGATAAGAGTTTTCATGGAATGATGAATGTGAAGGGTTATTTAAGGAGTTCAAAAAGTAGTCATATCACTTCCTCTACAATTACACTATCCTAAATTATAATAATTTTATTGGTATTCAGTTTTGTTTTAAAAAGGGTTTGGGATGTTTGTTAATAGAGAATGAAAAAGTGATAAACAATTATTCAAGGAAGTTGAGGATTCATAAGTAGAAATACCCACGGGATGATGTGGAGTGGGCCATAGTAATATTCTCTTTGAAAATTTGAAAGTACTATCTCTTTGTAGACAGGTGTGGAATATATAATGATGCCAAACCCCTCAAGTATATATTCACACAAATAGAGGTGAATATGCACCAATAACGATGGTTAAAGATGTTCAAATACTATTACTTCTCAATAAAATTCTATATTGAGAAACACAATAAAGTAGAAGGTGATTTATGGGGAAAGGATCCAACAATTATGTTGTTGATGAGAGTTGGGAGGGATACAATCTTCTGATATTTGGAATGGATGGACAAGGGAATCATAAATTAAGGAATATTATCAATCCCTTCATGAATTATTGCTCAAGGTTCCCTTCTAGAGAGGTTAAATGATTCTCAAAGAGTTTATGAGTGAATTTTGAAAAAATTGGAGACTATAATGAAAGATAAATCCTCAGAGATCAATGTTATTGATGAAGGTGTTGTAATATTTGGTTCAAGACTATGTGTAAAATAAAATCCTGAGTTAATGAAGGATCTGTTGGGTGATGCACATAGATCAACCTTCTATATCCACCTATAAATCCAAAAGATATATCGAGATATATAAAAAAACTATTTATTGGAAAATAAGAACATGTTTATCATGTAATATACTACAATATGTCTTGTTTCTCAGTATATGAAAAGTAAACAGAAAAAATATAATGGGGTGATGCAACCATTACCCATACCTACATGGAAACAGGAATACATCACCCTGAACTTTATCACTGGTCTTCCAAATACATAAAGAGGGAATAATTCTATATGGGTTGTGGTGCATAATATTACATATAATAAACACTTAATTGTGATGAAAATGAAATTTTAAAAGGATTTACATACATGACCATACAATAGAGATGTGGTCAGACTTCATGGTGTACCACCATCGATTATCTCTGATGGAGATCTAGAATTATCCTCAATGTTCTAGAAAATTATTTAGAATTATATAAACAATGAGTTCCACTTTAGAATAATATACCACCATCAAATTATTGTACAATTAGAAAAGACTATCCAAAAACTCAATGATTTCTTGTTAGAATGCTCAATTGACTTCAAAGATTCATGTGATCAACATCTTCCTCTAGTTGAGTTCTCATAAAAAAATAACATAGACTCTAGCATCCAATAGGATCCCTATGAAGCCCTTTTTGGGAAGAAATTTAAAAAACATACATATTGGGATGAAATTTCTGAACAAAAACATATAGATCGTGAAATGGATTATGAAATGATGGAAACTATTATGACCATTTAGCATAATATCAATGCTTCTTAGAGTCGACATAAGAACTATGTTGAAAATCGTAAATTAGAACTATAGATTTTTATTAGAGACATGGTATTTCATCTCATATATTCAAGGAAAAAGTGATGATATTTGGGAAGAAAGGAAATCATATTCCATGACATATTGGTGTGTCAGGTATTCTTGATCACATCAGAATAGTGTCCAATTGACTTTTACACCCACCTAACCTATCTCCATCCCATGATTTATTCCATGTATCACTCTTGAGGAAGTACGTATCTAACCCATTATATGTACTCTATATAGAGGTGTTTCTATAGGAGAATGATATTTCAAATGAGGAAAAGATGGTGAAGATATTATATCATACTGACAAATTTTTACAAAATCAGAAAATTCACCTTGTTATAGTGTTATGGAGAAACCACCAGTCTGAACTAAACCGTTAATGGGAGAGGTTAAAGATCATAGAGATCACAGACCAAACCACGTTTTTTGAAAACCCAAATTAAATTATCACCGTCACACACCTAACTCATAGGGAATACAATGGTTCATTAAAGGGATATGTATCATTTCCCAAAAAAATTTACTATGCACCGTATTTTGCAAAGAATAATGAATATATTATTTTGAAACTGTAAAACATGAATATTATTTTTTGGGTATTAATCAATTCAATTAAATAACTAATTATGAGGAATTAATGTAATAATTTTTTTAATTAAATATAATTTACATATTATGTTTTTAAATTATAAATTATCCAACACTTTTTATGAAGTCAAATGTAATGGTTTATTAGGGATAAAAAGATGTTATTTTAAAAAACCCTTCATTTTCAGTAAATGTCTGCTATTACTTTAAAATGTAATAATTAAAATATCTAAAAATTTATTTACATAAAATGAATATTAATTTTTGGACTCATAATGTCAAAATTATCCAATGGTTAAATTTTCAAATTTCTTTTAAACAAACATTTTTCGTTTAAAAAATAAATACATTACAAATATACAGTGTGTTTTATGAAATCATAATGAACCAAAAATGTTGTAACAAATACTTTAATGGTTATATTCACATAAATATATGTTTTCTTTTTAATATAAGGTGATTTTATTTTTATTGTATTATTTTTATGACGCTTTTTTGAATCCTCCAAATCCATTAATATATTTTAGAGTTTTAAATTAATTTCAATAAAAGTGTGGCCCACCTCCACATAATAAAGGAAATTATTTTAATAAGTTAAGTCTATTTAATAGTAAAAAAAACACTCATATGGTAGAAACCATTGTCAAAACCATTGTAATGTTAATGGTTTTGAATATTCTATTTTGTTATCTCCAAAAACTAAATAGTAAAAATCAGTCACTTTTTTCTATATAAACCCAACCAATATCCTATTTATATTCACTTATAATACATGGACCATGACCTTACTATGACCAATTCCCTATAGATTCATTATATGTCACCCCAATCTCTAAGGAAGCCCTTTTTCATGATTTTGGAGTCAAACACTCAAGTAAGGGTTCTCTCCTTTCTCCCCATTATTCATGTTTCTTTATTATGTTATGCATTCTATTATACTTTTGTGTTGTTTTGATAACTATTTCATTGTCCTTAATACTTCCCATTTGATTTAAATATTATGTAAGTCTCCGTTATGTATTATCAACCTATTTTATGAAATTATATGTGACATTGTTAGGCTAAAAAAATTTCATAATGGAATCTCTCTTCGTCCCCCTAATTCAAGAAGATTATTCACTTTATGCCCTATAATTTTTAATTCTTCATGATAGGATATCGTTTTACACCATCCAAAAAATTGAAATTTGATTTCTATATGATAGGATACTAATTTCACTCTCATTAAGTCCATCCATGAATATTTACATTTTCATGTTATATTGTCAGAATTTCACCACAAGAATCCATTTGAAAAATATTAGGATGTGAATACCATACCCAACTGTTATCATGGGTGTTCAAATTTATTCACTTATACACATTATTATAATGTTTTTAAATTAATTCATTCCTTACTCCCTATTCTTGGAATAAAATATGATGATAAATGAATCCATATTGTATGATCTATATGGAACAATTAAGCCTGGGATTGAAATGAAAGTGATGGGTGCACTAATAATTAGACACTACTCCAATGGAATGGTTTGTTTTTATTATCATGATATATCAAGTTGGGATAAGTATTAAACCAGATTCCTTTATGATACATTGTATATTATGATGTCCTGACCATTATCAATGACCTATGATGTAGTGTTTTAATTTGATTACACATTTCCCATACACTATTTATGTTATCATGGTATATAATGTCTTATCATTAATTTTTATTATTCATACTCTTTTTATTTCACTTTATATGCCTATTTTATAACATTTTTTACTTTATTCTATGTTTATTCCCTTACTGGGATTTAATTATCATCTTTTTGTTATGTAATTCTTCATGTTATCTCATCAAGTGTTAAGTAAGATCATGTTAATGATGTTTTTAATAAAGTTGACGTATTCAAGTTTTAGGCTCTAAGGTAGAGTAACTAATTCCCTAATACACTAGTCTTCATGATCCTTTGTGTTGAATTAACTTTTATTTTATTTAATAAATCACTTGTTAATGTGTAATTAAGGGAATATTTTTTATAATATATAGAAATTATATATGGTATAAGTAATTAACATATTCATGATAAATAGAATAGATATATAGAGGAAATTAAGGGTTAAATGATTCTATGAATGTGAATATTTCAAAGGATTGTTAATGACTAAAAAATTAGGAAAGCAAATATCAATACTTTACATGGTCAAATTGATCTTAAATGATCCAATTAAAGAATAAGGATTAGATAAATATAACAAATCCATATTTAATCAAATGAAGAATGAAGTGTTGATATCAATGATCTATAAAATTTCCATAAAAATATCATTAAAAATCATCTGTAATATGACATTTTACTTAGAATGTTTTCTAAAAAAATGTAGACAATGTTTTTTTTTAAAAAAATTCTTTGAAAAAAATATTTGATCTTATGTAGAATGTTGTTAAACCATGGGTGGTTATGGACTGATGAAATTCTATTAAATATGATTATATCATAACAATGATTACATTCAAATTTCTTTTAAAATACAAACCTTATTTTTTTGGAAAATAACATAAATATTCCTATAAATTTTGTTTGTTAAAAGTAAAAAGAGTTAAAAATATATTTAATAAAACATTTTTAATATATAAAAATTTTAATTTTATGAAAAAATATTGTTTTGGGAGAAAATTGATGTTTGAAGGAAGATATAATTGATGTTTGATTTTATTAAAAACATTTATCCATCATTTGAAGTTCTGAAGAGTGGAAATATGGCACTATTAAATTAAATATTCATTAAAAACCAGGATAATAAAATTAAATTATTTTATTAAATAGTGATCCAATAATTTCCTTAAATAGAAATTCAAGAATAAAAAATCCTAATTAAAATGAGATTCCAGAATAAACCATATCTAAGATCATAACATTGAATTTAAAATTATAAAATTAATTTATTATGGTTTTCAATTTAAAATCCATAAATTAAGGTGGAAATACAATATATATGGAATCCCACCATTTTAATATATAAAATCTTTTTACATTTTATAAACATGGGATATTTAAAGTAGAGTGTCTTAAAAATAAGGTACATACTATCGGAAAACATATAACAATATTTTAATCCACTAGAAATGATTCTTCAAAAGTTCATCCTAACAAAAATTACTATATCTCATAACCTAGAGAAATGCATCAGAGAAAAGGGTGAGTAGAAGGTCCAATAAGAGAATCAAGTGATACAGTTTATATGTGAACATGAGCAATATCAATATGAACATGGGGAAAATCATATGGGTTTGATAAAGTGGAACATAATTATAATAACAACATGAATTTTTTTATATAAAATGTGGATAAAAAATTTTATTTATACATTCCAATGAACATCAGCAAGGTTCATTCCAAATGTGTAATAAAAATTACCAATTTTATTCATCGATGTACAATTAAACTTTTCATCATGAGAGATTAATATAATTACCCATTGAATTGAAGATCTATTAGTGAGAATCCTTAATATGTCTTTATTTTCAGGTGTTCCATATTAAGAATAATAAATAATTTCATAATTAAAAAAAATATAATAAATGTAATTGGTTTCATATGAAAGTCGTGATATTTTTAAAAGTGTTTAAAAAGATGAACATTATGTCATTTATAATCCACTAAATGGGGTATGGTTTTATGTATGTAAATTATAGAATAAAATATATCATTTTTATGTCATAGTAAATTACACTAGAATAGAAATAGGTTTTGTTATTCAAATATATTAAATAAGATAATTTCTTGAGAAAAATAGTGATATTTTCAAACAAAAATTCTATAGCATAATAGAAATGCATCATGGTTTTAGAAAATATTAAAAAGAGAAGGTAAAAAATTCCCCTATCCCTAAAATATTCATTTTAAAAAGTATAGACATTATAAAATGGACATATTAACATGGTATGGAAACTATAAAGACATACTACATAAAAGATAGCTTTAAAGGAATAAAGACTTGTATAAATCAAATTTGAAAAGTCAGTAGCCTAACGACGTCACTTAAAACTTCATTAAATGGGTAGATGAGAGTGAAAAAGTGTCTTTAATAATTTGGAAATAAAATTAAAAGAAATATTGATATATAATAATATTCCCCAACATATTAAAAATATAAATTAAATTACATAACAAAATATAAATGTTTCACTAAAAAAGGTGGGCGAATGGTTGTGTTACCTTGAAGAGTAACTTCAAAAACACATTGGTTAGGACCATTGATAGATTAAGGGAACCTTATGAGGACTCCATGGGAGGTAAAATAAACACAAATTTATTGAGTGGATATTTGGAATGAAATTAAAGAAGGAATGGGTGGGGATTTATTATAAACTGAGGGAATGTTTTATAAATTTATAAGGGACACCACATTATTGGTATTTTCAAAACCAGGGGCATACCCATGGTATTTCCCCATGGTACTTGAATCTTAATACACCTTACAATATATTATAATCCTCAAGAGTCTTCCAGAATTATTACAACTTGATTACATTAGGATTCCATCATTAATGATTTCATTAAACACTCCGAAACTCACAACAGTATTTTACTATTCACTGAAAATCGAAACATTTTATAAAAATATCATAAATTCACCGTAACCTAATATGAAAATTCTGAGTACCAAAATGATATTTATTTTATCATAATAAATATAAAAATTTGCAAAATTTATCTTTTAACTATAAAAATAATCATTTACGAAACATAATAGCAGACATAAAATGCATAGTGAATGCATAGTAAAATTTATGAAAAATATGAAATTATATAATCATTTGTGATTAAACATGAGTGTTTTTATAAAACTATTTTATTATAATAAGTATTATCTATAATGTCATAGTTTATTATAAACATTTATATCCTTTCTGGATTGGTCAATTTTTGTTTGATAATAAAGAATTTATAAAATTCCATTTTATTATGAAAAACTATTCTTAAATTAGGAAAGATGAAGTAAAAATTTTTATATACAAAAAGGGATTATACAATAAGTAACTGAGGACATGAAACATAAACCATTATAACACCCACATATGACCTAAGTGTAAGGTGCACGATTGTGATAGAATCAATTGGTGTCTCGGATGACATCTCGCGAGTGGCAATTTCCACCACCTTTATCATCTCCATAATATGATTTCTTTAAAGATTCACATGATAATGTTCATAATGGGATTGGTCCATAGTGAATCCCAATGATTCTACCTCTCCCCCAAGTTTTGAAAAATTGGCTTTGTATAGCACGACTCTAATAATTGAGGCCATTTACTAGTCTTTATTCCTTAAGTTTTCTTTGTCATTTCTATTTATAAAAAATCGTTATAAACAAAAAAAAATTATTGAGAGTATAGATTTCAATGGCCTTACTGACCAATGGTCATAATTAACCAATGAACGTATAAAGGTTGATACGTGATGGTTATATGTCAAATTATAATCAATTTATTTAATGGGATATAGTTTTGTTGTGAAATAATTATATAACAATATTTTTGAGGAATCATAAATTATTAAAAAGGTTCGGGTCGTTAAATTATTCTCCCATTAAGAAATTTTGTTCCCAAGATTTCAACTCTTAAAATCAGTCGAAAAGGTGTGGGTTCTTCTGCCTTATTTTATCCTTTGTTTCTCACACCTAATCTTTATATTTGATGTTCCTCTATGACCCTTTAATGAGTTGGGTAGTCTTGTTGTGCAGAACCTTGTATCTATGATCAGTGATCTCCACTGACTGCTCCTCATAAGATTGTTCATGTTCCAATAGTACCACATATAGATTTAGAGCATGTGAATGGTAAGTTATGTATTTACATAAGAGGGATACATGGAAATCATCCTGATCTTGAGCTATATTTGGAGGTAGAGAAAGCTGATAGGCCACTTCTACTACGTGATCAATGATTTCATAGGGGTCAATGTACTTAGGGATAATCCTCACTATATTTCCAAACCTCATGACTCTCTTCTATAGAGAAATTCAAAGGAAGACATTGTGACCAACATCAAACTCCAAGTCCATTTGATGGTTTTAAATAGATATATTTTTTTGACTCTGAGTAGGCTAAATGTGTTGTTGGATAGCATTAACATTTTAAATTATCTCTTGCACACTATTAGGCCCAAGTAGATTTCACTCACTAGCTTCAAACCAACATGTAAGAGTTCTATATTGCTTCCCAAATAGATCTTTATGTGGTTCTATTTGAATGCTCTAATGGAAGTTATTTTTTTATGAAAATTAAACTAGTGGGAGATGATGATCCCATCCACCTTAAAATTCTAGTGAGCAGTCCTCAGTATGTCCTTGAGTGTGTGAATTGTCCATTCAGTCATGAAATAAATTTGAGGATGCAGGATGTACTAATATTTATTTTAGTATTTATAGTTTGTTAAAGACTTCTCTAGAATTTTGATGTGAACCTTGGATCACAATAAAAAAAATGATATAAAGTGGTACCCCATGAATCCTTACCCCATCCATTATGTAAATCATGTAAAGTTTATCAAGAGATAATTTTTATCAAATAGAGATAAAATGGAATGTTTTCCGAGATGGTGCACTATAAACTATATTGCATTATTTCATTTGAATGATCTCAGAAGAAATGTGACAAAGTCAATTGTGATATTTTCCCATTTCAATGATGTAATGGGTAGTGGGTGTAAAACCCCTTTATGAAGTTGTTGTTATGCATCAACTTTCTGACATACAAGGAACCTTGTAGTGTAGTTGACAATCTCCCTTTTCTTGTTATCCCATCGATAATGATAACAAATTTATTTATACATTTTTTACCTCCTGTATGTATAAAGAACTCAGAGGTAGGAGATTCATCGATCATCTCCTTATATATTGTCAAAATAGATGAAACATACAGTCTTGTACAAAATTTTAGTACGCCTTCTCGATCAATATTAGATATAGGAAACATCCCATATTATACAGCCTCAAACATCTTCTGTAACAGAAGATCTTCTTTACGAGCCCTATTGATTTTCTCTAGTAATGTTGGTTGAGAAATAATTTTAGATACTCTTGATTATTCCCCTTACCATATAATTCCCATGTCCATTTTAACTAGGTCTTGGATCAACAGATCTCTTTGAATCCTCATCATAGATAGAACAACTGGGTATTTCATACTTAATGAAAAAAAAATTCTCTTATTGGATATTAATGAATTGATGGTCTATGTATATATCACATTTCTCCCCATAATTATTGTTCCTCCATATCTTCATAGCAAAAAACCACATCTATCTCATGATATTGTTTAGGATAGTTCTGATCATAGGACCTCAACAATCAAGATACATAAGAAATCATGTTTTCCTTTTTTATGAGGACTAACCCAATCCTATTTAGAGATGCATGACTAAAAATAACGAATCGTTCTCTTCTAGAGGGAAGAGTTAACACAGGTATAGTGTAACACACAAATGTTTTTATAAAATATTTTCTTATACTATTTTTTATTCTTCAGTAGCTAACTTTTCATGAAATAATGATTTTAAATGAACTGTGAGATTAACATAATATAAAATTAACTTCATATCCTAGTTGTTATGTTAGCGAGAATAATTATATAAAACATTTGAAAATTCATTATTAATTCATTGCAATTTAATTACATATGAAAAATATAAATTAATTAGATATTTTTTGACTAATTTAATTTTTGTATTGAAATTAATGAGATATATATATGCTATATTCTTAAAAAAAATTATATGCATCAAATTGATATTTTATTCATAGGGTATGAATAAAACCCTATTTTATGTATAAGTACCTTTTTTAAAAGGTTAATTTTTACACCTCTTGGGGGAAACCCCATCTTAAATTAATATTTTAACATAATAATAATTTTTATATAACAGCATAAACATGTTGTCTTGAAGCAGGATATAAAAATTTACTTTTGATAAATTTTTGTTATTTTTCTGATAACTTTTATTTTATAATGAATAGTAGAAATACACAAAATTATAATTAAAAACATCTTTTTTTCATCATGATAATTTATATGGTTAAATTTTAATATTGAATAATTTTAAAAAATAAATATAATATATTTTTTTATCATTTAATATTATTTAGGTCATTATAATTAATTTTACATTGAATTCCTAGGCAGGAACATTTCAATTTTTTTAAATTTTTTAACATTTAAAACGGTTTCCTCATTTCAACAATGAAAATAATATTAAATCTTTTACTGAAACATCTGTTATTTTTATTTGAAAAAATGGATTTCATATTTGAAATCATAAGGTCCGATTTTTTTCGAATATGTGCCTTTTATTTTTAGAGATTATTCTTTGTAACAGTAGTTGTTATTTTATTTACCATGATTAAAGTGTATACATGGTAAATAAGGGTAAAAATATATAATTTAATATCATAAAACTATCATAAAACACGTCTTAATACTATTGGATAATATATTTCGGATCATGGGAATCTGTTGGTCTATTTGGGGACTCCTTAGATTCACTTGGATATGAAAATGACATTTTATAAGAATTAATTTAAAGTAATGATTATTATAAATAAGAATATATCTTCTACTAAAGATATTTTAATATAGGGTTTCATAACTACACTTTATGTATATAAATAATCATTAGAAATATAAAAGTATTTCCTATATCTTGGTATTTTATTTATAATTTTTAAAAATTATATTTATATATATATTAATGAAACAATTATGATTTAGTGATTACCTCACTAATGAAATATTCAAATAAAGAATTTATAAATATTAAAATAAATTTAAATTGAAAATTTTAATTCCATCCAGGAATTTTTTGAATACGGCAACTTACTTGGGATAATTTAATGAATTTTTATCCAAGTAATTGGGTTGTTATAATTTTGTTTAAAAATTCAAGTATGAATAGTGTCCAAAATTGACATAATTCATAACGTAAATCATAAAACAATTTATTAAATGATATTAAATTCTTAAAAATATATTATTCTCTGAAATAGTTATTCAATTTCCAAATATGTCATAAATTATTTTTTGGTACTTTTCACATTATATGGTAATTACATTAAGCATAAGTGTGTAAATAACATGATATCATGATAAGAATAAAAAGGGTAAAATAATGGTTAAAACAAATTAATAAAGATAAAAAAAATTAAAAAACATGTATAAATATATTGTATCATGGGAATTAGAAACAAAATAATCCTATATTTTAATTAATTATGTATTGGGCCATTTTTATTCGAAATTAAATATACATTAAAACAATATTTTGAGAGTTTCATAAAGTGCCCCTCTCCTATCTTATAAAAGGGAACCACTCCACTGTACAATTCACTCCATTTTGGGCCTTCAATCAAAGAAAAAACCAAAAAAATTATATTCTCAACATCACTATTTAACTTTTATAGGTTATGGTCTTCTCAAAAGATCAACTCTAGTTCCCTAAGAGAAAATTAAAAATAGGAACGTCATGGAACATGTAATCTCTTCTACTGATTCATTCAAATTTATTTCTTCTTCTAGTTCCTCTTATTTAGTTGTTTCATTATAAAGCAATAACATCAGTATCTGTCATATACTTATGTGTTATTATAAAAATGAAATAACGTTATTTCA
Organism: Viscum album; assembly: GCA_963277665.1. Lineage (NCBI taxonomy): Eukaryota > Viridiplantae > Streptophyta > Magnoliopsida > Santalales > Viscaceae > Viscum > Viscum album. The sequence goes on along the minus strand of OY728146.1, from coordinate 1,824,838,693 downwards.
CATTCTATTCAACCTATGAAAAATGCAATCAACGTGTGTGAGTATGTATGTATTACCGTCTCGACATCGTGGTGTAATCTATTATTCAGCACCATTATTCATGGATGGGTATAATGGTTGAAATAGTCACTATATATAATTATTGTAACATTATAATAATTATTAGATACACCATCGACTTTAGTACTATTCAACAATTATGGGAATGATGTCATCTCTCGTGCGTACGTACGGCTTACTATCTACCTGTTACATCGGGATTCTTTCTTCATAATAATTATTAAACCATGATTATAGTACTGAATTTAATTAATAAAATATGATTTATATTATTATAATAACATGATTTAAATTATATAACTATAACCAAAAAAGATAAATAAGAACTTATCAGAAAAAACATACATAAGAACAGAAGGCACTTAATACCCTAATAACGAGTAACAATGAAATTTTACTAACAAACTGATGAAAATGTGATCTTAAATGTCATCATATATTTTATTATTATTCTAAAATAAATCATTAACATTAATTATATAATTATATAGGAGTTTCAGATAAATACAATGTATATCATACCTAACGTAAGGGATAACATTGAAAATCTCGTTTTAATCTGAAATTGATTATTCAGAAGTATTTATCAGGGAATATTTATCATCCACATCCATGGTTCATAAATATTTATTTAAATGTATTCTTTATATATTTATATAATTATATAAATTCTATTTTACCCATTGTGAATTTATACTATATGGTCTAAATGGAATATTTTTTCGTTCTTAGTACGAGGTGCTTTTTGACCTTTCTAGAAAAAGTACGAGAAGAATGTTTTTTAACATAAATAAAATGAATGGATTTTTACAGTTTCATGACATCTTATTTCCTTGAATCTTAATTTACATGATTTCAATATTATTTCCAACTAAATTATTTTATTGTAAATAGTGTGACATTTTGAAAAAATAAATGATTTAAAAAAAAGAAAGGATATTTTTTGTAGGAATTAATTTCAAGGGTTTTGGCATAATTGTTTTCCAACTAGGTTGTCACTCTTGAAATAATGTTATATATATATATACTAGTTAATAAAATTATTTTTTATGATTGAACGTTATTTAGGAAATCCAATTTATTTATATCAATTATGATGAATGGTGTCTAAGAATCCCATTTTATTTCATGTGTTATGCTAGGGTAAATATTTTTAAGTTTTCATGGATCACATAATAATTGTTTTATTATGAGAAGGGTTGGAACTATATCACCCTCCAATGAATTTGGTAAATGTTTTTATCTCATTAAATAGACATGGATGGAATGACAAGTAAATATGATTCAGTGATATAGGGCTGGAACAAGGAGTGAACTCGGTTCCGTAATGGACTTTGTTCACTATGATGGTCATTAAAATGTGGATGAACTAATAAAAAATAATTTTATATGATTATGTGTGTATTCCAAAAAGTTTCATGTATTATGTTTTAACTATTGGGATTAAATTTCACTTTTATTATTTATCCCATGACATGTTATTGTGATCTTTTATATGCAAGATATGATTTTCAAATGTTATGTTATTCTGAATATGATATTACTGATGTTTTCTTTTTTTACCCTTACTGATAATTTTAACTCATCCTTTTATATGTTTGTTTTCCCTAGGTTATGAAGATGGGTATTAATCATGATATGCTAAAGAATAGTCTAGTTATGACGAAATAAACAGGAGACAATATAGAAGTTTTATGAACCAGTTGTTTCAGTTTCCCAGTTTCTAAAGACACTATACCTATATGGTCCGGTCATGGTTTTTTATATGTTTTGAAAAATATGATTCTATTATTATGTAATATCAATTTCTATAATGAATGGGTCACTATAGTTCTTATTAGTGGAAATTTATTATTATCCTTCCGAAACTAGGATGAAAAAGTCTTAAGGATATTTCGAAGTATTGGATACAAAAATAGTGTTTTCGAAATGACCATGAAAAATCTAGGATAAATACTAATGTTTTCTAAATTTAATTTTATTCTTGATTATGTGGTTTTCCTATTATGATTTGTGTTTCACACACTATTATTCTTGGTTTTAGTCAACGGATGGAACCAGAAGGAACTGTGTTAATGGTGAATGTGATGGGAAATGCAAATACTGTCCCCAAGAGCAACCAAATGTTATAGGAAGTATAATGAAAAATCATATATCCAGGATCACACAAATTTCTCATGTTATAAATCATTCCGTACTTCCAAATGAGAAAAGGAGAGAGCATCATTCTGTTAAATCCTTCATAAGGAAACGTCCAACTTTATTCAGCAGGTTTTCAAATCCATTAGTGGTTGAACAATGGAACAGTACCACTAAAAATATATTTTTAGTTATATAATGTTCTAAACATGATAATTTAATGTTAGCAGTATATTGTTTGGAATTTGAAGATGATAAATGGTGGAATCTTATCAAGAACATAAGAAAAAGAGATGAAATTGGGTAAATGGAATGGGATGATTTCAATAACTTAATTTTTTAATAATTACTTTCCTTGTATTCATCGAACAAATATGAAGAAAATGTTCCATGAACTTAAGAAAGAGGATGATGAATTTATTTTCACCTATAATGAAAATTTTACTAGACTTGAAAGTTATGATTTTGTAATTAATATCTAATATGAGAGTAAGATTGATCAATTCTTTAGTGGATTAAAACCAAATATCCTAAGGGTATTATCTATAAGTGTAACACCCCGAGCTTCCATGATACGCTTCTCATTCAATAATTCAATAGCTTGCATTGTACGCAACTTCGAGTTCTAAAACACCGCGACTAATCAAAGTAGCCGTTATGAATAGTAATAACCATTTTTAAAATTATAGAAATTTTATATTTCAAAATGGACTTCATTTTTGAATTCGTAATATCGAAATTATCCTAAGTTGAATTTTTTGTAACATTCTGAGAACTTCCAATTTTTTTATAAATAGTGAAAAATACTTAAAACAACTTTTTTAATCAAAATAATTTATTGTGATAAATTATACTATTTAGTGGTTTTAAAGTATAATTAGAATATATTTTTACCATTTTACCCAATGGTGGTCATTAGAATTAATTTAACATTGAAATTGGACATAAATAATTGCCAATCTTTTGATATAAATTGTTTCTTAAAAACACGCTATTTGTTGTAACAGCGGGAATTAATTATAAAATTAATTAATGCAACTTATATGTTTGGAATTTTTTAAAATAGACATCATTTTTGAATTCGGAATATCAATTATAGCTTAGGGTGAAATTTTGGCCTTATTCTGAAAAACTTCAATTTTTGATGAATAGTGAAACCACTAAGTGGTTGTTAAAAACTGATTTTTCGTTAAAATGAAATATTACCACTTATGTGATTTGATTTTCAAAAATCCGACATACATGGTTGTCATTAAGAAGCAAAATGTGGTTCAATGAGATTAAAATAATTTTTTGGTGAATAGTAACTTATAAGTTCTTAATCGTTATTAGAGGTAATTAGTGTAATTTAAGGTAAAAATAATGTTTTAATAATATGAGATGAGCTTGACACTTGTCCTACTCCTATTGGATGAGTCATGGCCGACCAAGACAACCCATGGGTCAACTTGGGGACCCCATGGAGCCACTTTGGTTGGAAAATGACATTAATATATATTTATTTAATGTTTAAATTAAATTGACACAAACATGAGTTGTTTTACTAAAACAGTTTTTAAGTGGGGTTACACAAGTCCAAATTTTGACTATAAATATTAATTAGAAATCTAAAAATATTTAATACATCATAGTATTTTTTTTATAATTTTTAGACATTAAATAAATTAAATTATTTATGACATCATTATGATGCAGCGATGACCTCATTATTTAACGATTTTAATAAAATGAAAAGATAATGTAAAATACAAGGCTTACACTTGTCCAAAGACTATTGGATGGGAATATTTAGAACCCTTATCACCTTATCCACTAATTATATAAGTGTGGGACCTCTATAATCCTAAAAGCATTGTGTAATAATGTAACATTTCAATCTTTCCAAAAGAGCCCCTCCTCTCCACTTATAAAAGGCCCCCACCTCTCCCACCTTATTTACACCTTCAAGCCATTTGACTCGGCCAAACTCTGCCCAAATACTCTCCCAAATTCCCCCTCTTACTCCTAGAAGCCTCAATTTGGGCATAACTCTTCCCAAGTAAGCCTTTGGCTCAAATCAAAAAGAGTTACCCGATTTTGAGGTAATGTCTTCTCTAATGTTGTTTTGTTTTATTTTTCTTCTCCAACCCCCTAAACTCTTTTTATTCATTTCTTTTGTAACAACACCAGTATCCTCAATATACTAGGATGTTGTTATAAGAAGTATTCGAGATACACTTACACACACCTACATCTAATGGTTAAAGAACATACGGTTTTTGTGGATGGCGAATTTCTGCCTCACGAAACGATGATTATTCAACACTCATATAACACCTTCAAAGGTGGCCATTAAGATGTCACTATTTTTATATATGATATGTAATATGTTTATGTTTTACTTATGCTTCTGTATTTCTCATTTATGGCATACTTTATGATTTCCATTGTGGGTAAAACGCGATAATTTCATTTTAGGAAGTGCGGACTACCGCCCCCTCAATGTGATTTGAATCGTTAATGCCATATGTGGGATGTATAAAGGATGGAGTAAATGGTATTATACACTATATTATACTGGAATTATATTATACATTTATATCATTATGATTTAGTTCCATTAAATATGAAATTGAAATGAAAGTAGCGTTCATGCGTACGTACGGCTTACCGTCTCCATGAACGGTGCATTTCATTTCTTACCTCTAAATGTTACGTAATATTATAAATGAATGTATATACTGGATATATAAGATATATATGACATCTAAATCATGAATATAATTCTGGATATAATGGATATTCTACCACATGAACAACTTGTAATTATAAGAAGTTTATTGTTGACTCAAGTTACCAAGGATCGACAAAACGATCGTTATTAACTTGAATAATTACATAATATTCATAACATTGTAATAAGTGATATAAAAAGGATAATTAAATTGAAAATGGTTCTTAATAAGGTAGATATTAACTCTAGTTTATTATTCAGGAGGTTAAAGAACGGTTGAGTCAATTCGGACACAAGGTAAGGGAATTTCTTTACCCAACTTCCATTCTTTGGGTTAATCTCCTACTTCCAAATTATGTCATGATATTATTATGTCCTATATTGTATTTGTACATTATTTATGTGTACTTATAGTGAATAGACATTATAGATGTACTTTATTTAAAAAAATGAACTTTTTAAGGACTTCGTCTCAATCCCCTTTCATTGAGGCATATTTGGTTTTATACACAACTTTCTTTTATACGGTGTATAAACCCCTTTGACTTTTACGTTTATTCAAATGGAATCTTTTTTATACGAAGCGTTTTAATAAACGACAAAAGGGAATGTTTTTCTTTCAGTACTTATGCGGCGACAACGACTTCTCCGCCGCCGTGACCATTATTTGAGATTCGGCTTCCTCTACAAGACATCATTTTTTTAATGAAAAATAAATACAAAGTTTTAACTTTCTTTTATTTTGGTATTGAAAATGGTTTTGAAAGCATTTTTATTAAATCAATGTGTTGTATTGATATCTTGTGATTGAAATGTGGAAATGTTATGTTTCCTTTATGCATGTTTTATGTGATACGATTATGTTATGGTTTATGATATGTTTAAACCTATTCATATGAGGAATGCATTGGTCTTAATAAGTGGCGGGTGGAGCCCGCTATAGCTCCTCGATGCATCGACAGGTGTCATGAGACAAACTAGTGTCTTGGCACGAGGCCTTGACAAAATCTTATTTGTGGTCTTGGCATGAGGCCTTGGCTACGTGGTTATGATAGTCTGGAATTATGCATTCCATCATTATGAAAGTGGTTATTGATATTGCATGTGATTATTCGACCAGTAGAATATCCATGTGAAGAAGTAAATGGCATTATCTCATTTTACTTTTGCCATATTATGTTGAAGTTCAAGTTTAAAAGGCTTTTGTTTTAGTTATACATTGCCTTAAATGTTAATGATTATTTATGAAAGCTTCCGCTATATTGTTAACCTTACTGAGCATCTGAGCTCACCCCTTTCAATGTTTTAATATTTTTCCAGGATGTGAAGAAGTATTTTATGAATGACCTACAGGGGTAGTCAGAAAGGGATATGATTGTGGACTATGAAGACCATGTTATTGCAGTTTGTTTACTTTTTGATGTAATGAAAGACTTATGAATGTATCTAGTGTTTCCAAGGCTACTAAACTAATCGGTCTTTCGAGACTTGATCTTTTGTGATCATGCCAATGTTGCGAACTAATGCACTGACTCTGGGTAGCTGGGGTCGGGGCGTTACAGTTTGTATCAGATGCAGTTTAGTACTAACCTTGGAAGCTAGATTTAGATAAACTCAAATTAGAGCACATAGCCCAAAGATAGACTTTGAGGATTAGTATAGAAGAACTTCCTAGAATTTTGTTATTGTAGAGATTTTGTGAGTTTTCCGAGAAATACTTACCTGTCTGGATACGAGCAAGTAGAGGCGGCTCTGGCATAGATGCACCTAGGGGTAAAACCCGAAAACACCACTTTGAGCTAGACTCGAACGGGAACTGGTGCACGACAACGGGCCTTGCTGTACTCTTGGTTACGACACTCCCGGGGGATATGCTTAGGATAATTCTCATTTTCTTTACAAACCACTATGAAGGGTTATGAGTATATACTTCCTCAAAGGAAACATTTCTTTTTATGATTATGGATTATATCCATAAATAGTTCAATTTATTTAATGTATTTTACAAATATGGAATTATGTATTTTATTTCATAAACTAATCTAGTATATGCAATTGTTTAGAAATGGCGCCTAGTGGAAGAAATGGAAACCGTATCAATGCATGCACTCCATGTAGGGATTTCCCTCCTGCTCAAGATAATTATAGTGGGGCTGGTGATGCAACTGGTGCCGATCAGCTAATCACCATACTGGGACAACTTACTCAGGTTATGAATAAAAACCTTACTCGTATGGAGCACCCTGATCCGTAACGTGGAGGATCAATGCTAGAACGTTTCATGAGGCAACAACCACCAACCTTCAATGGGGGTACAATTCCGTTAGTAGCTGAGCAATGGATAAACTCATTAGAGAAAATATTCCATGCCTTGGGGAGTAGCGAAAGGGAGAAGGTTGTCATGGCAGTTTACCGCCTCACTGGAGATGCCGATCAGTGGTGGTTGCTGATTCAAAACACAAAGGAAGATGATGACGTATCGAATATGGAATGGAGGGAGTTCAAAGATCTGTTTTTAGAAAAATATTTTCCTCGTGACCATCGAGCAGATATCGAAAGGCAATTTCTGAGTTTGAGGCAGAAGGAGGATGAGAATGTCGCAAAGTATGAGGCTAACTTTACAAGGTTAGCGAGGCATGCTGCCGATTATATACGTAACCCAAGGAGTAAGATTGGTCGTTTCTTTGATGGGTTAAAACCATTTCTCCGTCGAGCTTTAGTATCACAATCCTTCTCATTATACAAAGATATTGTCTCGTGTGCTATCAAGACAGAAAATGAATTCTCTAAGTCTTATGACAACAAAGTAAAGCAAGAGAAGAAGAGAACGGTGGAACAAGAGACAGATAAAGGGAAAAAGGGAAAGAAGGATTTTCCATTATGTGATAATTGTGGGAAGAATCACCCTAGTACTTGTCTAAAAGGAATGATAGTTTGTTATAAATGTGGAGAAAAGGGTCACCAGGCTCGTGATTGCAAGGGAAAGAAAGAGGATATCAAAGTTGAATGCTATAATTGTAGAGAAATGGGTCATTATGCAAATGAATGTCCTAAGCGTCAGGGAAACTTACCTCAGAAAAGGCCAAGGGATCAAGGACAATCTTATGCTGTTACTACAGTTGAAGCAGAATAACTAATGTATTGGTGCTTTTGGACTCATGGATTATATTTTGTTTATTAGAATAATGTGATATATATATATATAAGGATTGTACTGCAGTACTTGTTGATTTCAGTAAGGTTTTAATATGATGAAGGTAATTATATTTTTAGTATGTGACAATAAGAGAAACTTTACTTTGTTTGGGGAATCTGATAAATTCATTTTGGAATTAAGAGACCTTTTAGAGAAAGTCTGGACAGAGGTATTTTGGATAACTATAATGGTTGGAGTGGATTAAGTTGATCTTTGGATAGCATTGTTTAAGGTTAAAAAATTTATGAAGATTATTTTTGGAATATTATGATACTATAGTTTTAGGAAAAGGACAACCTGCAGAGTGGGGAATAACCCGTCGTGTCGGACAAAGCTGCAGGAATCGAACCCACAACCATAGTGCGACAAGCCTTTATTTCCTACCACTAGCCTACATGAAGTCCCTGGTTATTACAAAATAGTTTTACTAATCTAAATGTTATGTGTTAATATTTGGAACCTTATACAATTAGGATAAAAAGAATATTTTTGAGTTCCGTTACCATTTGGAGTAAAAGATGGGTTTGTGGTAAAAATTTATTAACGAATGAAATTATACATAACAAGTATGTATATTCCCTTACGTTCTTAGTAAATCTCCTAAATAAATTCCTCAACATTATAAAAGGTAACTTAAAACAAAAATGTTGTCGGTTAACTTTTCCAACTGGGGATTCAATGACCGTTTAACCAATCACAAGTTTGTGATTTTCTTGTAGTTAAAATTTCTCCTAATCCTATTTTCTATAACTATCCATCAGACCTTGATGGTTTGTTTCTCCTCCATATCCATATTTTCATAGAATCCTAGAATGGGCTATATCGGGTGACCTATGTACTTATCTTTCTTTCTTTTAATGTTATATATTTATTAACCTTATTTCCGATGTGGGTTTTCTTCAAAGGTATTTTTTCTTTTCAACCATTTATTTTCAAAGACAAATTTCAAATTGCGAGGACGCAATTTATTGAAGGAGGGGATAATGTAACACCCCGAGCTTCCATGATACGCTTCTCATTCAATAATGCAATATCTTGCATTGTACGCAACTTCGAGTTCTAAAACACCACGACTAATCAATGTAGCCGTTATGAATAGTAATAACCACTTTTTAAAATTATAGAAATTTTATATTTCAAAATGGACTTCATTATTGAATTCGTAATATCAAAATTATCCTAAGTTGAATTTTTTGTAACATTCTGAGAACTTCCATTTTTTTTTTGAAGAGTGAAAAATACTTAAAACAACTTTTTTAATAAAAATAATTTATTGTGATAAATTATAAAATTTAGTGGTTTTAAAGTATAATTAGAATATATTTTTACCATTTTATCCAATGGTGGTCATTAGATTTAATTTAACATTGAAATTGGACATAAACAATTGCCAATCTTTTGATATAAATTGTTTCTTAAAAACACGCTATTTGTTGTAACATCGGGAATTAATTATAAAATTAATTAATGAAACTTATATGTTTGGAATTTTGTAAAATAGACATCATTTTTGAATTCGGAATATCAATTATAGCTTAGGGTGAAATTTTGGCCTTATTCTGAAAAACTTCAATTTTTGAAGAATAGTGAAACCACTAAGTGGTTGTTAAAAACTGATTTTTCGTTAAAATGAAATATTACCACTTCTGTGATTTGATTTTCAAAAATCCGACATACATGGTTGTCATTAAGAATCAAAATGTGGTTCAATGAGATTAAAATAATTTTTTTGTGAATAGTAACTTTTAAGTTCTTAATCGCGATTAGAGGTAATTAGTGTAATTTAAGGTAAAAATAATGTTTTAATAATATGAGATGAGCTTAACACTTGTCCTACTCCTATTGGATGAGTCATGGACGACCAATACAACCCATGGGTCAACTTGGGGACCCCATGGAGCCACTTTGGTTGGAAAATGACATTAATATATATTTATTTAATGTTAAAATTAAATTGACACAAACATGAGTTGTTTTACTAAAACAGTTTTTAAGTGGGGTTACACAAGTCCAAATTTTGACTATAAATATTAATTATAAAGCTAAAAAGATTAAATACATCATAGTATTTTTTTTATAATTTTTAGACATTAAATAAATTAAATTATTTATGACATCATTATGATGCAGCGATGACCTCATTATTTAACGATTTTAATAAAATTAAAAGATAATGTAAAATCCAAGGCTTACACTTGTCCAAAGACTATTGGATGGGTAGATTTCGAACCCTTATCACCTTAGCCACTAATTATATAAGTGTGGGACCTCTAGAATCCTAAAAGCATTGTGTAATAATGTAACATTTCAATCATTCCAAAAGAGCCCCTCCTCTCCACTTATAAAAGGCCCCCACCTCTCCCACCTTATTTACACCATCAAGCCATTTGGGTCGGCCAACCTCTGACCAACTACTCTCCCAACATCCCCCTCTTACTCCTAGAAGCCTCACTTTGGGCAGAACTCTTCCCAAGGATGCCTTTGGCTCAAATCAAAAAGAGTTACCCGATTTTGAGGTAATTTCTTCTCTAATGTTGTTTTGTTTTATTTTTCTTCTCCAAACCCCTAAACTCTTTTTATTCATTTATTTTGTAACAACACCAGTATCCTCAATATACTAGGATGTTTTTCTACGAAGTATTCGAGCTACACTTACACACACCTACATCTAATGGTTAAAGAACATACGGTTTCTGTGGATGGCGAATTTCTGCCTCACGAAACGATGATTGTTCAACACTCATATAACACCTTAAAAGGTGGCCATTAAGATGTCACTATTTTTATATATGATATATAATATGTTTACGTTTTACTTATGCTTCTGTATTTCTCATTTATGGCATACTTTATGATTTCCATTATGGGTAAAACGCGATAATTTCATTTTAGGAAGTGCGGACTACCGCCCCCTCAAAGTGATTTGAATCGTTAATGCCATATGTGGGATGTATAAAGGATGGAGTAAATGCTATTATACACTATATTATACTGGAATTATATTATACATTTATATCATTATTATTTAGTTCCATTAAATATGAAATTGAAATGAAAGTAGCGTTCATGCGTACGTACGGCTTACCGTCTCCATGAACGGTGCATTTCATTTCTTACCTCTAAATGTTACGTAATATTATAAATGAATGTATATACTGGATATATAAGATATATATGACATCTAAATCATGAATATAATTCTGGATATAATGGATATTCTACCACATGAACAACTTGTAATTATAAGAAGTTTATTGTTGACTAAAGTTACCAAGGATCGACAAAACGATCGTTATTAACTTGAATAATTACATAATATTCATAACATTGTAATAAGTGATATAAAAAGGATAATGAAATTGAAAATGGTTCTTAATAAGGTAGATATTAACTCTAGTTTATTATTCAGGAGGTTAAAGAACGGTTGAGTCAAGTCGGACACAAGGTAAGGGAATTTCTTAACCCAACTTCCATTCTTTGGGTTAATCTCCTACTTTCAAATTATGTCATGATATTATTATGTCCTATATTGTATTTGTACATTATTTATGTGTACATATAGTGAATACACATTATAGATGTACTTTACTTAAAAAAAATCTTTTTAAGGAATTCATCTCAATCCCCTTTCATTGAGGCATATTTGGTTTTATACACAACTTTCTTTTATACGGTGTATAAACCCCTTTGACTTTTACGTTTATTCAAAAAGAATCTTTTTTATACGAAGCGTTTTACTAAATGAAAAAAGGGAATGTTTTTCTTTCCATACTTATGAGGCGACAACGACTTCTCCGCCGCTGTGACCATTATTTAAGATTCGGCTTCCTCTACAAGCCATCATTTTTTTAATGAAAAATAAATACAAAGTTTTAACTTTCTTTTATTTTGGTATTGAAAATGGTTTTGAAAGCATTTTTATTATATCAATGTGTTGTATTGATATCTTGTGATTGAAATGTGGAAATGTTATGTTTCCTTTATGCATGTTTTATGTGATACGATTATGTTATGGTTTATGATATGTTTAAACCTATTAATATGAGGAATGCATTGGACTTAATAAGTGACGGGTGGAGCCCGCTATAGCTCCTCGATGCATCGGCAGGTCTCATGAGACAAACTAGTGTCTTGGAACGAGGCCTTGACAAAATCTTATTTGTGGTCTTGGCACGAGGCCTTGGCTACGTGGTTATGATAGTCTGGCATTGTGCATTCCATCATTATAAAAGTGGTTATTGATATTGCATGTGATTATTTGACCAGTAGAATATCCATGTGAAGAAGTAAATGGCATTATCTCATTTTACTTTTGCCATATTATGTTGAAGTTCAAGTTTAAAAGGCTTTTGTTTTAGTTATACATTTCCTTAAATGTTAATGATTATTTATGAAAGCTTCCGCTATATTGTTAACCTTACTGAGCATCTGAGCTCACCCCTTTCAATGTTTTAATATATTTCCAGGATGTGAAGAAGTATTTTATGAATGACCTACAGGGGTAGTCAGAAAGGGATATGATTGTGGACTATGAAGACCATGTTATTGTAGTTTGTTTACTTTTTGATGTAATGAAAGACTTATGAATGTATCTAGTGTTTCCAAGGCTACTAAACTAATCGGCCTTTCGAGACTTGATGTTTTGTGATCATGCCAATGTTACAAACTAATGCACCGACTCTGGGTAGCTGGGGTCAGGGCGTTACAATAAGTGACTACAATTTCTAAAAGAAAATTGTTTGATGTTATATCAAGGTTGATATAGAGATTGGAGTAACCCATTTTTCATATGTGATTGATAAGAACAAGAAAATAGAATTAAATGGAAAACATAAAGACCACACTAAAAAGAATATATTTTTTCCATCATTCTCAAAGTGTGGAAATAAGCCATGAGGGAATTTTATTAAAGGGAATAGTAAATGTTTTCAGTGTGGAAGATAATTTCAATGGGAAATAGAATGCCGACAAGATGGTAAAAAGATACATAATGATGCAAAAAGTGAAAAGGCTACATAGAATTAACCTCTACACTTCAATGCTACAAGTGAAAGGAAATGGGGAATTATGGAAATCACTACCCTAATCCAAGGGTTATTGATGATGATCAATGTCAAAAAACTCTTATGTCCAAAGACAAAGGAAAGTCACATGAAATTACTATCAGAGATGTGGAGTACAATAATGAAGTGGGGAAATGTACAATTACCATCCACTCAAAAGTAGCAACTGTTTTATTTTATTCTAGGTCCACCCACTCTTTTATTTATAAATATTTTTATAAGGGTATCACCACATTACCTCAATAATTAGATGTTGACTAAGATTTTATAACTCCTAATGGCACAATGGTCACATCAGAAGTTTGTAATTCTTGTCTGATTGAAATTTGTGTGAAAGTGCTTCCTAGAAATCGTGTTATCCTTACAATAGTATAATTTTATGTTATTCTTATCATGTATTGACTTTCTTTATATGCATATCATATCAATATCTAATTAAGGGAAGTTACATTTCATATTACAGATAAATATATGATCATATATCGATGAAAGGATGAATATAACCATCCAATAGAAATTTCTTTAACATTATGTGTCTTGATTCTAATAAATAAAGGTAATTTATCTCAAATGGTTCGGGAGAGACTCATGAATAAAAATACACCCATTGTATGAGAGTTTTATTATTTCATTCCAGAAGAATTACTAGGTCTTCCATCAAATTGTGCAGTTGAGTTTTCAATAGAACTCATTCTGGGTGTTATGCCTATTTTCATTCCTCCTTATAGAATGGAAACAATTAAGTTTCAATAATTGAAGAATAAAATCCATGAGTGTTTTGATAAGGTATTCATATGCCACTATCTGTCAGCTTAGGGTGAAATTTTTCAGTTTGTTATGAAGAAAGATGGATCAATGAGACTCTACATTGATTATAGAGAACTTAAAAAGATAACAATCAAGAACAAATATCATCTCCAACACATTAATGAATTATTTGACCAACTATGAGGAGATAAATAATTTTACAATATGTATCTTTATTGAGGATATAATTAATTTTCTGTAAAAATGAGGATAAATCAAATACGATATTCAGTACAAGTTACAGACACTATGAATTTATAGTGATGCCTTTTGGTCTTACTAATGCCTCTATTGTCTTCATAGATCTAATGAATAGTTTCTTTAGAGACAATCTTGATCTGTTTGTTTTAGTCTTTATAGTTGATATTATTTTCATTTCAAAGAGAAAGTAAGAACATGAAGATCACTTGAGAATTGTACAAGAGATCCTAAGGAAGTATAATTTTTATTCAAAATTTACCAAGTGTGAAATTTTGCTTCCAAATGTTTCATTTTTTATGTCACATAATCTCAAGAGATGGTATATATATAGATCTGACAAAAACAATGGTTATGTAAAGATGGTTGAGACCTACAACAATAACTAAGATCCAATTTTTTCTTGGGTTGTAATGATATTATCGGATTTTTGTGAAATAATTTTCACAATTAACTAATCCACTCCCCAATTTGACATAGAATGGATTTTAGTTCATTTGGATAAAAGAATGTGAAGGGAATTTCTAAGAGCTAAAAAAAGTTTACCTAGTGCTCTAGTGCTCACACTGCCTTGTAGTGGAGAAATTTTTATAGTATACAGTGATGAATACAAGAAGGTGTTGTTGTTTTTTATTATGAAAAATGACATTATGATAGCTTGTCCCTTATGACAGATGAAAATCAATGAGAAAAATTATGCAAATCATGATTTATAGTTAGGTACGGTAATCTTTTAATTAAAAATATAGAGGCACTATCTTTCTGATGAAAGGTGTGATATTTATAATAATGATAAATGTATTATCTATATTTTCATGAAATAGGAGCTGAATATGCACCAAATAAGATGGTTGGAGTTGATTAAGGAATATGACTTCTCAATACATTACCCCTCTTGGAAGGTAAACAAGGTGGAAGACGCTTTGAGTCGAAAAGACCAAGCTATCATATCCATGGTAGGATCATGAAATGTCCAATATTTATGTAATTTTAAAAATAGATCTTGAATTTTAATTAAATTGGGGATATATTATGTTTAACAAATGAATTTTCAACCATATATACAAGTGACTACTAAAAAGTCACAAAAATAAGATATAGAGTTACAAAAGAAGGCAAGAAATGGTTCTAAATTCAAATATTATGGGGATGAAATAATAAGGTTCGGGAACTAGGTTTGTATTCCTCCCGTAAAAGAAATAATGAATTATATATTGGATTACACTCACAGTTCTTCATTATCTATACAACCTAGAGGAACAGAGATGTATAGGGACTAGAAAGAGTTCATCTGGTGGGATGGCATGAAAATAGATATCATCTAATATGTATCTTGATGCTTGGTTTGTCTGCAAGTTAAGGATGGGAGATATAAGTCCAAGGGGATGTTACAACCATTACCTATACCAGAATGGAAATGGGAAAACATCACTATGGACTTTGTCCTCGGACTTCCCAAAAAATCATAAGGAAATAATGATATCTATATTGATGTTTATCCTCTTCAAAATTTGGCATGCATCATTGTAATCAGAGAAAAATTATCTCTTTATTAGCTTGCCCAAATATATTTAAAATAGGTAGTATGGTTTTATAGAGTAACACATTTTATTATATCTGTTTGGGATCTAAGGTTTACCTTGATGTTCTGGAGAAGATTTCAGCATTCTTTGGATACAGAGTTGTGTTTTGGCACTGCTTATCTTCCTCAGACAGACGGTCAATATGAGAGAAAAATTCAATCTATAGAAGACACATTGAGATATTTCACTATGGATTTCAATGTTTTTTGAGGTCAGAAAATACCATTGGTGGAATTTTATTACAAAAATACCTTTCACAATAGTATTCAGATGGATCTTTATAAATCCCTATATGGAAGTAATTGTAGAACCTTAACTTTTTGGGGAAATAAAGCTACTAGGGACTGATCTTATTGATGAAATGTAAGAAAATTTCTGATCTATTCAACAACACATAATAGTAGCTCAGTGTCGAAAAATTTATTTTGACAACTAAAGAAAATACCTAATCATTGAAGTGGATGATAAGGTGTTCTTAAAAATATCTCCTTGGAGGATATTAATGATAATTAGAAAGAAGGGAACAATGAGAACTAGGTATATCGTTCCTTTTGGAATACTAGATCGTGTTAGGAAGATAACTTACTGATTTTCACTTCCACTAAATCTCTCTCAATTTCATGATTTTTTCCATGTATCTCTCTTGATAAGTTATATACCAAATGCTTTACATGTACAATGAACAAAATTCATACCGCTGGAAATATATCTTTCTTACAAAGAACAACTGATATAGATTCTAGATGGTAACAAAAAATTTCTACAAAACAAGACCACTCGCTTGGTTAATGTTTTATGAAGGAAACACCAAATTAAAGAAGCTACATGGTAACATGAGGGTATGATGTTGTAGATGTATTGTCATCAGTTTTTTCGAAGGGATGAATTTTGAGGACAAAATTATGTTTAAGAGTGGTAGAATGTAACACCCCAATTTTTTTATGAATTATTTTCACTAAATATTTTTTATTCATTAGTAGATTTCATTGAACGAGATCATGGGTTTAAATGAACTGAGAGATTCCCTTAATATATAATTTCCACTATAGAATTTCCATTAGGTTAGCTGGAATAATTATAACTAACTTATGAAAATGAATCATGAATTCATTGGCTATTAATTACTTATGAAAAATATAAATCAATGAGATATTAATATTTTTTGAGTAAATTACCTTTGGTAATGAAATTTATGAGATATATATGTGTCATATACTCAATAAAATATTTTTATATGCATTAAATTGATATTTTAGTCATAGGTTATTAATAAAACCTTATTTTATGTATAAGAACCATTTTTAAAGGATTATTTTTACACATTTGAATGGAGAAACCATTATAAATTAATATTTTGACGTATAAATAATTTATAAATGGGAAAATAAACATGTTGTTTTATTTGGGATATAAAAATTTACATTGGATAATTTTTTTCTATTGTTTTGATAACATTCGTGTTTTTTTATTAGTAAAAATATGGTAAATTTTAATTAAAAACAACATTTTCCATCGAGATAATTTATATTGATAAATTAAAAACATGATTTTCCAAAGTTTTCTTGTGGTTAACCATGACCCATGGTCATGTATAATAATGATAGAAAAATTCAGTAATGCCCTTCGTTATATCTTGCTGCAGGAATCATCCTCATATGAGAAATAAAAAATTGTGGCTTATGGGAATATAACCCACTCGAAATTATGGAATCTTCCCACCATAAATTACATTACCACTATCGACACAACAAACTTATTATGATAGCATTGAATTCATTATTGTAAGAGTGAACAATCATCCATAGTGTCCCGCCATAAAGAGAGTCTTGAATTATATGGAATTCATTAGTAATATGTTGTTCATGAAGAATCATCTAGAGAAGAATAATTTTTAACTTAACACTAGACAACTAAACCATTTCCCATGACTCTAAGTATACAATATGAAAAATTGTAAAAACATCCATCAGATTCCACTATTCTAATGATTCATTCACTTCATGGGTCGTAATTTTATTTCTCAATGCATCCATGATGAAATTAACATTCCTAAGGGTATATGTTATGTAAAAGTAAAAATATTTCAGGTATTCTACCAAATTATTCAAGTGGAGATTCTAATATTATTTATGGAATATATTTCCTCAGCTATTTTGGTCTGAATACTTGTAAAACATTCTCTCTAAATGTTGTCCCACCAACTCTTTAGCACGTTCATCATAGATGCGAGTTCAATATCATGGGTCTGATATCTCTTCTCATGTTTCCAAAGATTATGAGATTGGTATGAAAATAAATTATTACCCTATATAAGAATCTAACCTAAACCTAATCTTGATGCATAAAATAAGACCACATAGCTCTTCCCTACCTCAGGAAGAGTCAATACTATTGTAGTCATCAAAATTCATTTTACCTCAACAAAATAATTTTGACATTTTCATCCCATGAAAACATCATCTTCCTAGTTACATCACTCATCGGAGAAGAAAAATATTATATATACTTAATGAACCAGTGATATTACCTAACTACACCCAAGAATCACTAAATTTTGAAAACATTTTCTGGTTCTTCCCATGTCATAACAACTTTCACTTTTTTATGGATCAACTAAAATTACCTATTCTAACATCATATTTCTAATGAAATTTACTTATTGAATCCATAAATAACAATTTTAATACTTGGAATAATGTATGTGATTTGAAAACAATTATATATTTTTTCTAAGATGGTACAAATTATCCTCCTTAGACTATGAGTAAATAATTATTTCATCCACAAAGCCCACCACAACAACAACATGGTTCTCATGGAAAATAATATTCATTATAACCATAAATACTAAATTAGAATGAGTGAGATCAATAGTTTTGAAAAAATTACTCATAATAACCATAACAAGTCAAAATGTTGGTTTTCTAAATGTCAGTTTCATTTATTCACAATTGATGTTAACTAGAATAATGATCAATCTAATTAAAACACATTTACCCTTTAAACTAATCAAACAGATCATCAATCCATGGAAATAGGTAATTTTGATTTACTGAAAAATTATTGATTTTCAGTAATCTACACAAAGTTTATGTGGACCATCAACTATATTGTCAATGAAAAATGACCAAACCTATGGTATCACACTCAGTTGTATAAAGTGTTTCTTGAGAATATCATCCAACTATGTCTTCCTATCTTTCATTTCACCTGGTTTAGTGAATTAATAGGTAATATAAAATGGTATATTATGATGCAGTAAATCTCTTGACATCTCTACCTCTCTTACTAGGGGATAACTAGAGAAGTTATAAGGAAAAACGTCAAAAAACATGATGACATGTTGATTGAGATAATCACTCAATGCTTATTAAATGAGAAAAATAGAAAAACTAGTATTAATTTTACCAACATTGGATTAGAAGTTATATCTATACATAAACATAGGAACCACTCTCCTTGAATGATATGACACAACCCATCTAGGGTAGTAAAGGAGTCATGCTGAAGATAAAAATAAATCTAGGCTTTATTGGAAATGATTCAATCCATCCTGAATATGATGTCAACTTGATTCGTGTAGATATTAAAAAAATTCAGTGAAATCCTGATATATGATAATGATAACACACATGTAAGACAATGGAGACCCTTCATTGTCTTTGACCTAAGGGGTTTTGTAATATTCATCACATAAGATAAAATCTTCGTAGGACGATTTAGCCGATTAACAATGTGGGTTGTAATAACTGAATGAGATGAACCAGTATCTAATAAATCTATCAATAATGACAAATATATTGTGAATGTATGTCTCATAGTCCCTCGACCCACATCCACTTCCCCTAGAGACAGTTCTACTATGTGAAGAATCTTGATTCTAGATGCCCATGGTTGAATGCCTTTTCTCATGAAGCATCTGATTGTTGAATAGTTTTATTAGGTTCTAATGATCATGTTCCCCCAAACATAGTTAAATATATATGGTATAACATCATAATGTGATCTGATCATCCACAGGAACCATAAATAATTGGTACCTTAGAGAAAATATGCTTATACTTTATAGGCTTTCCACACTGTTAGAAAATAAAAGGGCATCTTATATGAACATTAGGAGGTTGAAAATAAACCCATTCTCAAGAACCACCATGGAAGTCATAAATATTCTTATTTCCATTATGTAACTCATATTGTGTTGGGGAGGGAAATGAACTCCCAATAACTATGACTTTCCATCCAGGTCAATTTTTACCATCAGAACTCTATCTAACATGTCAACATAAGAGGGTAGAATTACTAAGAAATTCTAATAATAAAAATATGATTGATTTATTAGACCAAACTATTTCGTATTCCAATTTTCATTCAACACTATCTTAGATGAAATCTAAACTAGATAAACAAAATAGTTTGCATACTTGGTCAAAGACCTGTTATCCTTAACATGTTTAAAAAAAATATCCTTGGAAAACACAAATGACTCTAGATAAAAATTTTCAGTAAAAAGAACATATATATCCTTCTATTATAATCCATAATGCTTTTTTTTCTATCTCCAACATGTCCAAACATGTCATACTTTGTCCCTTCAACATGAAGGTGGAACACTTTATCTATATTTCATCAGGTGTCTCTAAGAATGCCAACCAATTTTTCCTCCTGATCAAATATTCCTCAACCTCTTGAGGATCATTACATCCTTAGAACACTAGTCAATACTAGTCAAGGATCTGTTTAGAATTATTCTAAAAAAATTCTTATGGGGTTCCATAGTTAGATCTTGAATTTTAATTAGAGGTGGTTCCTATCCCATAGCTTGGACAATATGGACAATCACCTCAATAGGACTCAGGTACATAAGACTATTTTCTCTCCATGGTTTAATAGTAGTTTCAACCTAGATTTGATTTGCACGTCTTCTCAAAGGCTTGATTTTAAAAAAACATCAGATTCTAATATAGAAGTAATCTGACTAACACTCAAATAGAAAAATAAGGGGAATTAATCCCTTTAAAGAGACAAATGATATTTTGATTTCAATATATCCAAATCAAAAGAAGAGAAAACTCTAGAACTAATCCCCAGGATGTATTTCCTAGAACCACCCATGTTTATTTATTATTCCTTTAAAAATAATTTGGTCAGTCACTCAATCACTACTACATCTTACATCTCAACAGGATTACACAATTGCATAATGAAATCAAAGAAAGATGCACAAACAAATCCTCTAATGCCACTTTGTCAAGAACCAATCTGAGTACCTGTTGACACTCCATTCCATCAAAGAGTCTAAAAAATGAAAAAAGGAATCCCATTAGAAGGAAAAGACGAAAATACACGAAGAAACTAAATATTTCCAAAGGCATGATTTTTGGGCCGCCGTAGTGAGACCAAAAGAGAGTTGGCACACATCCTACCTGAACACCCCAAAATGTCTTGCAGCCCCATTGTGCGCCCAAAATCCTTTCACCCAAGGTCCCATATTAAACTAAAAATAGACCCTTGGGCCTCCATTCGATATGGAAAATTTTCCATGAAGCCCAATTGCTGCTTTGGATGCCCTAGTGCATCACCCAAGTCTTCCTGAACATTCAATGTAGTTCTTTAAAAACAAGAGAAGAGGAATTAAATGAGATTTTTTTGACTTAAGTCCTTTTAGTTTTTGAAAACCACAACACTTTCATGACTAAAGAACCCTACATTCATAAATTAAAAACACCAACGTGCCACCTATTCTTTTTATAGGAACTTGAGAGCCCGAATTATGGGATTACCAATGAATAATCCTATAGGATTGAGCCAAGTCTTTCCCTTGTAATACCATACATGTTTTTCATTTCATAAGTGAATATCAAGTCCCTCAAGTCTAATTTCACACCTAGACTTTTGCACCATTATCTACTTGAGCACTCTTTTTTTAATTCACTTACTCTCTTCAATTTACAATCCATCAATACTTCCTCAAATCCAATAATGGCAAGGCTTCTTCTACCTAGGAACCCTTTCCAAAAAAGAATTATATTGATACCTCCACCAAAACCACTTAAATTATCAAACCTATGGAAAAGGCACCTCAATGTGTCTCCTATTTCAGTTTTTATTTCCACAGTCATAGGATTCCCACATTTTTTTTAAAAGGGAGTTAGGATACATGGAATGTTTGGGGTTTTTTATATCCAAAGACAAATTGAACTTTCTCCCCTGTTGGGAAGTTCCTGGTTTGGAGGAGGGTTTGGGTCCTACCCTCACCCTTCATAAAGAGAAGACCTGAAACCTTCGACCTCTAGTATGGAACATATGGTTCACACTTTCTTTTCCATGCAAGAATAGTAGAACTATCCCTCCCCTACCAAGATCAATTTTAGGGAAACCATCCTGCTGTAATCTCCTAGATTTTATTTCTTGAGGTTGCATCATTGCTCCACGTTTCTTATATGGTGAGAAAGATCAGAACGGAGATGAGAACGAGGACTTTAGATACCCTTTCCCTCTCTCGTTGGGCTTTGTCACCATTGAATTCCCTCCGGGTGTAATCCCCTAACCTTCATCCCTTCCTCCTTACATTGGACACTTGTCTAATTTAAATAGAATAGTGGGAAGGCTCGTCACCTCACCCTCTTTTACGATTTCCTCACACTTATCCACTCTTTCCACCATAGGTGTTACCCCTTCAATCAGATGAAGAGGAAAAGTGTGGAGGATTTTGTTGAATATTTGACATTCTCTTATTTCTCACACTGAGAATTACTCACGTGGGCTTATATATTTCTCATAGTCATACATTTTCATAATTGAATGAACTACGAGAACTATGATTCCCACTATAATCATGATACGTAGGATTCCATCTCAGGGACCGAGCTCACTGGATGTCCTCTTCATGAATCCAGATCAAATTGCCTTAATTTGGGCATCCTTCTTAAAAATAATATCCAAATTAAAACCTCAAATAACCAAGGTATCATTTTTAGGATGTACGCCCATAATAATTTATCTCAAAGGACTATACTCTCTTATTAGACTTATAAAACTATGTGGATTTGGATTCCCATATATATGGGATATTTTGGAAGCCTCCTTGAGGTTTAATCCCAATACCTTAAATCATCCCTGTTCTCCTTCGGCCATATTCACAATAGGGTTTGATCTTACTTGGAAGCCCATATCCTTTCCATGTTCCTTGGGTTTCTTTAGCATAAGTCCCACACTATGTTTTAACAAAGCACATTCCTCTTAGATTTCAATACAACATGAAATTAAACTATAAAACTACTTCATTATCACATGACATTAAAAAGGTATGATATGTCTAATTATGTGGCACCGAACTACAAGGGTTATGATTTCTTTTACAAGGATACATAGTTTTCTCATTTTATGGGCACGATCCCTAGATCAAACATAACCTTCATCTCCCAATATGAAAATAATGTATAGGGTTCCCCAATGAGTGGCTTAAAAACTAGTATCATCATAACAATGATTAAAATTATATCTATGTAGTATATGAGAGGATACCATTGATGGAGAACCTCAAATACATATAGATATCTCCATTAATGAAAAACCTCGAATACATACTGATGATTTTAAACTTTTCATGTGCTAAATAAATGATTGAAGATTCCAAGGGATTCTTATAATATACTTGGATAATTAATTAGGATTCATGAAAATATCATAAACTATAAAAAGAGTTATAGAGTAGAAAATAATTCCCCTCAAAGGGATGTGATGAGTCTGACCTCCCATCCTCTCGACCAATGCACATTCAAAAATATCATGATGTTCAAACATAACGAACATCTGCCTTTAGAAAAAAAGTCCCACTTAGAAAAAGAATTGTTGGATGTTTCTGGTCCCATAAATAAATCCAATGGAAACTCTTGGAAGCAGTGATTCTTAAAACTATAATACACGTTCCTTGGAACTACGATACAAAATGGTGAACCTAATGTGAATCCATAACATAGTTAATAATGTATCCCACCTATTAGGCCCTTATTATTTGATAAAGGATATAAAAAAAGGAATTAATAATTAATGTATCCATCTAAAAAAAGTTTCATTAATGGATTATTTAATTGTTTCATTTTTTTTCAAGAATTATGTTCAGTCAAAAATGGTTTTCATCAAGACAACATCTGTGAACTTCCCGACCGCTAGTAAAGCCGGATCCCCATCCATGAGAAGGATGTCATCACAAACCCGGCGTCTTCAACATGGGGTATCTAATGTGCTCATAAAGGAATATCACAATCATAGTACAATCTTTACTTTGGAGGCTCATCGGCAGGCCATATAGGTCAATAACAATCCTCGATCATTCGGCCAACGATGACCAATGATCAAGAAGAAAATAGTTTTGACCAACATCTTCAATCGTTTTGGGTCCTTAACCCCAGAATGAAATAATGATTCCCTCCCACGCAAAAGTTAGGCGGATCAAGAGGCCACTCAAGGCCTGAATTCAAGAATGAATGAGTCCTTCCTAAGGACTCCCACCGGAAATCACTGGCAGTAGAATCATATTTTATTGAACCTTCAACAAGATGGGGGTTTTGCCTATGGATGTTCGGCCCAGGTCTCTCAAAACATGGCATGCAAGATGAACCACTGGGGATAAAATCCAGTCAATAGGGATTAGATTCTTACCTCTACCCTTTCCAAAGAATCCCATATACCTAACTTAATGGAAAACAATGAATTGGCCCATAAAACCATCTGTCATAATTTTTTTTTTCAGAAGACTTTGCTAGAAGCATCTCAATAATACCACCAGAAAAATATGGTGGAGTACAGTGAATAGGAAAATACACCTACTTACAAGTTATCATCTAGTAAATAGGCTCATCTAACTGCATATTAAGAAGAACGCCAATCTCATGTGGTGGCCACCAGTAAACCAGAACATACACCTATTTACAATCACCAATTCTGCTAGGAGTTTCATCTTTCAGTATTGCAAAAAGTCGATTAAAAATACTTGACAGGAAAAATCTAGAAGACACACACACCTACCAATGTTCGTCATGTTTTCCAAAAACCTCATTTGGTAGCACCCAAAAAAGTCAGTCTGAAATCACTGAAATCAAATTTTGGGTTGACCCAACTCTCTGCCCCCATACATTAGTATTGTAAATACCCATTGATAGGAAAAGGAAGAAAGGAGTAGGCACATAAACCTAATCCAGATTTGAAATGGACGTATATTCTCATTCCTATCACTGACATCACCAAATACATCTTATCAATTTTGACTGGGAAAACACAAATCCATGCACATATTCTGGAAGCATGCCAGGATATTATAACAACCACATTAGAAGTACTGGGGAAACAGACAAATAATTATGTCCTCAAACATGGGATGACACATTGACAAGAAATCCCAAAATAGATTCACACCTATGTTCTAGTCTATGTGGGTCATGGGGCATACTCCCCCATATCATACGAACAACTAGATCAGGAACATACACCCTTTCCAATTGTAGGTAATCATATTTTTTCAGTAACCAATCCAAGTCATGAACACACACCTGCCCATGATAACCAATTTTCCCAGCATGTGTCCCTATCTAAGTAGAAGAGAACATCCAAGAAGAAATCTTTCCATGCACTTTTGGGAAATCAATAATCAATATGCTATTTGGCTCCTCTTAATGATGGAGTTCTTGAAATCCCACAGACATTTATCTATTACAGGTTGAGATCTTATCCGCTCATTACCAAATTATGGGAGTGGTAGTAGTAATTCTGAAGTTCCTCATCGGACACTTCATCATGAAGGCTTGCTTTCTGAAAATTCGGTTAACCCAGTGTGCCTATTTCTAGATGAGAGCCACTACAACCCTCAGTGTGGCCATAAGACCAAGGATCAAGAGGGTTTTTCCTTTATTGTAATCCCCCATGGTGAAACCCCCCTCATGATGGTATTATATGCTAAAGTCCTCTTAGAAATAGTATTTCTCATTGTCAAGAAGATTCTATAAATGATAGTGTAGCGAAGAGAAAGACCTCCTATCTAGAGGAAATTGAAAACACAAGTACAGTCTTGTATAATTCCTAACCATTAATAGGTGAAAAACCTTCTCGAACAGAATACATCTTAAGGTAATGGTCAATCTCCGAACCTCCCATGAGGCAATTTTTTTCTAATACAGAGCATTCAATTTGGTCAGAACAAGTAGAGACACCACTATTTAAAGATGATGAAGATGTGTTAAACACGAGGAAAAAATTTTCTAATGGAGAAGTACCAATCATGTTCTGGACATTGGAAAATTCTAAAAATAACATTCCAAATTTGATTGCACAAGATTGCTTTCATGATATCCGCCTCAACCTACGGAAGACTCTTCATCATTTGAAAAACAATTTATTACCATATGATGAATATCAAAATCCTGTAATGGTAATAGAAGGGTTGAAAATACAAATTAACTTTTCATGTCTCTTAGTTTCCCAAACTTCCAAAGGTTAAAAAAATAGCATAGAATCCTTTAGCATGCATTCCTCAATGCTCTAAAGAGGCTACACTGGTTAGGTTTTGATTCCACATCTAGTGTTCATATCAGTGGATGGGGTTCACATGGAGCATTGCATTTCACTACACTCCAAAATCAGCCAAGTCCTCCAAAAGTGGTCTCATGCTATTTTATTTCCCACGGTCGACCACAATCAAAAGATATTTGTAATAGAATGTATGCTCAAGAAAAGGCCCCAACCAGATCTCATCAGAGTCGGGCCCAAATAAAAGACATTGTTGAGTTACTTTTACATCAAGAATTTGAGATTATTGAGAAAGCGTCCCACTTAGAGTATGTTAGCTGTCAGGGATTGAAAATGTATGAAATAGAAACAAAATCTTCTAAAAGAGTTGATTTGAGTGGTTGTATGATAATGCACCCATCTATAACTGAACCAAAATTCAAAAAATCATAAGAGAGGTTGAATTAATTTCAGCAATAGTAGTTCAAGAATCACCCTAGCTTGAAATGTTGGGGGCTCATTTAATTCAAAATTTAAATTCATTAAAAAAATTTCAATGATTTGAAGAAGAAGAACATTAATAGCCCCAACCTGTAGAGCTGGGGGATTTTTTACATATGAAATCCCCTCCTAAATGGAACTTAGTTTTATCCTGATTAGGGAAGAAGCCATATGGAGAGAGTACAACTAAACTATATGAGGATTCCCTTCAAGTTACTGTCCGAAAAAAAGTTTCCAGGAATTCATCATATAGGAGAACAGAATATCATGGAAGATACAGAAGGAGAAGATCTTATAAAAATACTGATAGAATGTCGTCGAAGAATTATGTGTCAGTGAATGTAACTAACACCACAACTTAAGATCCCTCATAAAATGAGTTCAGTTCATGGGAATCAAAATACGATGTTCTTATCCATAATATGTTACACACTGAGACCAATGAAGAAGGTGAGTGTATATAAAATATGAGGCTTTCACAGAATCTCGGTATTTCTTCAAATAACCAACTCCCACCATTATAAAGGTAATATAACAAGGGTAATGGAATAAGTTAGATTGCATATCACTTTTCCAATAGAGAAGGTCAATCTTTTTCACTGGAAGAAATTTTTTCACTACAAATAAAGGAAATGAAGGAGTTGAAACGACTCAATATAGAGTCACTTCGAAGTAGTATTTCTACTAAACGTACACCATAGGTAGTTACTCAACTTCCAAAACATGTAGAATCCCCTCAGCAAAGAGAATTTTTAGTAACTACATTTGCAGATAATGAATTTCCTCCACTGGGTACACAATCAACGAAGGATCAGACACATCATTATAGGCATGTTCCCATTGGTTATCCAAGGCAAATATCAGCACCACCCTCAGTGGATTTTCCAGTCGTTGCACCTGCTCAATTTCCAATTTCTATACCTTTAGAGGTTCCATATCATCCAAATATTCCGATAATTATTATAAACAAAATTGAGACATCAATGAATTGTTTGGAAGCTATGGATGAACGACATGTACTGGTTCAGCTTGAAAAGTGAGCTTACCCTGAATGGGTTGATGCAATTCCATCCCCGCAAAATTTTGTGAATACAAAATTCCCAATAATTAATGGTTTGGGAGATTTATAACAACACATAACACATTTTTTCTCATTGTGATCCCATGATGGGATCTCCAAGCAGAAAAGATTAGGTGTTTTCTGCAGTCATTATAGAGACTATCTTTTTTTTGGTATAAAAGTTTACAATCTTGATAAATTACTGGATGAGAAGATATCCATCTTAAATTATTTCATCATTTTAGATCATCTCTACAAAAGGAGATAATTTTATATCTTACAAATTGTAAAAAAGGTATGAATGAAAGAGTTTTAAATTTTATTGTGCGATGGAACTAATTAACATAATCATTATGTCTAGAACCCCTTCAAGAATATTTGTTTCCAATTTGTGTGGAAAATCTACGGGATGAGTAACACACACTATTTCTCACGATGAAATACACAAGAGGGTTTTGAGACCTTACATCAATTTCTCCACCGATAGAATACACTATTATAGAAAGTAAGGCTAAAACATCTGTAATTCCATCAACTCCAGGGAGGAGGATAGGAAAGGCAGAAGATACTATAGTTACACTCAAGCAAGCACCTATACCTACTCCTACATCAAAAAATTCATCATAACAAAGGGATCTTCCTCTTGAGCATCAACAGAAATTAATACCTCTTCAAGATTATCAACGAGATCCAAGGTGGAAATAGTTTGAGGAATTACAGAACAAAGTTTACTCTTTCTGGAAATAAAAAGTTCATGGTTAATTCATCTAATCTATGGAAAACAATTTGGTTCATTTTTCAATGTCGAAGAAAGAAAATATAGAAGGAGATGAAAATATTAAAAATTATTTTCCCTTTCACTAGATGTTATGGAATCCCATCAAGGAATGTTTTTTTTCAAGGACCACTTGAAAAAGATGGTGGATTGTGGAAAAGATAAACTGAAAAGTTCGTCAAATATAGTACCATGTGTTATTGCTACTAATCCATAGGTAGAAGGCGAGTAGAAAGAAGTAAAATTTAAAAAATCTGTAGAAATATGGTGATATGATGATCATGAAAAAGATCAACCAGACTTATTCAATTTTATGAACATAGTTGAAACTGTGGATTGTGTCTTCTACCACTCCTTCCACCGAAAATCCACCTTCCTCAAAAGGTTGTTCCTTAAAGAAGCGAAATGATCATCAGGAAAAAAGGCATCGAGAAGAATATAATCTCACATTAAGGCCAATGTTATCCTTGACCATTTCATATTTCATGCCATATATTTCAAAAACACAGGCACCACCCTAACAAACAACACAATCAGAATTAACCTATCTGGAAGAATCTCTTTTAGATGAAGAATTGATCTTGGGTTCCATTAACATTATCCATTTAACGGATCCTTGATAAAATGGTGATTTAGTTTATAATGTGTTAGAATTACTTATACCTAATTGGGGAACAAGAGGAACATGCCATGGTCCTGGATACAGAGGATGGTGTGGGAATTATAGAATCCACTATTTTATCTCTACCCCTGCTCGAATCATATTTGTAGCAGAAACTTTTGGAAGAGCCTGCAAGCTCAACAAGAATAAGGAGTTTCTTCAATTCAAGAGAATTTTGGTTCTGACATGATTATTTTGGAGGACCAATTAGAAGCCACACCATCTTCCTCTCAGAAACTGAGTAGTCCTAGTCTATCAATCTACCAAATCCAAAAGTATTTCCAACTTCTACTATGATACAGGGTACATCTACATTAGAATCATCAACTTCCAAAACACTTGCCAAAACTGAAACTTCATGCTAGAAAACACAGACCTTTGGACCAAAAGTATGATGTCTTGAAACAATTGACCCATGTACTGGCCAAGTTATCAATTATGGATGATTTAAATCTATCAAATGATCTTCGAGAATCACTCATTGAGGCTTTGTCAAGACCTCAAGAGTTTGAAACTGATGTTGCTACTACTGAGGATTACCTTATAGATAATGATCCTAAAGAATGTCATGCAGTCATATATTTTATAGATTAATATGAAGATCATGTTGTACATGGAATTATTAGACCCTCGTATTTGACAGTAAAATTAAATTATGTAGACATCTGATGAGACTACATTGACAATGGAGTCGTAGTCAAAATCAATCTTGTTCTTAAACATCATCAATTGGGCCCAACTAAATGTAACTTATGTCCTTTGACATTAATGTTTCAAGTATATGACATGAATGAACTAGAACCTCTAGGCGATATTACAATCAAAACTCTGTTTTTAGATCTTGTGTCTAATTCAGATTTCATGGTTGTTTGACAGGGCACAACCATCAATATTTTTTTTATAATTCCTTCATTACATCAACATGTATCCATACATTCACCATACCACCAATGCATTATGTACTATTTCAATGGTAAAATCAGGACATTGTATGGTGATAGGGATCCATTCAAAACATGTGAATCTCAATACATTGAGGCGGAGTTTTATCACACAAAAGGAATGATATCCATGACAAAATAAATAACCAGAGTAAATGCTCTGAATGGATTTGAAAGGATCCCTTAAAATCCATTCATTAATTTGAGTATATAATATGTGCTAAAAATCAATCAAGTTGAAAGGGTGGAACCAAATCCAAGAACTCATCCAATAACATCCATATGTCTATTATAGAAATTGAGCTTGTCTACTTGGGAGAGATTAGTGATTCACCAGGTAGTGATTGAAGCCTTAATGGAGATGTTTTCTTTTCATCTATTGAACTACAACAAGCCTGTACATCTTCAATCAGAGTTGAAGAAATTGTAGCTATGATAGAGGAAGATAATGATGTTGATTCTCAATCCATAATCCCATTTTTATTACCATAGGAATACCCTTCATTATTAGTAGGGTGAGATATAGTGGCCTCTTCTTCAGGATGATCAAATACTGACTCCCCCTCTAACTCTGGAGGTTTTTCCTCATCCTCTACAATTCAAGTGGAATCATAAGATGTAACACGTAATGAACAATTAGAGGATGTTCTTGGGGATGATCCTCCATTATTTGAGGAAGGTGTCTCTACCACCATGGATGAACACAGAGAAATAAATCTGGGTACATAAGAAGATCCACACACCAGTCTTATTAGTGCGGTAATGAAATATAAAGAGAAATAGGTGTATACTTCATTTCCAAAGTAACATCAAGATATATTTTATTGGAATTATATTTAAATTCAATACTTAATCGTGATGTGGCCACCCATCATTTGGGTTTTCTAGAAGAACATCATGGATTCGAGCAAGTAGTAAGAAGAACACACCCAACTCATGACTCTAAAATTGAAACTGATGTTGATATGATTATAAAGGGTAACATTTTCAGGGATGTTAAATATCCCAAAAGGCTGGAAAAAATTCTCCCAGTGAAAAAGAATAATGGGAAAATTATATTTTTCATTGATTTCATAGAACATAACAAGCAGTTTCCTAAAGATGATTTTCAAGTTCCGATTAAGGATCTTTTAATTGATGAAATGGCTGGCTATGAAGGTCTTTCCATCATAGATGGCTACTCTGGGTATAATCAAATCTTTATGGTCCTAGAGAATGAATAATCTACAACTTTCATATCCCCTTAAGGCATGATTGGATATTCGGTAATGCCTTTTGGTTTAAAGAATTCAGGTACAACATACCATCGTTCCATGCAACATATCTTCAAACTCTTCATAGGGAAATTTGTGGAATGTTATGTGTATGATTTGGTTGTCAATTCTAGACAATGTTCCAATAACTTGGTTTATCTGGAGACCAAATTCCATAAACATTGGCAACACAGTTGGACGATGAACCCAATGAAATTTGATTTCAGGGTAGCCTCAGGAATGTTTATTGGCTTCATTGTAAGACATAGTGGTATCAAAGCAAATCCTGAGAAAACAAAATAAATCTTTTGGTATGTCACATCTTAGAAATTAGAAGGAATCAAGAGGAATCTTATGAAACATGGCCTATATTCGGTTCTTTATCACCAATTTGGCAGGCACATGTTTACCCTTCACCATATTAATAAATAACGGAGCCACCCACCAATTGAATAAAGACTACCAAGATGCATTTTATAACCTCAAGACATATCATTTATGTCCACCATAATTTATTCCACCTATTAATGGAAGTCTGCTTATTCTTTATGTGAAATCTTGAGAGTGATCACTGGGTGCCTTCCCATTTCAAAAGAATGTTGCTGGGAATGAAAATAGCCTTTACGATCTTAGTCAAACTATTCTTCATGCATTTATGTATTGAAAAGTGCTTCCTAGAATTAATATTTTTCTTTCAAAAATTGAGGCAGTACCTAAAACATCATGAGGTCTAATTTTTATCTCACAATAACCCACTAAAATTTACCGTCAATAGTTCTATTCATACAGGGCATCTGGCACGGTGGGAAATTATTTATCAATAGTTTGATGTTCAGTTTGTTCCTCAAAATGTAATAAAAGCCCAAGCTCTAGCCAAATTCCTTACTGAGCATCCATCTTCAAAAGACACAACATTAAATACTAAACTTCTTAATGAAGAGGTCTTCCATATTCAAGATAATTCCCAAAAATGGGAAATGTACATTGATGGTGCTTCCATAGGTCCAATACGTAAGAGAATGGAAAACCCTAAACTCAACAAAGGTGGGTTAGTAATTTTCCTTATCTCCCTAGAAAAATAATTATTGCCTTATTCCTTCATATTATCAGAACACAGAACCAATAATGAAGTAGGGTATCAAGATCTCATTGTAGGTTTAGAATTGGCACATCAGGTAAAAATGAATCACATGAAGGTAAAAGGTGATTCAGAATTGGTAATCAAGAAAATCAATGGAGAATATTCTTATAGAAAAGAAGAGTTAATCCCTTTGTGTGATTATATCAGAGCGTTAATTTTTGAATTTCTCATAGATTTGACATTTTCTTATGTCCCGTAATCACAAAATTCCCATGCAGATGCAATAGCTAATGAAACTATAGCCTTGGAAGATCCAAATCAGGATGAGAAAGTCATTAGAATAGCCCAACGTCAAGTGGTATATCCTTTTTTTCAATCCAAAATGTAGAAAATTAATGAAATAAATCCTATTTTTGATCCATATTGTCATACTACAGGATAGAGAACATCCATCATGTAATATCCTCAAAATGGAGTACTTCCACCGAATATGGCTAAAAAATAATATATCTGGTGATGAGAAACCAATTTTACTCTTCATAATAGTCCAGACCACCAAAAGATCATCTACAAGTGAGGATTTGATGGAATCCTCTTCAAACGTATTGATGGATAAGATACTGAAGGTTTCATGAAAGTACATTGAAGATCTTGTGGTTCCCACCAATCTGGGAACAAACTATCTGATCAGATCTGAAGTCTTGGATACTTTTGGCCATCAATGAGGTAGGATGACACAAATTTCACTATGAAATGTCATCCTTGGCAAGTTCATTCCATCTTCATTCAACCACCCATGGAGTTGCAACATAAATCTAAATACACCAATCCATTTTCCACCTAGATAATGGATGTAGGAGGGCCTTATCCTCCTGTTATAGCTAATAAGTTCAAGTATAAACTTACTGCTATGGAATTCTTTTTCAAATGGGTGGCCGAAATACCTCTCAAAAAAGACGGATCTGAAATAATTGTTAGTTTTGTTAAAACTACCATCATCACCAGATTTGGTGTCCCTCATACTATATTAAAGTATAATGAAACCAATTTTGGTTTGATTATGCTAACGAATTTATATCAAGTGCATAACATCCAATCCAACCATTCATCTCGTTATCATACGGTGGCCAATGGAAAAATAGAAGCCTTCAATAAGACCCTATCAAATATTCTCTAGAAGACGGTGGATAAAGATAAAAAATTAGGGCCTCATAAAATTTTGAATGCTTTATGGTCTTATCGGACAAATACTCTTACTGCCACCCAAGAAACTCTTTACACATTCGTATATGGAACCGAAGTATTTTTTCTAATTGAAATTCAACTTCAATCACTTAGATTTGCAATATATGATAATTTTCATATAAATGAATGATCTTAGAAATGTTTTAATGAGATAGAATTATTAGAAGGGAAAAGACTGCATACTTTTCGTCATTTAGAAGTCAATCAAAATAGAATATCATGAGCATTTAACATGTGTGTTTTCCTCCAATTATTTATTCAAGGAGAATTGGTAATGATCCTTATGACTCCAATGTCACTAGGGATGAATCCTCCAAAGCTTGTGACAAAGTGGGAAGGATCATATTCGATACATAAAGTCTATTCAAATGGATTTATGCTTCAATATCAATGGATGGAGAGATTATTACAACTCCAACCTGTTGGATCGATATATAGATGTATATGTATATTAGATGGAACAATACAAGAGGGGGGGGGGGAATTGTAGGTTTAAAAACATTGTGTTTAAACAATTAACAAATAAAATTCACAATAGATACAATTAACCACAATTTTATTGAGTAAAAAGGTATGATATGATGTAATACTATAAGAAGTGTAAAGAAATTTTATTCAAAATGAATATAATAATCACAGTAATACAATAGTGAAGGATTATACGATAATGCATATAGAATCAATCAATACAATATGTAATAATATTATTGTAATTGAAACAATAACAAATGAGTATGAAATGAAGAAAAGAAACAAAACAATTCCCTTTATAAGACAATCAGCAGTGAAAATGTAAAATTATTACAATTATTTAATCCCAAATAGAAGGGTATCGTTTCACCAAGGATAAGAGGTCTGTGTTCCCACCACCTTAGTAGTCCCTCAATACGTTGATCGGTATGTCTGTCTTTCTATCCCCACAATCCCTCGATACGATGATCAGTACGTTTGTCTTGCTATCTCCGCAAATGCCTCGATTTTGCAGGTAATCGACACCTCTGTCTTTCAAACACTTGATAGCCGTAGATACGAAGATCGGTAGGTCTGTTTGCCTATTCTTAGTAGCCCTCGATCATTGTCACCTGATCGGTCGCACAAAGAAAAACAAAGTACTTATTGAAATACAAAAACTAGGAACGAGCTGTTCATGTTTTGTAATCTCAAGGGTTTCGCACGAATCAAGAGAGAAGTCATAGTGTCTCTCTCTAGAACATGATAGTAGAAAAGAATGATCAAAGTCTCTCAGTTGTTCTTCTCAGCTTCAATTGACCTCCTATTTATAGGCCTCAGGTATCAATGGTTATATTTCCTCCAACATTCATATTTCTCCAGAAAACTTGGAGGGACTTGGATACCAGGCATTATAATGGTCATATTGAAACAGAAAACACGACATTGTTTTAATTAGTTTGTAACTAACTCCACAACATCGTTTTGGTTAAAAAAGGATATATAAAGATGATAGAAATGAGTAATATTGACATGTGTTGCTAAAGTATAAAAACAAGTAGGTGATAAAAATATGAGTACCATAAGTATTACTTAGTGTAATGTATTGATATGATACAAAGTGATTATGATGCACAATAGTCAGTACGATTGACAGAGTCAGTATGATTGACAGAGTTTGTACAATTTAGTCAGTCTGATTGACAGAGTCAGTATGACTGACAGTGTCAGTACGATTGACTGATTCAGTACTATTAACAGAGTTTATATGATTGATAGATATGAATACATTTGTGATTTCCAAAACATGAAATAAAAGTCAGAAGAGAAATTTTTGACTCAACAATATCCCCCTTTTTGGAAATCACAAAACATAAAGTAAAAAAAATACTTATCTCCCTCTGAGTTATTGAAAACTCTTATGAATACGAAATTGAATAAAACTAACTCCCCCTTATGTATGTACTTTACGAAATATTGTATTTGTAAATTATCCTTGATTTATAAGTATTTGATTAAAACATTATTCCCCTTATAAAACATTCTCCCCCTTTGTAAAAAATTCTCCCCCTTTGTAAAATATTCACCCACTTTGTGATTTACAAAAATAATGGGGTAATCTTGTGTTGCCTAAAAAAGATAGAGAAAAGAAATAAAATGAAATGGGAAAGAGAAAATAAACCTCATTGAGATAAAAAAAAGTCAACAGAATTATAAAAGTGAATAAATAAAGATACAACAAAACATTCATTTGTTTTCTCTTTCTTTTTCTTTCTTGATCAGCTCATGAAGAATAGATTTCATCTTCTGGATTTATTTCTTGTCTTCAGAGATAGAATCACCCTGGGATTTGAGAAGCTCTTGTTGATCGGAAAAATCTAATCCTGATTCTTGATAGCCACTTCTTGGAATCTGATTTCTTATTCAAGTGTATCAGTATTGTCTTGAATATTTTTATTTTCTTTAGATAACACAGAATTTTTCTTCTTCAACATAACTATTTCATCTTTGAAAGATGAAACCTTATAAAACTCTGTTTGGAAAGAATTCATTCTCTCTTTATGTTCTTTTATTAAAGGGATATCGGCTCCATGAGTCTTTGACATTTGATTCATCCTTTCAACAGTTACTTTCTCATGATTATTGAAAGAAATAACAAGATCATTTGAAAGCCTCCTTAAATCTTCAATTTATATTTCATGATCATTCACTGAGATTTATGTTTTGTATGACCACTTATCCATTCTATTTCAAGCCTTCTTAGGAGCAGCTGAACTTTCAGACAATACATTTAAATCAGCTTCAATCGACAATACTCTCTTTTTAAGTTATCTTATAGAACTAATCATATTCCTTTGATTGTCAGTGATAAAATCAATTTTCCCTTCATGTCTAGAAAAATAAAAAATATTCATTTAAATTCTACTCAATGCATGAAAAATGTAATCACTTTTCATGAGAGAAATTGTGTTTTTTGAATCAGTATCCTCATCATATGAATCCAGTTCATTTGATCGGCTTGAGTCTTCAACTGGCTATTTTCCTTTTGATTTTTCTTCTCCTTTCTTTCTTCTTCCACTTTGTCAATAATAAAAAATACTTTTTCTGTATGAGATGATTGACCACCTTTCTTTTCTTGGGAATGAATTCAATCGAGAATTTCAATAGATTAAGCTGGTTCTTGATCGTCATGAGGAACCTGTTGAATGCCTTCACTTTTCTTTTAAAAATATTCTTCTCTACTCTTTTTTGAACTCTAAATAAATCCCAAAAGAAAATATTCTTCCTATTATTCAACATTTGGTATTTCCTTTAAAATTTGTT
The DNA here is from genome assembly GCA_963277665.1 of Viscum album. NCBI lineage: Eukaryota > Viridiplantae > Streptophyta > Magnoliopsida > Santalales > Viscaceae > Viscum > Viscum album. The sequence goes on along the minus strand of OY728146.1, from coordinate 1,824,801,644 downwards.
TCCTTTCTATTTATCTGGAGGACTCTGTACGATAGGTTCTTGATGCACTTATTTCGTTAGTTGAGCACTATCCTCCACAACCATTTTCATGATTTTAGAAACATCAATGTCTTGAGATTTCCTTTTTAAAATCGTCTTCTTTTTCTTTTCAGCTCGAAGAGTATCCTATGCCCTTATTCTCTCAGCAAATGCTTTAGCTGGATCCAAACAAAATTTAGGATCACCTTTTTTTCATTGTTCTCTGTCATTCCTCCACTTGGCCATATCCTCCTTGCTGTTTTTAGTTTTCTTATTTTGATTAGTACTGGTTTGTGAATATGACTTTTGAGGAGAAATATTTAGAAAATATTCAACTGGCAGAGGTACCGATTGATTTAATGTCGACTGATTTTGTGTCAATTCAGCTTCTACATCTTTAACAAAAATCTTTGAATTCTGATTGAAACAAACATACAACTTCTTTAACGTATTTTTACTTATCCAAGAAGGCTTGAGTTATTTCAATTTCCCTTTCAAAGGAATATTACAAAACTTCAATCTATCAAGAATGAAATTTGTATGAATAGAGGGATACATAATCAAATGAGATTTAATCCCTCCTGAGTTAACATTCTTGATTGTTTCAAAAATGTACCCCATGAGATTTACCTTTCTCATGGTTTCAAGATATTCTAGCATAATGATATTAGAGACATATAGTGTTTCCCTATCCCCTTTCCATGGGATAAGAAAACCATGCATCCAAAGCACCACGAACCTCTCATCTAGAGATAAATGAACTACTTTTCTCTTCTCTTCATTTATATGAAATAACGAATTATCAACACTTTCATTATTAAACGTACCTACTTCCTCTAGTAGTTTATGAGATGGACAAAAAGAATCACCTTTTGTTGAGGAATTTAGAAAGTGGGCTTCTTGTTTCACAAACATTGAGATTTTTCTATCATACACAACAATGTTGATCATCATAATTTTTTCAAAAGACACGGTTTTGTAGAATTGAATAACTTCTTCAGTAAGAATCGGATCATGAGATATAGGTTATTCTGCAAAAAGATATTCCCAGTCTTGGAACAAAATAATCCTTATAATTTTTGAATCAAACATGTCAAAGAAGTCCCTAGAAACTAACCATTATTTGAAGAATTATTTCTCTAAAAACGTTTCTGAAGAAATTTCGGCAGGAGTGTTGGTAGAGGACTGAGACATATAGATGTGGAAAAGGGAAGATCGTACAGAGTCTAAAATAAAGTGGCAGAGCTTCTCTAAGAGATACAAAAAATTGTTGTGGGTTTGGGGAGGGGGGCACTATTTATAGATGAAAAAGAAGATGACCATTGATCTTCTACGGTTGAGATTAGAAGAGAAGAAAATAAATGGTTGGGATTTAAAAAATTTTCTAAAAAAATTCAAGAAACAATAATAGAAAGAAAAAAATAAAGAAAGAATGTATCTGCTGGAGATTCTAAGGAAGTTGTTGGTTTAATATTATTAACATCGTATAAAAAATAGAAAAAAATACATGAGTTCGAGGAAAAAGAATATAATCAGTTGTGAGACCGATAGGAAAGAAATACATTACCATAGGTTGTCAGGCCTATGGAAAAAAAATTCATTTCAAAAGGTTGTCAGGCTGATGGAATACAAAGTCATTTCCATAGGTTGTCAGGCCGATGGAAAACAAAGTCATTACCATAGGTTGTCAAGCCGATGGAAAACAAATTCATTACAATTGGTTGTCAGGCCGATGGAAAACAAAGTCATTACCATAGGTTGTTAGGCTGATGGGAAACAAATTTGTTACCATAGGTTGATGTGACTATGCAAAACAAACTCATTACCATAGGGTGACATGCTGATGGAAAAAAAACTCATTACCATAGGGTGATGTGCCGATGGAAAACAATTTTGTTACCATAGGGTGATGTGTCGATGGAAAACAATGTTTTTACCATTGGGTGGCGTGTCGATGGAAAATAATGTTTTGACCATAGGGTGACGTGCCAATGGAAAACAAAATCATTTCCATAGGGTGATGTGTTGATGGAAAACAAAGTTGTTACTATAGGGTGACGTGCTGATGGGCAGAAAATCAATATGATAGTCAGGAAAACAAGATGACAGTTGATTAAAACAATAACCTAATAGTCAAAATGATAATCCGAAATATAGCTAACCAAACGAATAAAGAACGAAAATATTAAGAAATATATAAAGTAAAAAAATGTTCTCCCCATTTAAAGAGGATTTTAATGTAAGGAGAAGTGTAAAACATGAAGTAGATATGAATGATTATTTTAATATAATCATTCCTAACATCTGTTTTATAAACTCAAATCTATCGGAAGGTAATGGTTTGGTAAAAATGTCAGCAAGTTGTTCTTGCATTCCGATGAATTGTAAAATAATATCTTGTTTTTGTGTGTGATCCCTAAGAAAGTGATGCCTAATATCTATGTGTTTTGCATGAGAGTGATGTTCTAGGTTTTTATAAAGTGCTATGGAACTAGTATTATCACATAGAATTTGATTTTTGGAAAAACTCAATCCATAGTCAGTGAGTGTGTGTTGCATCCATACCACTTGAGCACAACCACTTCCAACTGCTACATATTCAGCTTTAGTAGTGGAAAGTTATATTGAGTGTTGTTTCTTGCATGACCAAGAAATCAAGGAATCTCTTAAGAAATGACATGTTCTAGATGTACTTTTTCTATCCATTCTACATCCACGATAGTCAGCATCTAAAAAACTTTTTAAACCAAAATCATACCTAGAAGATTAAAAAAGACCTAATCTAGAGTTCCTTTTAAATACAGAAATATTCTTTTCACCACTTTTGAATGAGACTCTTTTGGATTATATTGGTATCCTTCACATAAGAATATGAAAATCATTAATCCTAGTTGACTAGCTGTCTTGTATAACAAACTTTATATCATACCTCTAAAGGTTGTTTGATCTAATGGTTTCCCAGTTTTATCAAGATCAAGTGTATTTGAGGTACCAATTGGAGTGCTAATACTTTTAGAATTGTTGTATCCATACTTTTTGAGTAAATCTTCGATTTAATTATTTTAAGATATATATGTTCCTTCTGGTTTTTGAATAATTTAAAAACCTAAAAATAATGATAACTAACCCATAATACTCATTTCAAATTCAAATTTCATTAAATTCGCAAAAGAATCAGTTAAAGACTAATCAGTTGAACAAAATATGATGTTATCAACATAAATATGAATAATAAAAACAATTTTATTTTCAATTTTTATAAAGAGGGTTTGATCCACAACACCTTTTCCATAATATTTTTGTAAAAGAAATCATGTAAGTCTATCATAACATGTTCTAGGGGCTTGTTTAAGGCCATATAAATCTTTGATAAGTTTAAAAACATGATTAGGATATTTTGAGTCTATAAAACCAGGGGTAGTTCTACAGAAACTTCCTCTATAAAAAATCCATTTATAAAAGCACATTTAGCATCCATTTGAAATAATTTGAAATTAAAGTATGCTACAAAGGCTAATAGAATATGAATAGATTCAAGTCTATCTACAGTAGCATATGTTTCTTTATAGTATATTCCCTATTGTTGAATATAACCCTTAGTAACAAGTCGTTCTTTATTTATTACAATGATTCCATTTTCATCACGTTTATCTCTGAAAACCCATTTTACTCTAATTACAGTTGTTTCTTTACGACATTCAAATAAAGGCCAGACTTGATTCCTTTCAAATTCATTTAGTTCATCTTGCATTTCATTAATGCAATCTAAATCAAATAAGGCCTCACTTGGACCTTTTGGTTCGAATTTGGAAAGAAAGGCAAGATGTTCTATTTCATTTCTCAAGGAATTTCTGGTCCTTACAGGTTGATTTACACCACCAATGTTGTTATCACTGGGATGATTCCTAGGAAGAAATTCATTTGGGTTTTGTAAAACATGTTCATCAACATAAGGTAGAAAATATTATGGGGTAAAAGTTTTAGGAACACTTCCTTGAACATTTTCCTTATCATAAGTATCTTCTAAAATAGGTTGATAATCAGTTTTTGAAAAAACATATGAAGATATAGGTTGGGTTTGTTTGAAAATAAAAGGATTACTTTCATCAAATTTAACATGCACTATTTCAACAATAGTACAAGTATTTTTATTGAAGACTCTGTAATCCTTAGAATTTTTAGAATATCCTAGAATGATTCCTTTATCAGATTTGGGTGCGAATTTGTGTAGATTCTCTTTAGTATTCAGAATGAATACTTTGCATCCAAAAGCATTGAAGTATGGATCTTTAGGTTTTTGGCCAGTCCCCAATTCATATGGTGTTTTATTAAGAAAGGGTCAAGTTAAAACTAAATTTTTAGTATAACATGCATTACTAGCAGCTTCAACCCAAATATTCTTAGTAATTGAGTATTCACTCAACATGGTTCTTGTAATTTCCTGAAGAATGTGATTTCATCTATCAATGACACTATTTTGCTGAGGAGTTCTCAGAGATGAGAAATTTTGAGTAATACCTTTCTTACTACAAGAAGTTTTAAAATATGAATTTTTAAATTCTCCACCATGATCACTATGGATAGTTATCAATGGTAGTTTTTTCTCATTTTTAACTTGGGCTCTAAAAATTTTGAAATAGAAAAAGGATTCCGATTTATTAGATAGAAAATAAATCCATATAAATATAGTAAAGTCATCATTTAAAACAAATACATAGTATTTTTTGCGAATGATTCTAGTTTTTGAAGGACAAAAAAGATCCATGTGCACTAGCTGTAACGTATTAGAAGTCACAACTTCATTAATTGATTTAAAGCAAGTTTTTGGTTGCTTTCCAAATTGACAAGGATTATAGACCTTTGAAGAATCATATCTAAGATCCGGTAGTCCCTTTAAACATCTTTTCTTTGAATGTTTACAAAATTTTCTTAGGTTGTAGTGTCCTAGTCTTCTTTTCCATAGCCATGATTGGTCTTTTATTGCACTTAAGCAATGTAATTTTTGGATCCTAAGGTCATCTAAGTTAATATTTTATACATTCTCTTACCTATGGGAAGATAGAAAGAATTCATCCTTATAATTGTGAACTAAGCATTTATCATTTCTAAAATTCTCAAGGTATTCTTAATAACATAATTGACATATGCTGATGATATTGTGCTGAGGACCTTTAACAAACAACACATTTGAAATAAGAACTTTTCCAAGAAAAACAATATTACATATTTGAACAATATTTTCTTGAGAATTATCTCTAAAGGATACTTTTCCACCTTCTGTTTTGATAATATTTTCAACAAAATCTTTATTCCTGGCCATGTGATGAGAACAACCACTATCTATGTACCAAATATTATTATTGGTACACTTATTATTTTCCTGAAAAAGAAACAATTAGTTTTTCAAAATCCAAACATTTTTGGATCCAGAAGGGTTAGATAAAAGAATTTTCGGAATATACATTTGTTTTGGAAAATGACCTTTATGAAATTCTAAATATTGAGTTCTATTAAGAGAATAAGCTCTTTTCCAGTGTCCAACACATTGAAACTTAGTACAAAAAGGCATACTTTGAGGAACAAAATAGTTATTACTAAAAATTGGTTTAGAAAGAGTATAAGAAAAACCAGAATGATTTATCAAAGGTCGAATTTGAGAATACATTTTATCAAAGTTTTCCTTTCCATATGTAATGTGTGAGAAACATATCTTTAAGGAAACAAATTCGGATTTTAGTTTTAAAACTATGTTTTTATCCTCCAAAACATTTGATTTTGAACTAGAGTTTGACTCAAATTTTTTTTTATTAGAAATTGCATTTTCAAGATCATTAGATTGTTTTTCTTTCTCTGAATTGACTTTCTCAAGGGTTTTTAAAATATATTCAAAATCATAAGTTTTCATATCAAGATCATTAGAAAGATACCATACTTATTTATTTAAAATTGAAATTCTATAATTTTCTTTATCAATCTTTTTCTTGAGTTTAGAATTTTCTTTCTCAAGATGTTTCGAAAACCTAAACACTTCTTCATAAGACGGTAATGTATTATCTTCTGATGATGAAGACTCATCATTTGAAGATTCATAATATTTATTATCAGTATAATTTTAATTCATGAAAACATTTTTAATGGCTTCCGTATTGTGTACCATATCCATGAAATAATGATCTTCCATTTGTATTATGGCTATAAGTTTTATATTCCTTTATCCCGAGGAATCATATTCTGAAGAATCATTTGATTAATCATCCCCACTTGTGCTCCAAGTATCATTGGCCTTCAAGACTTTCATTGTCTTTTTATTCTAATAATTTTTATTATTTCTTTCAGAATGTTTATCCTTTATATCATTTCTCTTCAGTAAAATAAAATCACGTCTTATATGACCTACTTTCTTACATTCATAAAAAGTTACCTCTGAAGAATTATTATCCTTCCTATCTTTCTTTTTGAATCTGTATTGGAAGTCTTTCTTTCCCAAAATCTTGTTCATCCTTTGAGAAAATATTAGCTAACTCATTATATGAATGATCATAATAACTTGATTCAGACACAAAAACTTTCTTAGATTTAGATCTTGGAATCCTTTCAGGTGAATTAGCTTTAGATGTAGTATTAAAAGCTACACTTCCATTTCCATTTTTCTTCTTATTGAAATTAGCATCTCTCTTCATTCTTGTCTCATGTTGTAGAACAGTTCCAAAGAGTTCATCATGCGAAATATGAGAAACGTTTTTTTTTCATCAATATCTGTCCTTTTTTAATCCCATTCATTTGTCATTATTTAAATAATCTTGTCTAAAAGAGATTCATCATCAAGACCTTTTTCTCCCATAGATTGTAAACTGTTGAAAATTGTCATAAATCTTTGTTGCACTTTACAAACTGGATCTCCATAAGGAAAAAACAAATCTATTATACTCTGCTGAAAGCATTACTCTTCTTGTTTCTATAACCTTAGATGTGCCAAAATGTGTGACTTCCAATTTCTTCCAAATACAGTTTGCTTCATCAAAAGATGATATCTGGCTGTATATATTCCTGGTCATAGAGCATAGAAAAGTATTGCAAACCTTATGATTCAGTTGATATTCTTTCTTTTCTTGATTAGTGAAAGTACTTACTTCATTGTCAAGAATTTTGTAGCCTTCAATAAGAATAAAAAAATTATCTACACCAGTATTGATAAAAAATGTCTTCATTCGATCTCTCCAATACTCATAATCATTCCCATCAAAGATATGTGGTCTAGTTGGATTTAGACTGTCAATTGATCCAATATTCATCCCTACCATCTAATAAAACATAATATTTTCCACTCCACACGTTAGTGCATTAAGAAGTTGAAACAGAAATTTGAATGAAAGAAATAGGGCAAGTAATACAAATCAGTAGAAACCTACTCTGATACAAATTTTTGGATCGATATATAGATGTATATGGAAATTATATGGAACAATACAAGAGGGGGGGGTGAATTTTGGGTTTAATTATTTTGTTTCAACACATATGAAATACAATTCAGAATAGATATAATTAACCACAATTGTATTGAGTAAAAAGGTATGATATGATGTAATAATATAAGAAGTGTAAAGCAATTGTATTCAAAATGAATACAATAATCAGAGTAATACACTAGTGAAGGATTCTACCAAAAAGCATATAGAATCAATCGATACAATATGTAACAGTATGATTGTAATTGAAACAATTACAGATGAATATGAAATGAAGAAAGTAAACAATGCAATTCCCTTTATAATACAATCAGAAGCGGAAATATAAAAGTATTAAAATTATTTTATCCCAAAGAGAAGGGTATCCTTTCACATATGATAAGAGGTCTGTCTTACCACCACCTAGCTAAGACCTCGATACGATGATTGGTACATCTGTCTTGTTATCCCTATAAGCCCTCGATTAGATGATCGGTATGTATGTCTTTCTATCCCCGGAAGCCCTCAATTTTGTAGGTAATCGGCACCTCTGTCTTTCAAACACTTGAAAGCCCTCGATACAAAGATTGGTAGGTCGGTTGGCCTATCCTCGGCAGCCCTCAATCGTTATCACCTGATTGGTCACACAAAGAAAAACAAATCACTTATTGAAATACAAAAACTAAGAACGAGCAGTTCATGTTTTGTAATCTCAAGGCTTTTGCAAGAAGCAAGAGAGAAGTCACAAAGTCTATATATAGAACTTGAAAGTAGAAAAGTATGATCAATGTATCTCAGTTTTTCTTCTCTGCTTCAAATGATCTTTTATTTATAGGACTCAAGTTCCAACGATCGTATTTCCTCCAATAGTCATATTTCCCCATAAAAATCGGAGGGACATGGACACCTGGTATTATAACGGTCATACTGAAATAGAAAACACGACATCATTTTTATTAGGTGGTAACTAACTCCACGACAACATTTTGGTTTAAAAAAAGATATATGCAGATGATAAACAATAGTATGATTGAAAAGTTTTGATAAAGGATAAAAACAAGCATGTGATAAAAATATGAGTACCATAAGTATTACTTAGTGTAATGCATTGATATGATACAAAGTAAGTATGATGCACAAAATTCAATACGATTGACAGAGTCAGTACGATTGACAGAGTCAGTACGATTGACAGAGTCAGTACGATTGAAAGAGTCTGTATGATTTAGTCAGTACGATTGACTGAGTCAGTATTATTGACAGAGTTAGTACGATTGACAATGTCAGTACGATTCACAGATTCGGTACGATTGACAGATATGAATACCTTTGTGATTTCCAAAACAATACATAAAATTCAAAAGAGATATTTTTGACTAAAAAAACCAATGTGATATTCTTAAAGAAATACATTGTCATTTTGTTCATATCATCCTCACTGTAAGACATAAAACTGTACAATACAATGTCCTCACTACAAGACTAAAAACTACACAGCCCCCATGTCCTCACTGCAATACTAAAAATTGTACTACCCACATGTCCTCGATGCAAGTCTAATAACATCACAGTAAAACATCCAAGTTGCAAGACAATAAATTTCATAACATCCATAAGTGTCAATGTTTCATGATGTTAAAATGCATATAATCTTCATCCTTGTCGCATGACGTTAAAATGCATGACATCATTTGTCCTTATTGTAGGACATTAAACTGTACGACTAATATTTTCTCTATTTGACGTTAGAGGCTTCCATATGAAAACATCATTGACATAATCACTTCTCCTTAGTATTAGAAGAGTCACTCTCTTTCCTATGACTGAGTTAGACCTTCATAAAGACCTTATTTCAAGAATGACGTATGTCAGGATTCTAATTTTCAATGATATACATAGAGACGCCTAAATCTTAAATTTTGGGCCTAGCCCTAATCAAAAAATCTTCTTCTTTATTTCTCCTCCTATATATGAATCAGATCTATACAGAATATTTTTTTACGATATATTATTTGGTAAATATATCATATTATGTCTTAAGATTTACTATTCTCTCAAAACATGTCAAAATCCACCATTATTAATTTTAAACTCAATTGGCATGAGGAATGATTGTTTAAAGAACTACGTACGACTTTATTATCATCTATTTGAGATAAATATAGATGTCTTGATCTCTAATAATGGTCTGATCCATGATAAAAACCATTTTTATTCCCTGTATAAGAATCAAACCTGCATAGGTAATATTTTAAGAACATTGTATGACTAGATTCTTGCCTTCACCAGAACACATAGTTATACATGGGCCTTATCCCTAGTCTATCAAAAATATGTCTTCCTTTTTTACATCGGTTCATCTCCATCCTTTCATCGTGATGTTAAAACTTCATGTAAATTTAACACCCCCATTAATCCCTTGTGACACCTTTGTATTATAGTAGAAACCTTTAATACTTCTTATTTCTCACACCGAGCATAGATCAAGTGGGATTTACAATTGGGTAAAAATATCATTTATATAAATGAGGTGTTTCAATTCCTTATGTGGTTATAAATGTTCTCACTGTACATCATAATATTAATTCAAAATATTCAAAGAAAGTATCTGTTTTACTAATGAATCAGATCTATCTAAAGGATTTCAAACTCATGGACAATATTTATTCAAATATTTCTCATGGGAATTGAGAAACACCTCCATCCATATTTCACACTCTTAGTCTTGAATATTTTTATATATTAATAATTATTCTTACATTTTCTTGTGGGAGAGTTTATAATATTTAATAACTCTTTTTCTAAACTATGTAGTACGTACCTTTAGGGGGACTTACAATAGTTGCCAACATAATGGGCCTATCAGTCAGAAGATGCCACTCTTTGGATATGCATCATATGCCGGAGTTGGCACTGCATAATAAAACCCCCATAATAGGTTTATCAAATAATTGTAATTTCATACTTGGTTATAGTGTCATTGTCCCATTCTAACATTGATGGAAATATACAGGAATCTGTATTAAAATATCCATTCAGGTATATTTGTCCCATTATCTTTCTCTCGATCTAAAAGTCAACAAGACTATGGTTTACAATTTTTTTTCTCTCCATGTGTTCAATAAAATATGAAAAAACATTAGAACCACATGTCCACATATCACATAATGTTTCTATTTCTGGTCCTAGTTGTATGACCTAAAACTACATACACAACACTTTTGACGTTTGGGTCATTCCTTCGTAGATGATCTATTCCTCTTATTAATTGGAAATCATGGATGGAAAAAACCTTTTCATATTCCGGAACCTTTCTCAATAAATCATTCTGAATGATTTGGAAAATCTAAATATCCAAAAACAGTATTTGTTTTTTTAGAAGTAGAATGCTAGATTTTTTAGATTTCTTTTTTCTAACTATGCCACACTTTCCCTTAGGTGGACTTACATAAGTTACCTACATTACAGTTCTGTCAGTAAAATGATACCACTATTTGGCTATGCAGTATATTCCCTAGTCAGACTTGAATAATATAACCCCAATATTGTGTTTTTCAAATAATGGTAACTTCATTCATGGGAAAAAAGACTTCCACTAATTATTTTAACCCTTTTCCCATATCATCCTTTAGATTTAGAAATTCTTAATTCACACATTAAGATTTTACATTACATACCATGATAGGGTGGTATATTTAAAAAAAATTATCATGAAATTGGGAGAGTCTCCTACCTTTGGTCAAAGCTAAAGACCATAAATTAATGCTATATAATGTCCTCACTACATGACTTAAAACTGCACAACACCAATATCCTCACTACTTGACTTAAAACTAAATAGTACCAATGCCATCACTGTATTACATAAAACAACACAATATGATATCAAAAATTCCTCTTTTCGGATAAATTTTAAACTTTCATCATGCACCAAATTTTTATAGAAATGGTTGTCCTCTTTATGAAATATGTCATTATAAAATAGCCCTTTCATTCATAAAATTCCATAGAAAACCCACCGTATGGGGACTTGAGTCCCCCAAATCTTATTTTACCCTATCTATGAGCAAAAAATGTTAAATTCCTAAAGAGAACTTTTTTATGACTATGCAGTACATGCCCTTACTGTGGCTTTGCATATGTTTCCTATATAACAAGTTTGTTAGTCAAAAGATACTATTATTTGGCTATGCATCATATTCCATAGTTGTCCTTACAAAATGAAGACCCCATAATGTGTTTTCCAAAATAATGGTAACTTTATTCTTGTAGGGGAATCCCCTTTTATTGATACATGTTTTAGATTTGGTGACCATAAAAATTAAGACTCAAGATTCCCCTTGGAAATATTTAAAGAATATTAATAAAATTATTAGCCAAAGAGTCTTGTTTGGGATCTGATTTCGAAATTTATGGTTAAAGCTATTCGACTTAAATACTATCCCTTTATTGTCCAACATGCTTGACTCTAAACTTCCAAAAACAAGAGACATGGTACTAAGTAGATTGAGAACCCACAATGGGAATTCAGAACAATAGTTGAGTCCCAGCTCACTAAATGTACATTTTTGTATGATTTAGGTCATATTAGGGAATAAAAATTCAAGATATATAAAGTTGTGGGGTTTTCTATAAAACCCTAGAAAAAATAAATCTATTCTTACAAGGACTAATGGCTTAAGTAAAACAAAAGCAGTTAGTGAATGTAAAAACACAAATGATTAAAGAAAAAATAAATTTTTTTCTATGAATGTTTTTTATAGAGGAGTAGCCACAAATTAGAGTCTCTCTCTTTGTAAAAATTAGAAATTATAAAAGGTATTATAAATAATTCCTCATTTGTTTGATAGCCTCTTGATCCCCATCTGTTTCCTATTGAAGATCATTTATTTCACTATCCTAGCTCTGTTCAGCATGATGTAGTGCTTCTCTAGCATCTACAATGGATTTTTCACCATCCTTATAGACTTCACCTAATGAGGTATGAAGCTGGTCAAGTTCCCCTATAATGATATCTAAATCCTGTTGAAGGTGCAACTGATGCAAAATCTTTTCTTTAATTGTCTGCTTCAGTCCCTTGAACTATTCAGTATGATTAGCCTCATCCTAGGATAGCGCTTCATGGAAATTTTCAATTTTGATTCATAGTTTGGCTTTTATCAATTTTTTCGATGCTTTCTTCCCTTTCTCCTTCTGACAAATAACCTCTTTCACCATAGTATTAATTTCACGGTATTCGAAACCACCAAATCCTAGCTTGATAAAGATAGATGAAATCCATGGAATTCTTGAAGGATGTTTCCCAAGAGGAATTTAAGATATTATCTTATAGATGTTTTTACATGAATTTCAGCGTGCAAGATGAAGATCCATATACAGTTTTGGATCCCATTCAAAATCACTATCATAAGGAGGGATATAGTCAGGGACTAATGCACATAAATAATTTCCATGTTCTATTACTTATTGAACAATGGTTGATCCACCTCTAATGTAGTTTGAAATGATGCAAAGGCTTCAACTCCATATCTAACAATTGATGTTTATATCCCTAAATTGTAAATCGATAATTATGGTTATGGACCAATTCATGAGATAAAAAAAAGTAAAGGAAATCACAATATATGTATCTCCTACCTACTAGTAGGGTAGAAACATGATAAGAATACTCCAAAATATTCTCAGTTTCATAAATTTTATTTGATGTCTCCGGATGAAGATTTCTATCTTTAATATGCTCAGTATCATCAGAGTGAATCTCAAGAAGATCTATTATCTCAAGATCCACTTGATCCAATGCCTCCACAATGGTGGGGATGCCATTAATATCAATACTTCATTAAAGTATCATTGTGGTCGTAGTTTATTTTGATGTAACTAAAAATTTCAACCAACGATGGTTTGAATGTTAATCCTAAGAAGATTAACATGATGAATAATGAGAACATGCATCCTGTTGATTCTATATATGGAACTCCAAAATCATCTAAATCATTTGATATATTAACATGTTCTAATAGTTCTTCAAAAGAAATTCCAAATTTCATCAGTTCATCTAGTGATATCTCAGATCCGAGGGTAGTCTTAGCTGTCAGAGCACTTAGTGTGTTTGCTTCGCAACCTTCCCCCGTCAACCCTTGAACTTGAATAACTTTCTCCGCAACAATTGTGGGGTCAATGTTAGTTATTTCTAGATGTTCTGTTTAATGCAATGAACCTGAATGTATCATGGAATGAAAGTTATTTTTTGTTACATTTGATGCTTTATGAATTATTACTGAATTTTCTAAAGCATCTTCTCCTCTGATAGTCGGAACCATAGCAGTGCTGGGAACATATGTCGGTTCTTTTAGCCTTAATACCCCTTCAGAAACCACAAGATTTAAAGAAATTTTTGTCTGTTCACCAACACCATCTTTGGTTCCTTGAACCTTATCAGTAGTTTCTTTCAATGAATAAATATGAGAATACCTTTAAATCCTAGTAAGTTTATAAAAATCATGAATAAGGACTAAAATTCATGATTATAATGGAGTCATACCACAGCTAAGAAAGCGATTTACCATGTATCTCTTTCTATGGTGATTTTTCATCTTTTCCTTCTTAGGAGGGATTGCATCATCATATCCAAATACAGGTATGGGAGATTCCAATACCATATCTATTTCATCCTCTATGGAATGTTTTCCTGAAGATGTTTTCTCGATTCACGGGGTGATCCAGTAGCTCCAAGAGGAGTACCTCTAGGGATATACTATGGTGAAGGAACATTAGTTTTTTTATTTACCTAACTGAATGTTAGGATGATATTTCTCCTACGTAAGAATGATTTGACTAAATTTTGAATTTAAAAAATGGAAGAGAATGTGAGAGAAAGGAAACTTACATTCTCAGGATCTACAAAGTCATGACACTCTTAGTCTAATGAAGGAATAATCACTTAGGTCGTACCAAAATCTATCATTTCCGTCACCCACTTTGTGGTTGGAATTTATTCATCAGTGGAATATATGATCAATTGAAACTCTCAAATATAGGTCCTCACCACAATGCGATTATCATTAAAAAATTTTGTTAGAAGAATCCCACAAAACCCATACTCCGGGAATATGCGGTCCTTCAGACAAATCCATCCACAAGGTTTCAACATCATTTTACTGAATCAGCCATGTTTGAACAACCTCTAGTCATAAATAATCAGAATGTATGTCAGAGGGTTGTGAAGAGGATCTTTAAACTTTGTATTTGAGTTTCTTCCCAACACCCATAGTCACAGATGAGGGATTAGAAAATGAAACTTGTTGCTCTTTAGAATGATGGTGACCAGATCGCCTCGATACATCTTTGGTAGGAATTGATGGAGTGGATATCTTAATTATTGAAGGAGGGTTATATATATAATGAGGACTCTTCGGTGAATATGGAGCATCATCCTCTCCAACCTTTTATTCTTGCGAGGTATCCCCTAATGATGAAGAATTATCTTCCAACCAAAGGGGTTCCCTCCTTCAACTTCTCTTCACCACCACTGAAGGGATGACATGATTTAATACCCCTTAATGGTAAGATGAAACCCTATTTTTGAAATACTAGATAGTCAACCTACTTAATGCATCAGTGCCATGTAAATTAAATACTTCCCCAGTCTTCTCTGTAGATGTTAGCTACCACAGTTGTTGGGAAACCAATGGGTGTTGCTGTAATATGACATGCACAAGAGGCAATATAATATTCTTTTGTTGATATTTGTATTGATTCCCGAATCTATAAGAATCATAGGTCTCACATACGATTTCTCCGTCGATTCAGGTGGCCCACACACCCTATATACAAGCTGGCTCATATGCCATTAATTCCAAACTAGCCTTCCCATCATAAAAAAATCAACCCATATGCGGATTCTCTTTTGGAATGAAAGAAAACTCTTTATGTATGCTCAATTATTCAATGATAAGGATAAAATACTAGAAAAAGCCTGAACAGGTGGTCATAAAGAACTTCTAAAAACATGTACTCCACTTTGTACAACATAATTTTGGATGTGAGTAGTGATCCATCCCTGAAAAACTTGGAATGGTCCTGAAATTAGAAAGGGATACTTCCCTTTGTAAATTTTCAACAATCTTATTTGATTCTTGGACAAAACAAGACTGGCCAACCCTACCATTCTTTTCTCTATCAGCTTAGCCACAATAACAAAGGTTTCTTGCCTCATGCCTCCATTGGAGTATTGAACTAGAAATAAATACACACTGAGCCACATGGCCTAGAAACCATCCAGATGTGACTTTGTAGTAATATTTTGCTGGACTTCCTATCCCCATTTATCAAATTATCCTTTCTCCAATGTTGTCCAAAAATTATCCGGAGTACATGTCTTCTCTTCCCTTGGATAAGTAGTCGAATGGGTGTAAGTGGGGCCCTTTTCCTTCTTCTTTATGAAAAATATTTCCATCCTTTCCTCCCTCTGAATATTCATCCTGGTGTGAGATTTAATGGTGGTTGTGTTCCTGGCCTTGTTAAATATTTTCATCAACTCATAAACCAAAGCCAGTATCTTCTCTGAGTCATTCCAGGAAACCTTGTGAAGAATAAACTCATCTTACATGTCTCTAAGGATTGGAGATCCAGAAATCTTGTATACGTCCCACAAGTTGATGCCTACCACTCCATGTGTTAAATGTAATGAATTAGTCTTTACGCTCCATTGGATTATTAATTCCATCATGAAATCATAATTCTTGTACACATAAGTTTGTCTAACCTAAACAGTCTCATAAATATTAATTCCCTTAAAGTCATCTGTTAATTATATATAGGTCTTACGAAACTAGTATTCAATCATCCACATAGGTTATGCACCTCTTCTATCGCAGTAGTCCCAAATTTTCTTCCAACCAATGGACTGATTTGTCTGACAAACCCGAAAGATGGATGAATAATAGTGTGGCTACAGCTCGGGTGTGTGTGAAAACAAATATAGGCCACACTTTCTATGATACATAATATGAGCTTTCTCTAATGCCCCACCATTATGAAATCAGACCCCAACATAAATGTTGGCTGATGAAAAGTGGCTATAATCCGGAAAACAATAATGTGGGACATATTTCTTTGTATATGGAATATTAACTTCCATCAAATGGTCATATCTATAAAATGCTAGATAGGTTCTTCGAGGTAAGATGAAATGATACTTCTTCAAATATTTTTCTATGTCTGGAAGGGTGGAGTCAAAAAATTCAAAGTAATCATGAAAAACAACATTCATCATGTGATCAATACACTTTCTAGAAATCTCATCAGTGGTTCCAATTCTTTTGGGAACTATTGAACATACAAAAATATAAAAAACCTCCTTTAAAGTAAGTTCATTTTTGGGTTTTTACAAAAAAAATAGGCAAAGGAATTAAGTCATGCAAGTATAAACTTGGCGCTCATGTATAAGTTGGTCCTAAAGTCCAGAACACCACTTATAGCATGCAACTAAAAAAACACACATAAGAAGCATGAATAAATAGAAGCATCTGAGTCAAAAAAGACTTGGACCTCGAGAGTTGAACTTTTGGATATCTTAAGTATTTTCGTGGACGTGAAGCCATTATATATAGGCAACACATGCCACCCTGCACACTAGATTCCAACACAGTGCAAACTTGAGGGATATATTACTCAACACCCATAACAGTTGTGCACCCTAATACTCTTTTCTTTATCTTTCACTACTTTACATCAAAATAGGATCTTCTTTTCATTTGTTATCTAATTCAAAATGTGGGTGTTTTTGTGGACACACCATTAGGTCAAATAGTCTAAAAAATGACAAAGGGAATCCCCTTAGAAAAAGAGGTAAAATACATGAAGATTGTTAATATTTTTAAATTTAGGAGTTTGGGTCGCCTTAGTCAGACTAAAATAGCGTTGGTGCACCTCCAACTTGTGTGATTAAAAATGTCATGAACCCTACATGCACATCCAAATACCATTCACCCAAGGACCTATATTTTCCTATAAATAGACCCTTGGGGACTTTATTTGATACCGAAAAAAAAATTTTGAAGCCTAATTATTAATCTGGTCTCCCTAGTTCATCGCTCAATTCTACCTAGACTTTCAATGTAGTTCATCAAAACCTTCAGTTGAGGATTTAAAAGAGGATCATTGGATATATGTCCTTTTAGTGTTTGAAAACCATAACAATTGCACGCCTAAAGTTCCAATCCTTCATAAATTAGAAACTATTGTGAACCACATATTCTTTCTTCCATACTTGAGCACCCATCTTCTAGGATTACATGTGAATACTCTTAAATGCATGAGTCATGTCTCACCCAAGTATTACCATAAAGGTTGTTCATCACTTCAGGGAATATCAAATTGTTAATGCCTACTTACACGGCCATATTTTCACACCATTATCTACTTGAGTACCCCTTTTGTGAGTCACATACTCTATTTAGTTTACAAGCAATGAAGCCTTCATCAAAGCCATTCATGACAGGGATTCTTCTTCCTTAGATCCCTTGTCGGAAAGGGATTCTGTTAAGACATCCACCAAAACCTCCTGACTTATCAAACCATTAGGAAAGGAACATCAGTGTGTGTCCTATTTGGGATTGTATTTCCACAATCATAGGTTTCCCACATTGGTTTTATAAAGGAGTTAGGATACATGGAATGTCTGTGGGATTGTATATCCATAGTCACATAGACCATTCTCCCAAGAACATTGTTGGGATGTTCCCAGTTTGGAGGAGGGTTTGGGTCCTAACCTCTCCCTTCTCAAAGAGATAACCTAGAACCTTAGTTCTCTGGTAGGGAAGGTACGGTTCTCATTTTATTTTCCACAAAAGCATAGGACAAGTCCCCCTCCCCTTCTGAGATCAATTTTAAAGAAACCATCATGAAATATGCCCCTATATTTTCATACATGAGGTAGCATCATTGCTCCTCCTTTCTTCTTCAATGGAAAATATTTGAGGGGAGATTAGTACAGGGAATTTTGATACCATTTTCATCTCCCATTTGGATTTGTCACCATGGGCAGCCTCCTGGTGTACGCCCATAACTTTCATCCCTTACTCATTACATTGGACCCTTTTTCAATGTATGTTGAACTAAGGTATGTCTTGTCACCTCACCCTCTTCCATGGTCACCCCACCCTCATCCACTCTCACCTCCATATGTTCTCCCCTTTCCATCTATGGAAGAGGAAAAGTGTGGATGATTTTGTTAAATATTTGACAATATCTTTTTTCTCACACTAAGCATGACTCATGTGTGCTTTGATATTTTTAATGGTCACAACATTTGAACAATTGAATGAACTATGATAACTCTGAATCCCACCATAATTGGCATACATAGGAATCCTTCTTTGGGATTTATCTCACTAGATGTCCTCCTTAGAAATCCTACCGTAATTCTCCTAATTTGGGAATCCCACATAGGAATAATCCCCATATTAAATCCTCAAATCACCCAAGAATACTTTTCAAGATGTAATCCCAAAGTCATTTATCTAAATGGAAAATACTCTCCTTTGAGACTTATCAAACTATTTGGGCATTGATTCACATCTATATGGGATATGTAGGAAGCCTCCATGAGGTTCAAACCAAATACCTTAAATCAACCCTATTCTCCTAGTGCCATATTCCTGAAGGTTCTGATCCAACAAGGAAACCCATATCCTATCCATGTTCTTTGGGCAGCTTCAGCATAAGTCCCACAATATATTTGGACTAATCACCATCTTATTAGGTGTCCATACCACATGAAATTAAAATCTTCGGCTAGGTCCTTATAACATGACTTTAATGGTATAATGTGTCCCATTCAGTGGCACCAAATTACAAGGGTTATGATTCATTTTACAAGGATACGTAGGTTTCCCATTTTATGGGAATGACCCCAAGATCAGACAAAACCTTCATTTCACTGTATGAAAATAAATTCCAGAGTGCCCCACTGAGTGGCAGAAAACCATTATCATCATACCGATGATTAAAAGAATCTATAAGTTCTACATGGGAGGATTCAATTGATGTTGAACCTCGAATAAATATAAATATCTCTATTAATGAAGAACCTAGAATTCATACAGATGATTTTATATTTTTCGCATGATAAATAAGTGATTGAAAATTCCAACGGATACTGATGATATATACTGTGAATTAATAAGGATTCATGAAAATATCTTAAATTATAAAGAGAGTCCAGGAGTAGTCAATAATTTCTTCCAAAATGGTGTGATGAGTCCTAACTCCCATCCTCTCGACCGATGCATGTTTTTAGGTATCGTGATGTTCAAACATAAATAATGGCTTCCTTTAGAAAGTAGCTACCCATTGGTAAAGAACTGTTGGAGGTTTCTGATTCAATAAATACAAATTTGAAATCAATTTCATGAATTAAATTTAAAAATTCAACTTTCTTATATTAAATTAAAATTTTTTATTTTACAAAATTCCTTCCAATTTACAAATTTAAATTCAATAGATTAAATTTCAAGAAATTCCATCAATTTAACCAACACACCCCATCTCAATGAAAATGGGTGTTCTTCCAAAATTATGTTAAAATAATTTCAAAATCATAATTTAATGGAATTGGGTTTTTAAATCAAATAATAACTACAAAATTATTTCTTTTAAAACTATTTTATTAAAATAAATCAATTTAATTAATACCAATAAATTTAGGGTTAAAACAATTGGCTATAATAACAGAAGCACCTTCCTCAGGATCACAAGATCTCGAATCACAAATTTTTAAGTGCGAAACTCCAATGATGATTATAAATAATTAAGATAAAAAAAATATGACCTAGATTAAAAATATAAATAAGAGGGTATTAGATTCTCCAAAAACCGAATGATCTATAAAATCCAAGGTATAAATTTACAGAATGTGGTCGAATTATATTTAGAGTAGATCTCTTACCGAGAGGAGATCGAAAGACTTTCACGTTGATATGATCTCATTCTAGAGGGGTGTAGAGGGTTCCAAATATCCACTTTGGAGCTCTTAAGAAAAAATAAATATTAATGGGATCATAAAGGTCGATTAGTAATCTAAAAAGAGGGTTTTGCGAATTTGAACATTAATTTTAGGATAAAAAAATCTTCTACCCATGGTTAGCTGAGCAGGGTAGAATAGTTAGACCAAATAGAATGCCCTAGAAGTGTTCCCCAATTAATGGGTTTCATGATCTATCCTATTTTGGAGCATGAATTTTCATATGCTATTCCAACCATGAATTACCTCACAACCTCAGTTTGCAGATTTTTCACTTCTAAGGTGGGTAGTTTGAGAAAACTATGTGCCAATCATGAACAGCCAAATAAATTTAAAAATTTACAAACTTTTCTCCCGAAACAACCCCTTAAATATCCAAACCCAAATAAGGGTAATTATATGAGTTTCATAATATCTAAAAATAGTTACATGATATTACATTTATCTAGACACATTATGATCATTTTGAATATAAGAGCTTCTATGTCTATAGAAGAGATGTTTTACTATGGATGAGTGTTCAATGTGGGTTGATAAAATTTATCGATGGTCCATGGATATGGTTTCAGATCCACTGATCAAATCACAGTCCTTTGATCCTATTACACACTAAGATATCATGTCATCAATGAAATCTCTTTGTTTTCCTACTTATGCTAGTGTGTTGAAGTGAGAGTAGTTAATAGGTTCATAGTAGATTGGGAGTGGACATTGGGTGATTGTAGTGGGAAATTAGGAGTTGAGACCTTAGAATCAATTAAAAGGCCATTATATTAGGGATTCATTCATATGACATGATTTTGGAGTCGATACCCTGATATACGATTTGCAGTGCGGGTCTCTTTGGATGGCTAGAATCTGCCAAGGGGGAGGAGGTGTTTCTCCTATGATGGTCAAGGAAATCTATATTGTGAATGTAAAAAACCATCAAATAGTTGATTGATAGATAGTTGAGGGACCACTATGGAAAATAGATAGGAAGGGTTAACAGGGTCTATAGGTCAAAAGACATGGAAAATGGGTTGGCAGAAAAACATTAGTGGGTCAGAGGATTGAATTACTACCACCACCATCCCAATGTGGACCATGATAATCTGTAGAAGTTTGTGGTTGGGGATGTGGCCTATGATAGGATATTGACACCTATAATATTGGTGATGTAGGGATGATATATGTCATGATCTATTTCATTTAATATTTTTTATAGTATTGATATATAAAAGTGTGAGTAATGTATTTACTGACACTTATCTAGTTCAATAATTATAGATTTTGGTTGAGGCTTTGGCACAAAAATTAAAGTTAGAGACACAAAAGGGTGGTGACCCAAGGTTTAAAAACTTATACCTATAGTGTGATATGATTTAGGGTGGTGAGTTATTTGTATGGTATATCTTTATATAAGTGATTAAACCTTTTTAATTAATCTTAGGTACAGAATAGAAATCTATGGTTCTTCCCTATAATGAATATTTTGGGTGGAGGATGCTTTGTTTTTTCATAGTGATGAGACAAATTTTTCATTTTTGGGGGAAAAATAAACCTAGTCAGAGTAGGATGGGGTCCCTCATTGGTGTCTGTAGCCAAATTCTAATCAATAGGATAACATGAATCATGATGAAGTTAATGAAATGAGTTAACATTTTTCTATTCTAGTGTTGGAGTATGAGGGAATATTTATTTAGACTGTCATAGGTTTACCATCACACCAATAGCTACACTTCTGCATTGAATTTCAACCTAATATGAAACTGATATCTAAACCATTATATTAGATGTCCCTCATAGATTTTTCTTTCATGTGGATGCTATTCTATTAATTTTATGTGATGAGATTTGGGAGACACAATGTTTTCCATTGGTAGCCCCAATGTTTTTATCCAACAAGGAGGATGGGCACTTGATATTATGTGTGCACTACCATAAGTTGAACTAGGTTACTATAAAGAAAACTTTCCCCAAAAATGATAGGCAACCAATTAAATTTTTTGAGTGGGTAATGATGGTTGGTGATGTTTTTTTCACATCTTGTTGTCTCTAATTATGATTACATGATGAAGATATACTAAAGAATACATTTGAATGTCTCATTGTTCACAATGATTACTTGGTGATGCAATTTGATGTGATTAATTCCCAATTATTTTTCATGTGACTCATGAACCAGATATTTTATCATTTTATATAATATATTTAGTTGTATTTATCAATTATATCCTTATTTACTATGTTTCCAAGGAGAATCACACAGAAAATTTCAAGATGCTATTGGACACACTCTAATAGAATTGTCTTTATGGGAATATCGTGAAGTTTTTTTTTTTGATTTGAGAGGTCCACATCCTTGGAAACATCATCTTAGAGAAATTAGTAGAAATGGACTTGGAAAATTTTATGGGAGTGATCTATTTGAAGCCACCCAAGAGTGTTATTTATGTGCTTATTGTTTTTTGGTTGTTAGGGTTCTGTCAAATGATTTAACCCCATTTCTCTAGGGTGGAAACACCATTGAATGATTTTAAATGAAGTGGAAATTGTTCATGTTAATTGAATGTTTTTGTAAGTGCTCTCTAGAAATTAGATAAAGGTTAATGATTTATCCAATCTTTGGATTTCCATACGAGTCTGTTATGTTTTTTGTGTTATTTAATGAAATGGAAATGGAGCTTGGTTATCTTTTTTATGTCAAGACATCTGGTTACTACCCATGTTTATTGTCATTTGATACCACCTAAACATATCTCTATGACCCATGATCTTGATTTAGTAGTGATAATCATCTCACCAAAGATGAGGTGACACTACCAGATAAGAAAACATGTTTTTGATTACTCTTATCACATTAGTTTAATTTATATATTTTTGTAGAAGGATATTATCTTGAGATAGAGGTGATTAATAAATTTACTCCAGTAATATGAATTTGTGATTATCTATACACTTATGAAGTGAAATATTGTGTCAAAATCTCTAAGGAATAAATCTTCTTCTCGGTTTTTGGATGAGGTGTTGGGGAAATTGGGCTCATTGTATTTTTCCTTAGTATAAACGGAAAGTACATCATATCTATAATCGATGATTGTAAGGGAAACAATGTTTACATATTTTTAGGGAAGATCATTCTAGAAATACCGACTCTAATACCCTACACTCTCAGATATTAATTTTACATGCTCCTTAAGGATATTATAAATGTGTGGAGCACATTATTATTTTCAAATGAAAGAGGATCATGCACATAAAATTGTAGGAGCATGTGATGATGGAGTTTTATCCCCATCCTTTTTCAGTACATCCATGTGTTGTAATGGTGTACTAGAAACATATACATCAATTTTGGTGTCTTGGATTAAATTGTTGTGCGGTAGTTTTTTTCCCTTAATGCCTCAATTTTCAGTAAGTCATTATAGATCACTAGGTTTTAATGGTTTTTTCTCAACCCCTTAAGGATATAGATTTTATATGGGATGTGATATTCATAGAAATCATGACTGTTTTACCACACACATCTGGGGTAAAACATTCCACAATTTTTATTCTATACCTACTCAACATTTTGGCCCACATCCTTGAAATTACAGAAACTATTTCTGTAGATATCCTTGGATATTTGTTTTTCAAGGGGATATTCTGGATCAAGGGAGTTCCCTTAATGAAAATATCAGAACATGATTCTCTTTCCATGTTGTGATTATGGAGTTTATTGAAGGAGGCCTTTGGGACTCAGTTGTTCATGATCATGATGTTTCACCCATAGAAAAATAACCTGACTGAGTGGACCATTTCGGTCTTGGAGGACATGTTGTGGGAATTCATGTTGGAATTTGAAATTTTAATGGTGGAAAATAAATCCATTATAGAGTATTTATACAATAAAAACCACCATTCAACAAATGGTATGACACCATTAGAGTCCTTTTATGAAATAACCTACAAGTTACCGCTATTTTGGATTGATCCAATCATGTCAAAAGTCTTGAGATCATAGTTGGAATGAGATACTACAATGAAGGTGTGTATTATCCAGGTGTACAAGAAGACCGTATAGAGATTTCATATGTTCTATGTTGACTAATGATGGAGACCGTTAGAGATTGAGGAGGGTGTTTATGTGTTTTAAAGGGTATCACCTCATTGTTGGTTATGGATATTTGGCTATAAATAAATATTTCTAAGAGATTAATAATATTATTATAGATACTATATAGAGTGGGTGAGGTGGATTAGCCCATATATTTTCTAACATAATTGGACAAGGTACATAATGTCTTATATGTGTTTCAACTAAGTAGGTATATGCATGACCCATAAAATATTAACATCGTGGGAGTGATATATATCAAGGATGTTGCTACATTTGTTAAGTAAATATTTGAAATAGAGGATTGTCAAGAGAGGATCATTTGTGAGTGATCAATTCCGTTAGTGAATGTCTAGTTCTGGAATGAGAATCTTATAAGGAGAACATCGGAGTGGGACACCTAGATGTGAGACCATCACCCTCATCTTTAAAAGTAGGTTTCTCTATTTCTAAGATGAAAAGTAATCAGGTGGTTAGAAATTAATATAATGGATTTTTTATTATTTTTAGATATTATATGTAATATTTTTTTAGACCAGTCACTAAGATAACACGTGATTCAAAGGCCCATTTTTCTACAATAAAAGATTGAAATGTTTTAAATATATTAATTATAATGCACATTCCTTTTTTCTAAACGAGTTGAATAACTCCAGAACAGGGGCCTAGATGAGAATTATGAGGGTACAATTGTTTTCATATTGTAGTTTTTACCCTTGGTGTTTCATAACCTTTTTCATCGAGGTGGGTTTCTGAAAAAGTCGATGAGGGAGAAAAAATTATAAAATATTTCAATTTCTTACTAATTTTATTTTATTTTATGAAACAACTAGAATATAATAACTATACTATAATATAACCAATTTTCAAGGTTATCCTTATAACCAAAACAACAGAGAGGAGACATTGGAGAGAGGGAATTGGAGGATATCATGGAAAATGATAATGGATCAATATAGGACAAAGTATCATTGATCTAATGATGTTTGTGGATCTCGTCAATGATCTGGCCAAACAGTAGGTAGAGTGTTTGAATTTTTCTTTTCATCCCATTATATTATTGTAGTATAATTAAAATCCATTCATAAATATAACTTATCTGCATGTCTATGGTAGATTAAAATGATCAAATTATTTTTGGTCTTTTTGTTTAATTAATCTTTAATTTTATATTTATTTAAAAATGGATTGAGGTTGAAATGAAAAAAGGCTGAGTTTTATCCCTCACATATTCATGGATTATAGATTTTTCGCCCATTTCTGAATTCGATCATCATTGGAATTTTATTTTTAAAATCGTTCAACCAATACCAAGTATCAAATCGTTGCATGGCCATTATTTGGAACGAAAAATATATACCATGGTTATGAATCATGATGGATGTTTTGATATGAGAATTGTGGATGATGGTGGTAATATCGAGAGATAATGAGAAAAAATTTAGGGTTCTTTATTTTCCCATGTGGCGTTCAGTGATACAAACATCATATGAGTGTTTCAGATCCATTTTTAGGGTCAGATTCTGTTCAGAAAGTGATGGAGGGGCTTGGTTAACTCATATCCTAGATCCCAGATCCATAGATTGATTTTCATATGTAATTGTGGTGGAAGTGGAGTGTTCTGGTTAATGGAGAAGAATCTATGGGGTTTTTATAATCCCATAGAACACTGTGTGTATTTTGGAAAAACACACCATGTGGGACAACATGTGTGGCTCTAGGGTATCAGCACCAAGATGAATATCTGATGATATTTTACACTAATATTTATTTTAACCATTCTCTAGTGTCTCAACATGTACCTCATAATGTACACAGAAACAAATTAGAGTACATGATCTTAGGAATGTTATGGACTCTGACACAGACACAACCATGTATACACTAGAATTACCAGCGAAAATGGTGTCAGATATCCCTACATGATTGGTACCCACACTACATAGAGAGTATATAAATTTTATATTACTTATATGGAATAACTATATGGGAAGATCAAGGTTTATTGATGAAAATCATGTACCGCGTCGTGTACTCTATTAGAGACATCTTGGATATCCTTTTCCATTTAGTTCAGAACATTGTTTTTTGAGTCGTTTTCCCATGGTCCATACCCTTGATGGTATAGTCTCTCATTATATACACATATAGGGATTGTGATCCATTATTGAGGATTAGTCTCAGATATATTTTTTAGTGTCCCTCCATGAGACTGGAGTGAGGTGATCTTCCATCAATATACAAAAGGTGAGGTTTGTGGAATCAATGTGACCAACTTTAATAGGGTATTCATCTTTCATATTGTTGGTTTTATCGATATGGTTCATAGTATTAATGGAAAATGATCCCTTACATGGTGGGTTGATACAAATTTGATTCAGGGTGTCCCCAAGTTGTCATTGGTGTGACCCACTATATGAGTATGATGATCTGCTAAGACCAGTGATCTTTTTGGGAGGGTCCCAATGATATAAACCTATTGAATGAGTGTTTTTGGTGATGGCATGGTCTGTGGAGTGTATTCTACCTGAATGATCATTTTATAAGAATAATCATATTGAAGGCAATTAATTTTGGTCTCAAGGAGGCATAGTGTCCTACCAAATTATATATAGGTTCTCTCTTATTTAAATTTTGTACTCTATTATTATTAAGAATATTAACATGTTTAATAATTGTGACTAGTGTTATTTGGGTTTCTTATTGAGATTTATTACACTCACACCTACATGGGATATTCCTGCACATATCATATCATTTATAGATGATGTCCCTTTTGTTAGTGTCTTGGGAGGATTTGTAGTAGGTGGAGTATAACTTGATCATTTAAGGACAAGGTAATTTCTGGTAACTTTAATTTGATTATTTTCCACTCTATTGGATATGGTTGGACTCTAGATAATTGTTAGATGGGGTTATATTTGGCCCCTTTTTAACTTTCAGCCCTTCACAATCCTACTCTTTGTAGAATTCATTTATTTATTCATGGATGGGTTTTGGCTATTATACATCTCATCATTGAGTGGGATTGGGGAATGTGGTGGGTGTATAAGTACAATAGGGAAATTCCTCTACTATGTGTGATATTATTAATCAGCTCTAGTCCCAATCCACTGGCCTATATGAGTTTTTATTGGGGTAGTCATGATTCAGAACTTGATTGGTAGGGTTATGACAATAATTGTGCCTTTAACCAAATTATTATCATACTCTACATTTCCATATTGATCTGTATATATTCCAATTTTTACATTTGTTAAATAGATTTCTAACATTAAAAAATATCCTCAACCTTCTAGTTTGAACACTGGTTATTATAGTTCTCAAAATCCATTATTTGGACCACACCAGTGTCTGGGTCGTGTATTCTATATATCTCTCTCTATTCAAATAATTATCTACAGTCATCCCGTCACATTGAAATTAGATTTCTTTATGAGCATCCATTCCTCACATAAAAAGTTTCCTATACCCATTGTGAAAACATCCACCAAGTTTCCTTCCACAAACTGGTCATAAATGAAATATATTATTCTTCTCTCCATGATTTTGAGAATTTCTATACAATTACATATATCTTATATTATATTAACATTGAATGGAAATGTAAATCCAATCTCCATTAACCCCATAATATAGAATTTAATGATTTCTTCATAGCTATTATAGTCTCATATTACTAATACCCATTGGATAGTTTGATTTAAGGCCCTAAAGAATCGATCTATCATACATTCTAGATGGATGATATGACAGTAAGCATACCTAAAAAGTTTAATAAAATATTCCCCATAGGTACCATTATATACACCATCCATATTACATTCCTCAATGAATTCATTCTCCAGTTTTATATCTAGAATATGATAAAAATACTTATTAAAAACCCTATTAAACTAATCTGAATTAATTGAGTGAATTTATCACATTTACATATATTCTTGATATGATTCCATTTTTTTATTCTATATAAAAAATTTCAGAACCTAAAATTATTTTTTCAAACTCTAAACCCTTATAAACTAAAAATATATTATTAATTCTACTAATCACTTTCAAAGAATCTAGTAGAGCATTATAACCAATAAAATTAATTAGATATCTACTCATTAAGGACTCAACAAAATATTGTTCACTCCATTTCTCTTTTGTATCTTAGACATAATTCATGGATTGAGGATTATGTGTAAGAAAAGAAATAATATTTTAAAATCCAATTCTCATAAAATTTGGTTTCTTCGGTTGAAAATCATTTCATTATTTATCATATTAACCATAGAAATGATTTTTTTAGGTTCCATAAATTTTCAAAAAAAATGTTTTAGAGACAATAATCATACTATTAAAACACATTATCATGAAAAATAATTTATTTAATGTATAAATAAAAATGTTTCTTTTTAATCTTGGTAACCATAGTTTGACGGTAAATTGTCTTTAACAAAACTATAGGTTGATTTCCTATAAATTGACTTATCCCCAGGGTTTAAAAAAAATTCATCCATTTTTAGAAAGGTTATATAAGCCATGATATAATGCCTACTATAATAACATACACTTTTAATATGTAGATATTAGTTTATTTAGATTAATATTCAATACATAATGATGCACACTATAATCTTATATATATAAAAACATTTATATATTATATACCTAAACAAATAATTCATAACTATACACCATTCTATACTAAAAAATTTATTACAATCACCCTTATTAGACATATCATACATAGTACCATTATTCATATCTTTGGAAAAAGGAAACATTAGAAAGGGTGAGATCAGATTATCTATATTTTAAATTGGGGAGATATCAATAATCATTTGACAATAAAATGTACATAAGGGTATGAAAATAAGATTATAACATTTGAATGTCATGGAATATATATCCTAGATTAAAATCTCTCATCAGGTAATAAATCAGGGAATTTAATAATATATCAATCATATTGGAATAAAAGAACACGAGACATGAGACTATAATATTTTATAACAAATTATTTTTGTATAGATAACATAATCATATAAAATAATTTCAACTCTATAGAAGGATATCTACCAGGACAATCATATTAGACTTTTTTTACTCCCTAAATCAATATAGTAGTCCTTGTTCCCACTAAATATAATCATAATGAATAGAGTCCTTTGTTGAACTGTATTCACTCCAAATTCCATTCATGTTTATTTCATGAGATATCCTTATTTAAACAATGGTTTAGAAGGATATAAAATTCCATAACCACACATCATATATTGAAATTCATATATACATCTTACAAAAGATAATAAAATATTCCTTATATTAGAACCCATAAAAATAAATGGGTTTCATAAACAAGTCATTATTTCAATAAACAGATTCTAAAGGAAAGGTAATTGGATTCATAAAAAATATTCATCATAAACATAAAACATAAATATATTTGATAAGGATAGTAACCTTTTATCATATCCCCAGAAAGACATATATAAAATTAATGGTTTTTTATTTGAGGAATATAAGTACAGTTACAGTATCCTTAAAAATGTTAATGAGGAAAATAACCATTCCATATTGAAAATAAATTTTCAATAAAGGTCAATTAATAAATAATTTTAAATTAAATTTCATTGAATATTGACTCAAAAACATATTATGTATTATTTAGATTATTGATCAATATTTTTGGTTGTAAATGACATTCATTCAATACAATGTAAAATAGAACACTCTATTCATATTATTGTAAAATGTAAACAAGTACCAAATTTGGAAGATGACTAGATAAATCATTTTCATCAATTTTGTAATAAGTTAATGATTGGATAACATTTATTGAATAATTCATACTATAATATGTGATTATTTCAAGACAAACATTTTATAAAATATAGATATAAAAGAAAATGATTTTATAAAAAAGAAAGTTTCAATTTATATTTTATAAATGAATTTAATTGTTGAATGTTTGGTAGTAAAGTGAGGATTATAATAGTAGAAAAATTATTAAAACAAAATAAAAATAAGATTATAAAATTAATAAGCTTCTTGAGAGGAATATCATAACATATCTTCATCACAAACTAAAAATAAAAAATAAATATAAGGAATAAGATGGTAACATAAAACCGTAATATCTTTGGTAAAATTTTAATAGTGACCCTTGGGAAAGAGTAAATTCAAATGGGACATTAAATATCATGAACATTCAGATTATCATAATTTTTTTTAAAATGGAACTATATACAAAAGATATTAGAAGAAATGTATATGAAATATCATATATTCCAATGAATAAAATTTGAGATAATAAATCCTTCCCTTATGTTCTAATTGGTTGAAAATAACTCTAACCCCATCTATAATGAAATTTAATTTATTATAATTTTATATCCATGTCATGTACATGCGTATAATGTCATATATGATTAAATTACTATACTTACACTTGAACTTTAAACATTTTATTACATAAATCTTGAAAATAAATATCCATTAATACCACACATGGATTGTAATGGTCTAGAGACATTAAGAGAGTGGGTTTATATTCCCTAAAAAGAAACATAAAAATAGAATATTAATTTAATTTTCTATAGTGAGGTCATAAAATCAATTAAAACTCATATATACAAATGAGTTAAACAGAATAATACATAATGGAATGGGTGAACTAAAAAGCTCAGTATGGGAATAAACCTAATTAAAAAACATAACTAGTGATTTAAATGTATACCGTGATATCATAAAAGTTAAGTAACATGAGTAATAATAGGGAAGAATACAATAAATGAAATGGAATCAAAAGATCATGTCATCATAGGAAATGTTGGAGACAAAAAATCCATTAAAAGATTCAAGTCTTACATAATAAACAATATCACAAGGTTAAAAAAGTCACAAAAAATATTAGGTTTATTCCATACTCCCAAACATAATGTCTCATCAGACAATAACATTTCCCAATGAATTTGAGGGATCTCTATGTTCTCCCATCATAACATGTTTAAGACATATGTGTTCATGTAAAAATAAAATATATCATAAAGGACAACATAATAATTACCCATGGGAAAAATTGTATTTCATAATGTTTCATATCATATTAAAATGAAATTTCCTAATTAATAGATTTAAAAAATAATCATAAATAATTTATTACCCCATCAATGGAAGAGAGAATAAAATATTTTTATATGTGGGAGATATATATACATAATTTATAATAAATAAGTAGCAACAAACGTTTTTATTTTATAAGAAAAATAATTTTGAAAAAATAAGGTGGAAAATAACCATTTCACTTTGAGTAACATAATTTAATGAAATATTAAAGGGAAAATGATTTCTAAATATCACATTAAATATTTCCTGATGTTAATATTCATTAGATTTTAAAAAAAAATTTAAAATTTAAAATTTTCTCAAACATAAAATAATTTATATTAAATAATTTTTGATACTAATGAAGGATTTGTTCAAAAATTGAGTGGTCCTAAAAATGGATGATTTTTGTTGATACTGAATACGATAAAAATGATTTTCTATTCCAATTTTTGACAGAATAGTAAATAGGTACCTTGATCTACAAAAACAGTATGATTTGTTTTAATTTTTAGAAAAAAATATATTCAAGGGTTGAAATGAAATTAAAAAATAATATTAGTAAATTTTTGAAAACTTTTTTTGAATACATGGATTAATAAGAAGTATTTTAAAATAATAGAAAAATGAAGTTAAATGTTTAAAAAATTATTTTCCAATAATTTGATGTACAAAAGAGAGTAAAATGATACTAATTCATGAAATTATTAGGAATAAATTTTTTAAGAGAAAATTAAATGAGTTTATTATAAAATTATAAAATTATTTACTTAAATTGAAATCAAATCATAAGAAATCCCTATTAAAATAAAATTGAAACTTTAACAATGACCACTTTTTTAACTTTTGAAAAATGAAATCCCATGATTTAATTAGATGATTTGTAACTTAAATTTTCATGATGTTTGATGTATTACTAATATATTATGTAATGGTAAATGATATACATGGTTCAATAGAAATTATGTGCATAAAATAATCTGTATCTCAAATAAGGATGTTTGGGATGCCATACATTCCAAGTTCAAATCATTCAGGTGATGGTCAATAAATGGTAATATTGTTTGTATGAAATGTAGTTCCGCATAGGTAAAATTATAAATAATAAATAGATAAATAAAATATAATTTGACACATAATTTTGGTATAACATAATCAACGATGGAAATATAACAGAATGAATGGAAATTTTGTTAAGAAACTGCATACCTCATCCTTCCCTATAGTTGAGCACACATTAACTTCATTTATAGTGGATCTAAACATGTTACTAACATATTCAAGAATAATATTATTATTTATAAGATAAAATATGATTCTTTTTTTACATCTTATTATTATTAGTTAATAATCATTCATTATCACTATTGTTTTGGGAGTCAATTTGATTGTTTTGGCTTGAACATTTTATCATAAAATATCAAAATCATTAAAATAGATTATAGTTATATCACCTCAATAATTATATTAAATTTAAAAATATAATTTTCTTATTAGATTAAACTTTATAATAAAAATTTATTATTTTACATGATAATGAATCACATTAATTCGACGAGATGGTAGGACATAAGTACGCAGGAGATGCATTATTATCTCCTTAATGGGTGAAAGGGTAACAATATGAATTGTATATCTATTTTATATAATTAATATCATTTATTATCTATTTCAAAGATATTAATTAAATTTACCCATTGTAAATTCCATTTAAAATGATTGTCAAAAACAAATAAAATCCCCCCACATAGTGGTATTCCTCTATACACTAGAACAACGTTATCACATTCTCGATGGAATATAATATAAAAAGAGATATATATTATTTTTTTATCCTAGAAATATAATTATATCATAAATTTCATATATAAAACTATTTATACTTCATTATATACACTTGTGATAATTTATAATAGAAAATGAATTGCATCGATTGGTGAGGCAGTAGTCTACTGTAAACACAATCAATGGTTTTTTTTCCTATTTCATGGACGATGATACAATTTTAGGAAATTAAATTAACATAAAAAATATATTTCTATATGGGAGACACCGAGGTTATTATATCATCATATATTTTTTAGTTTTAAAGGAGTTTTAAGGATAAATAAAATTAAATTCTAGGCCAAGGATGTTTCTCCTTTAGAAGTCAATTATTTCTCTATTTTTACAATATTATTCATAAGATAGTTCTTTGATAATAAAAATTTATTCTAAGATAAGTTGAATGATGTATGGAATTTATTTTTGGAATGTATTGGATTATCAAATTGGTTTTAAAAGAGTGAATTTGTAAGAGGGTGGGTTGCCTTTTAAATGTGGGGGAGAAGACATAATTGGAAATTATGAAAACAAATATTTTCACCAAAATTTATTTCATAAAAAATGCTCCAAAATGGAACATTAAATAGAATCATAAAATATAAGGTCAAAATATTACAAGAAAATTGTTATTATATTTTTGGGGTAACTTTTATCCCTTCTCATTTTTGTTTAACCCTCAGTAAACCCATTTTTATCTTAGCCACGGTAAATATTTTTCATAATTTTACTATTAATTATTCAATATTAATAGTTTAAATTATTATATAACAAAAATAATCTTGATTCCAATTATTCAATAATATTATTAAAATTCAATCCATATAATCTGTATAATTTAATTTAAAATTAAACTCGTTGACAAGTCGAAAAAATTGGTTTTCTAAAGAAATGAATTCGGAACATTAAAATATTTTCATATTTGAAATCAATATGAAATTGATTAAAGTGACCTAATGATGTTAAATATTAATATAATTTAAATAATTTTAGTTTAAAAATATTAATATATTACATAAAATTAAAAATAATTTAATTAAAATTCCATTTTTCAACAATATAATTAGAATTTTCAACTAATCATCAAAAAATAAAATTTTAAAAAAAATATCAAAACATCTGCCAAATATAACATTGACATGTATATTTAAAAAACTAATTATTACTTTGGAAGATAAATTTTTTATAAGGGGTAAATATTTATTTTCAATTACGTGCTTCCATTTAGAAAATTGTAATTTTTTAGAAAACATTTCTTTGACAACAAAATTAATCGTATTTTATTTCTAATAAGTTAAGAACCTTTTAATTTATTTAATACTTATGTAGAAAATATAATTTTCATAATTTACATAGTCCTCTATAAACCCTTAAACATAAAATCATGGTTGTAATGGATATGTATAAATAATTATATTTTCATTTACGATTATGTTTTGTTTAAACCCTCTGTTTCACAATTCATAAGATATCGAAGAGATTGATTTTTTAAAAAAATATTTACTATTAAGTCTCGGGGTGTTATAATATCTTCTAATATTCATGTTTTATTCTATAAAATCTATTAAACAAGATGTTCCTAATTTAAAATATTAGGTTGTCACATTCTACCCCATTAAATAAATTGAATCCTTGAAATTTTATCTTGACCTACATAATAAATGGTTTGACTTTTTAAAATACATTTTTTTGAAAACCCTCATCACAAATGGGTTAAAACAACATAGACGTAAAAATTTGGAAATGGAAATATGGTGGTTAAAGAAAATTATTTTTACACATTGGAGAACCATAGATGAATGAGAAGATGTGGAAATGGAAGAAAAGTGTAAATTATAATAGAGAGTGATAGATATCATTTACCAAATATTTTTAAGGATCAATGGAATGATAAGTTACTCAAAACCGTAATCATGTGACGAGTTAAAAAACTATTGAATAATTCTGTATGAATGTAATTGTATAAAAAAATTTCAAGATCATCTTCATATAGTTCATTGATTCTTTTAATATTTGGACTAATACTGAAGGAAATATATAATTTCATACATTAATAATTTAAACCCAAACCATATCTATTTTCCAAATTATGAGAATTAAAGATTAATTTTTTTATTCATGGATCACTTTAATAATTGTCTAATTGTATCACATAATCCCTGAAATAATAACAATATATTACTCCTATCTTTAGAAAAACCTCTAAGTCAATAAAATATATTCTATTATAATTCATTAATATCTAAATCCACAATAGTAACCCATAAAGATCAAATTAATCCTTTCCAAAAGTGTTTATTCATAAAAATTAATTTCATTATCCTAAAATATTCCTTTATATTCAACGAAAAGTATATATATAATTCATCCAAATAAAATTTCTCCTGAAATATTATTAGTGAATTAAATCTCAAATAACATGATCCTATAATATTTTTCTCAAATTAAATATAAAATGTAAACATCAGACCTTATATGTAAAAGAATTATATACTAACCATTATATAATGTAGGCTTGTTCTATATAATACACTCTTAACATCGTTATTTTATGGGTTTAATCCACAAAGAATTGTCGAATGTGATGGGTTGTCCCATGGTTTGTGGAATGTTCCTTTTATAAAACTATGGAAAGATTATGTGATGATTAAATTCACAAATCACCATGATTCTATAACATTCTGAATAATATTACGAATATTTTAAAAAAATCATCAAAATAATTTTTTCTTTTTCAAACAATATGGTTTTTATATTGATCATTTTTTTCAAAAAAATCAACATATTATCTCATCACCAAGAAAATATATTATATTATCATTTCCTTAATTATATGTTTTTCCATAGAGTATCACCTCACTATTAAATCCCCACTGATGTTCATTTATTTCATTCAACATATTCTCCAAAATAATTATTACAAAACATATACAGAACAATCCTTATATATATATATATTTCATGATTCACATAATTTTTGAATTATATTACACAATCACCTAAATCATTAGACTTCATTATTAAAAAACTATCTAAGCTTCATCATATTATTCCTTAATTTATCCCTACTTTCATATGTTATTTTTAGTCTCTTTATCATCAACAGAAAAAAAATTAATCCTATAAACATATTAAAAATATTGTTTATCTTCCCACAATGTAAATTTTTTTTACATATTTTCCATAATTTCCACATTTAATACATTCAACTATTTATGATTCCATACGGTGACCTGAATTATTATCCATTACATTAGAAAATAATTACATTTTTCGGTGAAAATTATTTAATTTGTTTCATTTTATTGATCCAAAAAAAATTTCAGTCATACGCTATATTCACTTGGGTGTATAATTCAATATTCTTGACACATAGGTAAATGAATTTTATTTCCTCCATGGTCTCCACCACCGAATATCATAGAGAACTCTATATTTCTCTTCATCGGTTTGTTTTAGAGTTGTTTAAGGTGTTATTTGTTAACCAAATGTCATGATAATTGATTATTCATAATAATTATAACTTTCACTGCAGTCATCATTTTATTTTGTCTCCCATTAAAAAAATTTCTCTCATATTCAATGTTAAACTGGTTCCTTTTAAATTCCACCATTTAATAAAACTACCAATTATAGTGTCAGCAATAATATCCAAAGTGGGAAACAAAATAATAATGAAAAATAATTTTTAATAATTTAATATTATGACATATTTTTTTCAATATAATATTTTTTTAACTAAGGTCATTCATGATCATAATAATTCAAATTATTTATTATGGATAACAATGAGTTTTTTATTCCCAAAAGCATATGCCCAATGATCATCATACTATATTTATTGTAAGGTCTAATTTAATGTGATATGTAATGCTTGGGTGAATCTTGACCTTACTTTTTTAGAGTTATTAACATTCTGTACAACTATTCCATAAGCACATCCATTTTTAGTATCCCTATATGGATGTGAATTATATAGAATCACATGTTATATACTTCACAATGATTCCATTATATTTTTCTATACCTCCTCGTATTCTTAGGCACAACTCTAGTATTCTCACAATTTTTTCGATCATAGTTCAAAATTTAAAATAAATCATTCATCAAATACAAATTATTGAAACCTATTCCACTTACATGTTTTATTTCATGATTATTATACATAAATATCCATTAATATAACCCATGGATTGGAAAGGACTAGATTATTTTTATGATTGGCTTCATATTATATAAAATCAAACATAAACATTGAATATTTTTTTTGTTTTATACAGTGATATAATAAAATATATTCGATCTCCTAAATATAAAAAGCATAAACTGGGGAATATATAAAAAGGGGGAGATAAAAAAAATTAGTAATGGAATAAATATGGTATGAAAACAAAAATTTTGAGTGATAGGTGAAACATTATATCATAAAAGAGATGGCACATGAGTAATCACATGGAAGTATAAATTATAGTACATGGTACTTTAATATCAAGGAATCTTTGAAAATGTGATAGAAACAAAAAAAGTAAATATAAATACGTGTAAAGTATAACTACCTATACAATATTACATGGTGTTTAATGTCCCATAACATATAAGGTTTACTTCATAATCCCATACCAGATCTATCATGAGAATATAAATTACTAAATGCATTGGACCACTAAAAAGGTTCACCAATAATAACATGTTCATGAGATAAGTGTTTCAAAAAATTCATATCAATCATAAGGAAAAGAATAAAAAATTCCCATTAAATGAAAACATGTTCTCAATATTTCTTCATATCATATTAAATGGAAATTATATAATAAAGGCATTTGATAAATGATCATAATGATTTTCTTGCCAAATGAATGGATGGGATAATAAACTAGGTATATATGTGAGATACATATGCAAATAATTTATAGTAAATATATATCATCCATTTTTTTCCTTTGATAAAAATAATTTAATAATTTATTGGGGTAAATAACCATCTAACATTTTGTAACATCAATAGATTTTTACATAGATGGAAAATGATTTTGAAAGATCACATTGAACATTTATTGAAAAAATTATCCTTTCCATTTTTATAAGATTTAGTTACCATCAATAAAATTAACAAAAAATATGGAATTTATTTAAATAACCTTGTAAACCATAAAAACAAATCATCAGAACATTATGTTTTCCTGAGGGATGAAACATTCCATCCATGCCAAACAGATTAAAAAAACATACAATACTTTTACATTTTTTGTATGAAAAGAAAAAAATTACCTTGTTCCAAAATTGAAAGGATTTTTTAGGAATCCAATTAAAGGAAAAATTTTAAAAAATCATGGTAAAACATTATTATACTAATTTTTCAAATATATGGATTTGGAAAGGGATAGATTTCTTATACAGGGGTGAAATGATGTAGGGTTTTATAAAAAACCCTCAATACTATTAAGTACCAAAGAGATAAAAATTGACATGTTTCATTAAAAACTCATGAATAAGTAGACGATAATAAAATTAAATGGGTTTATCATAAATTATTTATCTAAAGTTTTTATTTGAATTAAAGCATAATATATACCAATTAAAATGAGATCAAAATGTAAACCTATACTACTTGGGTAAAATATTATCCATAAAAATAGTGAATGAATTAGGTGAATTGTAATTTAAATTATCCAGATTTGGAATGTATTTATAATAATGTATGCAAAAGGGGATGCATATGAAATATTTAAATGAAATTATGTACATAAAAGAACATTTTTATAAAAGAAGGAAGATTGAGATGACACACATACCATATTCATATCACTATTTTGAGAGATTAAAAATTTGGTTATTATGTTTAACATATGTAAATATATAAAATAACAAGTGAAAATACATTATAAATTAATATAAATTAATTTCAAATATAATTTTGGGCACTCCTTATCCTCATGGATAGTGATTTTAAACATGTTATAACATAATATAGAATAATATTGTAATTTATAATATCATGTATGATCCATTTATTACATCTTATAATTCATTCATCAAAATTAATTCATTGGTTGATTATGTTTAACTAGTATATATATATAATGGTTGGTAGAAATACATCATAAATAAATATAAATTTATTTCAAATATAAATTTCGCATAATATAATCAGTGATGTAGTCGCATATCCCAATGAATGGAAATTTATTTATGAAACCCATTACTCTGTGCTTCCCTTTACTTAATCACTTCTTAACCACCTTGATAGTGGTTTTAAACAAGTTTTAAAAAATAAAATAATATTATAACATATAATTTCATATGTGATACTTTTATAACATCTTATAATTAATTAATTAACAAAAATTCATTGGGTAATTATGTTTCACCAATGTATATGTAGAGACCCGAAGCTTGACGTACATGGAAATTACATTACTTTTGCGGAATACTTAGTACATAACAAAAACACACACACAAGGATCGTAATAGTTTAGTGTCTTTGGAAACTCGGAATATAATCTTCTAAACGTGGTGAAAGATCTTCAACATCTCCCATAAATATCTTCTTATTTTTTAAACCTAAATTTTTTCTTTATGTCCTGGGGAAAAGAAAACATAAAAGGGTGATCTCAAATGGTCAGTAAGGGTAAACAAAATAATTATCAATCATGTTATATTCATAAGAACATATCTTTTGGAAATCATAACCTGCAAAAGAGATCATAATTTCCTAACATGGGATAAATCATAGTAGTGAAATGTAATCCCAATAATCATAACTTAAAACATGAAACTTTATGTCATACACACATAATCATATAAAATCATTTCTTATTAGTCAAGACTCATTACCAATACTATCTTAGTGGACAAAGTCCCTTTCTGAACTGAGTTCACTCCCCGTTTCAGTCCTGTTTCACAAAACCGGTATAACCTACTGTTCCAGCCATTTCTATCTCATGAGATATAAAATCTTTACCCAATGAATTAGAGGGAGATATAGTTCCCACCCATATCATAATGATACCATTCTTATGTGTGCCACAAAATCATAAATCATACATCATTGCATAACCCATGTAATAAAAATGGGAATCTTAAACATCGTAACATCATAAAAAAATTCATATAAGATAAAAGAATTCATTAATATAATTCCATCACAACATA
Organism: Viscum album; assembly: GCA_963277665.1. NCBI lineage: Eukaryota > Viridiplantae > Streptophyta > Magnoliopsida > Santalales > Viscaceae > Viscum > Viscum album. The sequence continues at coordinate 1,824,761,008 of OY728146.1, read as the reverse complement.
ATCAAATCAATGTAATAATTGGGATAGAAACATAACCCTTTATTATCTTAGATGGAAAATAATTTGGATAAAACACTTGAACTCCATTCTTGAGGAAAATATCCTTTCTACTTCAAAAACATTTTTCCTTTCTTATCATGTCATCCAATTTTAAACTAATAGAAGTTGATTAAAAATAAACTTGAAAACTTGTAAAGTAAGATTCTTGGAAATTTTGTTTTAAAAATCCATTCATGCCGTATAAGTTAAAAAAACATTCTTCTCGTACTTTTGTCGGAAAATTCAAAAAGTACTTCGTACGAAAAACGACAAAAGATTCCTTTCATATCTTTTACTAAAAACTCACAGAAGGGTAAAATTGGATTTAAAAAATTGTAGGTGGATGGAAATAACATTACATATTGAAGAAACATTGATGCGGATGCTAAAATACACCCCAGTAAATACCAAAGTATAAACAATATCGGATAAAAATGAGATTGTGATATTTCCCTTACCTTAGGTCCAATTTGCTTCGTAAGTGTCTGAACCTCCTGTATAATGATTTAAATAATGTCATTGACTTATTGAAGAATCATATTCATTTTTATTATATCACATATATGGTTCACTTATGACTTTATATTACCCATTCTTATGTAAATTAATGTTAAAGTAGGGTTTTGGGTAAAATAATCTTATTTATCGTACTTGTTTGGACTTTTGTTCTTGATGTTATTATTACTTATATCATGATTTAATTACCTCAAAAATCTAAATCATGATTTATATATCAAATAAATTCATTATATATCCAGAATATACAAGCATTTATAATAGTACATAACATATGGAGGTAAGAAATGAAATGCACCGTTCATGGAGACGGTAAGCCGTACGTACACATGAATGCTACTTTTATTTATATTTATTATTTTAATGGAATTAAAACATAATGATACATAGGTATATTATAATTCCAGTATAATATCATATATAATATCATTAACCACATCCTTTATACATCCAACATAAGGTATTAACGAATCACATCACTTTGAGAGGGCGGTAGTCCGCACTTCCTCAAATGAGATTATCATATTTACCGACTATGGAAACTGTAAAGGCTTGATATAATTAGGTATTAAATAATAATAAGTAAATAATTAACATAATATATATTATATGTAAATACAGTTCCATCATAATGGCCACCATGAGAGGCGGTATGAGAAAATCGAACAATCATCGTTTCGTGAGGCTTTAGTTTGTCATCACAGAAGCATTATGTTCTTCATCCATTAGATGGAGGTGTTTGTAAGTGTAGTTTTAATACTTATAATAACAAAATCATATTATATTTAGGATATTGGTGTTGTTACAAAAGGAAGGACTAAAATGATTTTAGGGGTTGGAGAAGTAGAATAAAAGAAAACATCTTAAGAGAAATTGTTACCTTTAATTTTGGTAACTTCCTTTGGTTTGAACCAAAAGGACTTCTTGGAGAGTCTTCTGCCTAACGTAAGGCTTCAAGGGGGAGTATAGGGATGTAGGGGGCTTAGTTGGGCAGATTTTGGACGAGCTAAAAGGCTTGAGAGGTTTGAGGAATTGAATAGAAGTGGTCTCCTTTTATAAGGGAGTGGAGGGGCGCTTTAAGAAAGTGTGAAAACATTATTTTATTATAAACTTCTCTTCGGTTTCAAGAGGTCCAAAAAAATTAATGACGAAGATAAGATGACTCATATTCTAAATAAAATCATCCAATAGGAATTGGATAGGTTTTGGATGATATTTTAATCATTTTAATCTTATTTATTTAAATCATTTATTAATGAGTTAAACACTACATCATTATTTCTTCATAAATAATTTAATTTATTTGATGTCTAAAAATTATTAAACAAATACCATGATGTAGGGAAGCTTTTTAGCTTTCCAAAGAATATTTATAGTCGAAAATATAGCTTATATAACTCCTTATAAAAATTAATTACTAAAAGAGTTTTGTTAAAGTCAATTTTGTCTTTACATTAAACTAATTAATCTAATGTGTCATTGTCTTTCATAATTGGCTCCATGGGGTCTCCAAATCGACTCAAGGATGCCCATGGTCGTCCAATACTCATCCAATAAGGTTAGGACAAGTTTTAAGGTAATTTTGAATTATTATAATATTCTTTTAACCTTGAATTACCCTATTTACCTTTAACCGTAGTAAATAAAAAAAATTACCGTAGTTACTATTCATAATATCAAAAAAACAAAAGTAACCTATTAACATAATTTGGACCCACTGATTCCAAATATGGAATCCATTTTTCAAAATTTAAAACACAGAAGTTGCAGTAATTATTTTAAAATTAATCCCTTTGTTTAAGAAAACAGGTTTTAAAAGTAAAAACATTGCCAAAGATTGAATTTATTTAACCTACGAATTCAATGTAAAATCAAGGCTAATGACTTACATTATATTAAATGGTAAAAATATATTCTATTTATACTTTTAAACCATTCAATATTATTATTTAACCACATAATTTATTACGATGAAAAAAGTTGTTTTTAATTAAAATATAGCGTGTTTTTACTATTCATTAAAATATGAAAGTTATCAGAATAATATGAAAAATTTATCCAAAGTAAATTTTTATATCATGATTCTAAAGAAGAATTTTATTTTTTCAAATTGAACTTATAAACATGTCAAATACTAGATTTAAAGTGGATGCGCCATCAAAAGGCGGTAAAACTGCATTTTTTGAAAAATAATTATTTTACCCAAAAAATTTATTTTGTTCTTATACCATGTATTTGAAAATGTGTAAGAAGAATAATAATGTTATATGATTCAAAATTTAGTTATTAATATTCACAACGGCCAGTTCATAATAATATTATTATAATATTTCGTTGTTTTGTAAAACCCGGTATTGCGTACAACAGATGCTGTCAAGGAAGGTTGCGATTGCGTGTAATGCAAGCCATGTTAGGGTTGCGTGCTGTTCAAGAATCCTTCGTTGTTTCATATAACATAATCCAGCCATATTTAATTTATACATTGAATATATATATATATACACACTCAATGTTGCGTAGAATAACTATTATCAAAATTGTGTGTAACATGATCCAAGAATAGTGTTGCGTATACTGCAAGTTAATACGGTGTTGTGTATACTGCAAGGTAATCTTGGTGTAGCATACAACACAAGACATTAATGAAATTAAAAAGAATATTTTTCATAAAATCTCGGGCTGTTACATTCTACCCCCCTTAAAATGAATTTCACCCTAGAAATTCGTCGGGGGTTATAAATGGTTTACTATTCGAAAGTTTCTTTAATAGAAACCCACATCATAAAAAGGAATACCTAAACCAATCATTAAAAACAAAAGTATGAAATGTAATGGTTACCCAAATAGACTAATCACTGGGTTTCCACATAGGTGAAAATATGGATATGGAAGAGAAATCTAACCATCGTGTTCTGATAGAGATTGTTAGAGAACATGGCTATGGAAAAGCCAGCAATCACAAATCCATAAATTTGTGACGATCTAAGGTACCGTCTGATTCATCAGATATAAGAGCACTAGGATAACAATTTTGATTTTCAAGATCATTTCCCTAAAGTTGATGAAATTTGAATTAGAAGAAATACTTTCGTGATTTTGGAATAGTCTCACCGTTTGACGTTCTTTGGACAATTTCCACTTCATCTCTTAAATAAATGAAGTTGAATTTTTCATTCATGATGTATTAGCAGATCATGTGATAGAATGATGGGTCATTCCATCTGTCTCAAACAAAAGGTTAGAAAAGTTATCAAAAAAATACATAAGTCCATCTATAGTGAGATTAATCATATATGGTTCCTAAAATGGACTTATACTTCATATTTCATGCTTCTTAATATAATAAAACTAGTTTCTACTAAACAGGGACTTCTTGTAGGCCAGTGGTAGGTGATAAAGGCCAGTCGCACTTCGGTTGTGGGTTCGATTCCCACAGCCTTGTCCGACGCGATGGGCTATCGCCCGTCCTGCAGGTTGTCCTTTTTCTAAAGTGATATTACTATAACATCCCATCAACAATATCAAAAAAGTTTTATCCTTAAACAATACTAACTTATGTCCAACATAATCCATTCCAATCTTTAGGCTTATCTAAAATACTTCGGTCCAAGCTCATAGTATAAAGAAAATGATCACGTGAATGCCATCATTTATCCCGCATATATCATAAGATATATCTTGTTGGTCAAATTAATAACATGTGAATACCTTAATCATATATTATCTTGAATAATGAATACCCATTGAACCATAGTGAAAACATGAATGCAGTCAAAAGTTAACTCTTTCCACATACCAAAATCCAAAAATTCAATATACTCAAACCATGATATAACCTTCTCCTTATACAGTAATGAGCTCATGAATACTATCAAACATTTAATTTTCTCCTTATCCCTTTATTATGCGCATATCACCTACATTCCAAAAATATCTGAATAACCTTTCATGGATACCGGTACCATTAATCATACACTTTCAAAACTCAAGGAAAGACAATAGTGTAACAATCCTTAGATGTATCTTTATTCAATAGTACCATGAGATTACTTATACAACATTACACATGATAAACATGTAACAGTTCCACTACATTCTTAAACCATTGACCGAGCTTCAACAATTCTTTCATCTCACATATCATTTATAGCCTCTTCATCATCATCAACATAAATACTACCCATACGACCATACTGATTCCCTTCATGAGACATTCCCTTAGGGAATTGGTTTTCATAATTCCAATACATTCCACATTTAAAACATTTAACCATTGTTGATGTCATAGCAATACCATTATCCTTATCCCTGGTGTTAACTGAACCTTTTCCTTTGCACTTACTGGCTTTGTGTCCTTCTTTTCCACACCCAAATCATCTTCCAGTCCCTTTGAAACATTTCCTTGATGCCTCTTCCCACATGATTTACATATGGGAAATTGAACTTTCTTTCCTCTATGATCATCATGAAACTCCATCTTTCTCTTATTAGCCGAGTTAGGAAACTTAACAAAATTTACTTTATCGATCATATTATGAGATTGCTGATTTGGCATAATAATGATGTTTGGAGTTCCAAATCCCATTTCATTTGGTTGGTCATGAATAATATCATTCCATTGTCCATCATATCCTCCATTATCGTGAATCATCTTGTTTCCAGCCGTTTTCTAAAACCCAAAAAGAATAGTTTGAGAGGCAAAAATCATAATAAAGGGGACGTAAATTCAATATCTAACATCTTTGGTTTAATCTAATATCGTTACCATAGTTCTAGGACTATATATTATACGTATACTTATCCTTGGAGACATACCTAGACATACCTTAGAAATATCTCTAGGGATCTTACTAACGTTTTCGCATACTAGTTTCCAAAGGTAGACTAAACCTTTCCTCTGATACCAACTGTAGAGACCCGAAGCTTTACGTACATGGACATTACATTACTTTTGAGGAATACATAGTACATAACAAAAACACACACACAAGGATCGTAAAAGTTTAGTGTCTTTAGAAACTCGAAATATAATCTTCTAATCGTGGTGAAAGATCTTCAACATCTCCAATAAATATCTTAATTTTTTTAAACCTAAATCCTTTATTTATGTCCTGGGGAAAAGAAAACATAAAAGGGTGATCTCAAATGGTCAGTAAGGGTAAACAAAAGAAATATCAATCACGTCATATTCATAAGAACATATCTTTTGGAAATCTTAACCTGCAAAAGAGATCATAATTTCATAACATGGGATAAATCATAGTAGTGAAATGTAATCCCAAAAATCATAACCTAAAACATGAAACTTTGTGGCATACACACATAATCATAGAAAATAATTTCTTATTAGTCAAGACTCATTGCCAAGAATATCTTAGTGGACAAAGTCCCTTTCTGAACCGAGTTCACTCCACGTTTCAGTCCTATTTCACTGAACCGGTATAACCTTCCATTCCATCCAGGTCTATCTCATGAGATATAAAATCTTTACCCAATGCATTATAGGGAGATATATGTCCCACCCATCTCATAATGATACCATTCTTATGTGTGCCACAAAATCATAAATCATACATCATTGAATAACCCATGTAATAAAAATGGGAATCTTAAACATCGTAACATCATAAAACAAATCATATAAGATAAAGTAATTCATAAATATAATTCCATCATAACATAATAATATCAATGTAATAATTGGGATAGAAACAAAACCCTTTATTATCTTAGATGGAAAATAATTTTCATAAAACACTTGAACTCCATTCTTGAGGAAAATATCCTTTCTACTTAAAAAACATTTTTCCTTTCTTAACATGTCATAAAATTTTAAACTAAAAGAAGTTGATTAAAAATAAACTTGAAAACTTGTAAAGTAAGATTCTTGGAAATTTTGTTTTAAAAATCCATTCATGCCGTATAAGTTAAAAAAACATTCTTCTCGTACTTTTGTCGGAAAATTCAAAAAGTACTTCGTACGAAAAACGACAAAAGATTCCTTTCATATCTTTTACTAAAAACTCACAGAAGGGTAAAATTGGATTTAAAAAATTGTAGGTGGATGGAAATAACATTACATATTGAAGAAACATTGATGCGGATGCTAAAATACACCCCAGTAAATACCAAAGTATAAACAATATCGGATAAAAATGAGATTGTGATATTTCCCTTACCTTAGGTCCAATTTGCTTCGTAAGTGTCTGAACGTCCTGTATAATGATTTAAATAATGTCATTGACTTATTAAATAGTCATATTAATTTTTATTATATCACATATATGTTTCACTTATGACTTTATATTACCTATTCTTATGTAAATTAATGTTAAAGTAGGGTTTTGGGTAAAATAATCTTATTTATCGTACGTGTTTGGACTTGTTGTTCTTGATGTTATTATTACTTATATCATGATTTAATTACCTCAAAAATGTAAATCATGATTTATATATCAAATAAATTCATAATATATCCAGAATATACAAGAATTTATAATAGTACATAACATATGGAGGTAAGAAAATGAAACGCACCATTCATGGAGACGGTAAGTCGTACGTATACATGAACGCTACTTTCATTTCTATTTCTTATTTTAATGGAATTAAAACATAATGATACATAGGTATATTATAATTACAGTATAATATCATATATAATATCATTAACCACATCCTTTATACATCCCACATAAGGTATTAACGAATCACATCACTTTGAGGGGCGGTAGTCCGCACTTCCTCAAATGAGATTATCATATTTACCGACTATGGAAACTGTAAAGGCTTGATATAATTAGGAAGTAAATAAGAATAAGTAAATCATAAACATAATATATATTATATATAAATACAGTTCCATCATAATGGCCACCATGAGAAGGGGTAGGAGAAAATCGAACAATCATCGTTTCGTGAGGCGTTAGTTTGCTATCACAGAAACATTATGTTCTTCATCCATTAGATAGAGGTGTGTGTAAGTGTAGTTTTAATACTTCTCATAACAACATCCTATTATATTTAGGATATTGGTGTTGTTACAAAAATAAGTATTAAATAAGTTTAGGGGTTGTAGAAGTAGAATAAAAGAAAACAACTTAAGAGAAACTGTTACCTTTAATTTTGGTAACTTCCTTTGGATTGAACCAAAAGGACTTCTTGGAGAGTATTCTGCATAATGTAAGGATTCAAGGGGGAGTAGAGGGATGTATGGAGCTTATTTGGGCATATTTTGGACGAGCTAAAAGGCTTGAGAGGTGTGAGCAATTGAATAGAAGTGGTCTCCTTTTATAAGGGAGTGGAGGGGCTCTATAGGAAAGTGTGAAAACATTATTTTATTACAAACTTATCGTCTGTTTAAAGAGGTCAAAAACAAATTAATGAAGAATATAAGATGACTCATATTCTAAATAAAATCATCCAATAGGAATTGGACAGGTTTTGGATTATATTTTAATCATTTTAATCTTATTTATTTAAATCATTTATTAATGAGTTAAACACTACATAATTATTGTGTCATAAATAATTTAATTCATTTGATGTCTAAAAATTATGAAACAAATACCATGATGTAGGGAATCGGTTTATCTTTCTAAAGAATAGTTATAGTCGAAAATATAACTTATATAACCCCTTATAAAAATTAATTACTAAAAGAGTTTTGTTAAAGTCAATTTTTTCTTTACATTAAATTAAATAATCTAATGTGTCATTGTCTTTCATAAGTGGCTCCATGGGGTCCCAAAATCGCCCCAAGGATTCCCATGGTCGGCCACTACTCATCAAATAAGGTTAGGAGAAGTTTTAAGGTAATTCTGAATTATTATAATGTTCTTTTAACCTTGAATTACCCTATTTACCTTTAACCGTAGTAAATTAAAAAATTACCGTAGTTACTATTCATAATATCAAAAAAATAAAAGTAACCTATTAACATAATTTGGACCCACTTATTCTAAATATGGAATCCATTTTTCAAAATTCAAAACACAGAAGTTTCAGTAATTAATTTAAATTTAATCCCGTTGTTTAAGCAAACAGGTTTTAAAAGTTAAAACATTGCCAAATATTGAATTTATTTAACCTACGAATTCAATGTAAAATCAAGGCTAATGACATAAATTATATTAAATGGTAAAAATATATTCTATTTATACTTTGAAACCATTCAATATTATTATTTAACCACATAATTTATTAGGATGAAAAGAGTTGTTTTTAATTAAAATACAGCATGTTTTTACTATTCATTAAAATATGAAAGTTATCCGAATAATATGAAAAATTTATACAAAGTTAATTTTTTATATCTTGATTCTAAAGAATAATTTTATTTTGTCAAATTGAACTTATAAACATGTCAAAAACTAGATTTAATGTGGGTGCGCCATCAAAAGGCGGTAAAACTGCATTTTTTGAAAAATACTTATTTTACCCGAAAAATTTATTTTGTTCTTATACCATGTTTTAGAAAATGTGTAAGACGAATAATAATGTTATAAGATTCAAAATTTAGTTAATACTATTCATAACAGCTAGTTCATAATAATATTATAATAATATATCGTTGTTTAGTAAAACCCGGTATTGCGTACAACACATGCTATCGAGGAAGGTCGCGATTGCGTGTAATGCATGCCAAGTCAGGGTTGCGTGCTGTGAGAGAATCCTTCGTTGTTTTTTATACCATAATCCAGCCATATTACATTTATACATTGAATATATATATATATATACTCAATTTTGCGTAGAATAACTATTATCAAAATTTTGTGTAACACGATCCATGAATAGTGTTGTGTATACTGCAAGCTAATACGGTGTTGCGTATAGTGCAAGGTAATCTTGGTGCAGCATACAACACAAGACATTAATGAAATTAAAAAGAATATTTTTCATAAAATCTTGGGCTGTTACAATATATATATATATAACTGGAGGAAATACATCATAATTAAATATACATTCATTTCAATTATAATTTGGGCATAATATAATCGATAAAGTAGTCATATAACCCTTTGAATGGAAATTGATTTACGAAACCCCTTACCTTGTGATTCCCTTTACTCATGGACTCATTATCCTCCTGTATAGTGGATTTAAACATGTTATAACATTAAATTTAATAGTATTATAATTTTTAATATCATATATCATCCTTTTATAACATCTTATAATTAATTCATTAAAAATTATTCATATCCAAAATTGTTTTGGGTGTCAATTGCCTTGTTTTCTCTTGAATGTTTCATCATGAATGTTTTGATTCCTAAACATAGGTTATAGGTACATCATTGAAATAATTATATTAATTTAATTACTATATTAATTTCATTTAATAAATATTTAGAATCATTATTTAATTATAACATGGAGATTAATTTTCATCACTTTGTGGAGATAATAGACTGAATGTATGCGCAATCAACATTATCATTTCCATAATTGAGGAATGGGTAGTGAATTGGGTTATATATCCATTATAAATAATTATTATTATCTTGTATATATATATATATCATTTACTCATTAAATATATTCTATTTTTACCTTCCATGTAAAATGATAATGAAAAATGAATCACATCTCTTCACAAGGAGGTAGCCCGCCATACACAAAAATGACATTATCACATACTTCAAATGATGGAATGTAAGAAAGTATATATGATATTTTAATTATAAAGCATAATTATTTCATAAATATTACATATAAACCTTATATATTTCATTATATATAGTAGTTACAAGTCCTGAATTTAATTGAATTAGGCATGTTCAAAAGGATGTAGTCTTATGTATAGACGATCAATGATTTTGTTTCCCATTTTAGAGATGATGATATAGTTATATGTCATTACAATAACAAAAAATATATAAATATATTTTTTATACTTAGTATAATGTATCATTTGGATTAATTATATTTTATGAATGTGAAATAACAAATAAAATATTATTCAGTGTTAATGAAGTTCACTATTCTTTAGAATACTTCCATGCATTTTCACCAAAATAATTCCATGGATGTATTTATGACCATTAAATGGAATGTAATGTTGTTTTATTGAAGTGAGGATTTTTTTTGGTTAGTGGCTAAACTAATTGGTTTTAGATATGTGGAAAGGAGAAGATATGGGGTGGCCTTTGATAAGTTTGTGGGAGGACAAACCTGAAATTTTGGAAAAGAAAGGATTTCACTAATGATTTTATAATGAAACAATGCACCAAAATAGATAATTTTTAATTACCTAGAAGAAATAATATTGAAATATTACTATTTAATATTAACACGATAGGTTTTATAATATTTTTAATGCTTATCTTTATATTTTAACCCTTAATAAACTCATTTTTTCCATAAACTTAGAAAATAGTTATTATGATTTTCACAATTCATTGTTTTCAAACTATAAACTTGAAATATTTGATAATAAAAATAATGGTGATTACAAATATGGAATACCTTTATCCAAAATAAGATTAATTAATTGGAAAATTTTAATTTAAAATTCTTTTGACATGTTTGTTTTAAAAATGGTTTTTCTAAACAAAAACATTAAGAATTTGTAAAGGTTATTATATCAAGAATTTAACAAGAAAATGATAAAATAAACTAATTTAGATAAAATTTCATATATTTTAAAAGAAATAAATTTATTGTAAATTTAAAATTTAATTTATCTAGGTAAATAAATTAAAAAAATTTGTTTTCAATAAAGAAATCAGTTTTTTTCAGTGTTCCATGAATAATAATCTTTTAAAAGAATTAAATTTTTTTTTCCAGAAATTAATTTTGACATATAGATTTCAAAAAATATGTATATTTTTTGAAATGAAATTTAAGAAATTATTAAAAATTAAATTTAGTTATATATGTTGAGTTAAACTGAATATCAATTTATAAAATTAAATAAGAAAATGTTTATTTTCAATAAAAATGATTCTTATTTTATTAATAATACGTAGATAACCATTGTATTTATTTTATTGACATGGAAATAATATAATTATCATAATTTCTTTATTCATATTAATACCCAAAACATAATTTTTATGTCATTATGGTCATAATTAAATTATAATATATTAATAGAGTATGTTATTTTTTTCAAACTTTTTGTATTATAAATCACAAGCTATATAAGAAATTAAATATAGTTAATGATAAATATATGATAAAATTGTAGGATTTTATATTATCTTTTTAGTTTTTAATTGAATTTATTATATGCTATATTAAATTATTATCATTTTTTAAAATATTGTGGTGTTACTTTTTTTACATTTCTACATCCATTTATCAATAATTAAATATTTAAATAACGATATTTGGGTGTTAACTATGTCATTTATCATGAGTATTTTAAGTCCATAGTTCGCGTAATATTACCGTGATAATTTTTTCAAAATATCTAAAATTATAACAATGATTAGAATATTATATATATATTTATATATATATATATATATTAAGATTTCTTTATAAATTTATATATAAAAATATGAATTATATCACTCATGTAGATTTTAGGTCGTATATATGCATAAATTTAATTTTCATATTTGCAATATTGTAAAATAATTAAGATAAATAATTATTCACCTACATAAAAAAATTATTATATCATATAAATAATATAAATTGATTAAATATATACTTATTACTCTGTGATTAAAATATAATGGAATAAAAAAAATCAAATTACTTTATGGAGGTGGTTGTCTACATGTGTGAATGCGTGAGGTTATTATTTTCTGATTGATTAAAATGAAAGAAGGAAAATTTGAGATTATATTTCCATAAGAATAATTATTTAACAAGTATCATATATATACAATAAACCAAAAATAATAACCATCCATATAATATGGTAGTGTAAAATGAATTGTATCACTATGTGGACACTGTAAGCTATACATATGTCGAGTGAAACATTCACAAAAAAAATTGATTGGAAATATTTTGGATAATTATTTTTTCATAATAATAATAATATTTTTGTATATTTATGATTCTAATTCTTTTATTTTATGTGAAATATCAAATATTTTGTTGAGTTAAAGAATAATTAAAAATATGCTATTAGTTAAGGTGACAACTTCTTATTATAAAGAACCCCTTTTTAATTTTTCATTTGTATCAAAGGCGTTGTCTTTTGGAAATAAAAAAACCTCAATAATGTGTCTAAATTTTTTAGAAGGAATTTTAATGGGGTATGTTTCATATAGATAGATCAATGTGATGTAAGGAAGAGGTTGGTGGAGTGTCCATTTATAAGTATGGGAGATGATAGAACTAGAATTTTAAAAAATGTTAAAATTTTATAATGTGATTTTCAAAATTAGTGACTCCAAATCACTATAAAATCAACTAAAATCATTATTATTTTTATATAAAATCATCATATGAAATTTTATGGGTTTCGGTTTGATTTAAACAATGTATTTTTTATTAACTCCTTTATTGATTATTTTTTACTACAACCAATATAAAAACTATTTTTAACCATGAAGGGTTATGGATGATATCATAAGAAAAATATAACACATATATAGAAAATGGGTTACTTTATCAACTATAATCCAATTGCAAGGCCAAATATAATATTTTATTTTAACATTAAAACAATATAAATATTATTATTTATTGCAAAATATTATTAATGTCAAATTTTGAATTATTCATTTAATTTTTCATTTAAGATACGAAGGCACATATAAAATTTGAATATAACTCTTTTAAAAATCAGTAATATGTTATATTTATATTATCTTCTTGGAAAACTATAAATTAATGCACATATAATAATTTTCGTATTTTTAAAATTTTTTATTAAATTTTTTATTTAATTAATTGAATATAATGTCATCATGGCATAAGAATTTATGGTATATATATAATTACTCAAAATTAGAAATATAATTAAATGATGAATTTTTTTTAATTTTTCTCAATATAGATATGAGTATTCATACATAGTATTCTTTTGAAGATATGCGGACAGAGATGATATATTTAAAACTAAGAGAGTGGTATTTGTAACGTTAATTATATTAAATTTTATATAGCTTATATTAAATGGAATTATTTTCATAATAAATTAATTTAAGGTTCATATTATTAATTATATAATTACCTTCAAAAATATTTTTGTGAAAAAGGTAACCATAACACTTATTTTTGACATAGATTAACCTGATCAACATTGTACTATGGTGGAAAATTTTTTCACTGATACTATTAAAATTTCAAAAAAGGAATCTATGTACCAAATTATAAACACCTAATTAAGAAAATATAATCCATTTTATCATATTTATTATATTTATATTAATTAATTAATTTTCAATTGAGTTCACAAAACACAATGAAAACCACATTTAGAAAGATAAAATTTTCAAGCATAAAACTGGATTGTTATTATCCAATGGATTATAAATATACTATAATAATCTAATATAATTTAACAGACTATATATTATATATACTTCAATGAAATAATTCTAAAATATTTATAAATTTAATTTATTTTGATAAAAAATTCATCATGTTCATTAATTTTTAAAAACACATGTCTATTTTACTAATATATGACTTCATTTTTTATTTCTATTCAATTGAATAAAAATAAAATATCCCTTACACATGTTTAAATGATTAATTTTTCATAAATATTATATTCATATCTATACAAAAAAATTTAATGGTTATTCTATAATCATATATTATATTATGGCTTATTCAAATTGTAGGATGTCTGTATGGATACCTATAAAAAATTATTTGAAGTGAAACATTTAATTAAACATTATGGAGTTATTCTCACCCAATGTATTTTTTAAAACATGGTTATTTATATGATAAAATATAAGTTCCAAAGCGTAAATAACCTTTATGTCCCAAATAAATATATAACACTAAACATATGTGCAAAAAAATATTCATTATTCCTCGAAAAATCATTTCACTAAAATATATGCTTAAAATGTTTGTATCCCAAACAAATCACCAAAAATACGATCTATCATATTAAAAATTAATCACATTAAACCTAAAAATATTATCTATGAATTTAGACTTTTGAACACCCTTATACTTATCAACCCATATAATGTTTTGTTTTCCCCATATTTTTTTGGTGCATCATAATTTTATATATGTTTTACTCTCCTGTTTTCATAATGGTTCAAAAGAATTTAAATTAATCCAACAATGTCACTATAGAGTGTGAAACATGTTGTGTTTTGAGGTATAACTAACCATGCACCAGGATTATGGATAAGATATATTTAACCAATTTTTTTTAATGTTATTACCTATAGATCTATCTATTCCAGAACAATATCCACTTATAGTATTGAGATAGTTATATCTTTTGAGGAAAACCACCTAATCACTAAATTTATATAACATTGGTATGTAACTTATTACATAAACTTATCATGAAGGTCTTTTTGAGGTTTAATTTCCCAAATGTTTGTTTTCTAAATATATTTTGAAATTTTTCTTTAATGGTTTATCATATACCATCTGTAGAAACCAGAAGTCTGGTATCCTAAATACGGTGAAAAATTTATTACATTGACAGAAGTTATAAAAAATTTCATCTCAAATTGTATAATAATTTTTTAATAATTTAAAATAATCACACTATATTCTCATATAACATTGGATGTATAAAAACAAACAGTAAGAAACATTATTATATCAATGATATCAGTCATAATATCCTTCTTCATATCTTTGGGAAAAAAATTAAATAATCAGTGATCTTAGATAATTCATTATGTTTATGTAAAATATAATTTCTTGTCACTAAATAATAAATATCATACATGATAGATTAAATAATGAACACTCATTGAATTAAAACAATATGTTGAGTTAAATGTGCATTCCTTGCGTGTAATGTCTCAGATTTTTTCCATACTTTTTTTTAAAAATATGTGGGAATTATTTCGAGACTAGTCATTGAGACGGAGATCAGTTCCGAGGCCCGGGGAGCATGGAACAAACTTTTGAATTTAATTAAATAATTAAATTACGTGTGGGTGTGTTTTCCTGAAAAAGTGGATTAACTAATGAACGGATGCTTGGATCAGAATTCTGAGGGCACCGTTGCGTCCAGAGCAGCGGGATTACCCTCGGAGAGACCTGACATCGGCTGACAAAGGTCGGAGGTGAAGTCGATTTTTTGGACGTAACTGTAATGAAATATTTTATTAAAATATTTTATTGAATTTTTATTGCAGCGAATATCTTTTATCATTTTCAAATAAATGCTTGCACATGAGGGTTACAAACCTCATAACTCTAAAACCCTTTGCTGCTCTGGAGGCTCTGGAAAAAACCTCCCAACACGGCGATGATCAGATCTTCACCAACGAACGCTGCAGATCTAGGTAGGATGTTTGTTTTTGATTTCTTTCTCCGTTATTGATTCCTATGACGAACGCGGACTAATATGCAAACCGATTAGCTCGCGGATCGATCGTTTTGCGGGCGGGTGTGATTTGGGGTTTTATCAAGAGATAAAATACTTGAGTTTATTATCTGTTGATTGTTGTGGTTTTGATCTAACAGTGACGAACCTGGATCGTCATGCACAACGATCGAGGTTTGTCCCTCTTGTTCGATTATTTGTATTTTATTTCTCCCTCACATTCTTCATTGAGTTCAACGCATTCTTGGAGGAAATCAATCGTTGCGCATTGGTTTGTTGGTGAAACGATCTGAGATAATAGATCCTGCCCCGGAGTGATGTCACGGAGGTGCGACGTCAGTTTCAGCAGACGATTCAGAGCAGATCGAGAGATATGAGTTTTCAAGCATTTTTCATCAGATGGATCGTTCGAGGTTAATGATCCAATTTAAGGACAGAAAACACCCGTTACAGTGTTCGTATGATGAAATGAACTAACCCCTGGAGTATCAGGACGAACGAACTAGAGATCGTGGATCTGGAAGATCGACCGAAATTCAAGAAAGAAGAAGACATTCTGAAAAAATCCCAACTACACGGCGTGTAGTATGGGATACACAGTGTGTGTTTATCAGCTGATTTACCTGGCTATACTCCGGGAGTACACAGACATGGGTTGGGTACACGGCCAAAGACACGCCGTGTATACCCTTCCCCATCCAGACCTGGCCAGATACACGGGATACCCCGTGTACTGGTACATGGTCATCCGACAAAGACGGAGACCATGTACGGGCACATGGCCAGGGTACACAGAGTGATCCCCAGGTGCTCGGACACGACGTGTAATCCTACTACATGTAGTGTATTTACTTTTATACGATAATCCAAATGACACGGGCCTTTTACACGGGCAATACCCGGAGTCAAGGAACACAGTGTGTGATTCTTCTACACATCGTGTAGTTGAGTTTTACACATCTTGAACAGATGACACAGTCTGTTCACACGGGCAGTACCTAGGGTCAAGGAACACGTCGTGTAACCATACTACACGCCGTGTAACCAATTTTACATGGATTGAGCCTATTTCCTTCTGTGACATGGACTAGTTTCCTTAAGGTTCGTCCCCTTGGTCTTTCCTCTAAAGGCTTCTGGTATCATTTCCTACATAGAGGAGTATGATCCCTTAGCAGGACCTCCTGAATAGTGTTTTTGGAATCCCCTCCATGAGACTTGGAGCCAGATCCTCTATTTATTCTTAGAACCCTAGGTACGGTTCTTGGTATCGACGTGACCAACAATACCTGGGCCCCAATACTCTACTTAGCAGATTAGCTCAGACTGAGTTATCGGAATCACCCCATGACTTAGTGGTGATCCTCATCTGAGCATCATGTTTTCAAGGTACTTGTGGAGTGTGTTCTCCTAGAATGAGTACTTTGTATCTCTCTTTTCAGACCTAGGAGTGTGTTCCCTCGGTAGCATGCTTAGTGGAATATTCGAGCTGGATCTTAGTGGTCGTTTCGCGGGAGTCGTTGTGTATGAGTATATATGGATATTCAGGTTAATATGTTCTGTGAACATATACTATGTAGATATGACTGTATCTTTGCTTTGTGGTATTTTCATTTGTTGTATTCCTTTGTGGTTTAGGGGTGTCCTACTAGGCATTGTTATACTCACCCCTGCACGGGATTTGCCCGCACGTGTCGTGTCTTGTGCTGACGAGTGATCTTTTGATAGGATTCTAGGCAGGCTCAGACCGGACGGTGCTCAGTGAGATCAGACAGGGCGAGGTGTGTTCCTACGGCTACAAAATGCAGTCCTAGTACCTTTCTTTACAGGTTGGACTTTGTTGCAGACTCTCTTTTGGTGGGCTTGTACTTTTGGACCAGGGTTTTACTTTCGTGTACTTTATATTCCTAACGTACTCTGTTGGTTGGGTTTTAGTGTATGCATGCATCTTTTCCCTTTTAGTAGTTTTTACTTTTCAGCTTTGTGGGCTTGGAGTTGTGTGTGCGTGTGTACATGTTTATAGGCAATTCCTCCCATGTTAGTAGCATTCCTACTCGGTGCTAGTCACCTACCCCTGGCCTATTGGAGGCGGGTTTGGGGAGTTGCGGCTCGGGCCCCACTGGGACGAGTCATGACATTGAGAATATCAGCATTTGAAACTCTTGGATAATGAATTATCAATTCATAATAATGGAAATTTTTGATTTTTGAAATTTAATATTCAGTCATCATATCTAGGAAAACATTAAGCATAACATTAATTTTTCTCAAACAAGATATTATCATTCCATCAAGTCTACTTAACGATTAAAATGTCACTGTGTGGAAAAGCATACACAAAATAAAAAAATATTGAAGCATAATCTTATAGTTCCATGTAAAAAATTATACTAATAATTTTTAACATGTGAGAACAATAGATGATATGATGGACTATCCAGAATTGATCCCAAGCCATTATTTTCATGTCTTATGAATTCAAAAAAAAATTAATGATAAATATTATTCATTCTAAAAATGAATCATAAATAAAAAAATTATCAGTATTATTTGAAGAATAAAAAAAATTAACAATTCATCATCGTAGAATACTTAGAGATGTATTAATGAAATTATAATTGGTTATAATTACTAGTAACATAAGTGGGAATTTCCATAGTTTAAAATACATTTAAAATATCATACAACTATTTGGAGAAAAAATACTATTTTTTTGAAATCACGTATATATATATATAAATTTACAAAATATTAGATCAATCATTTTAATTTAAAATTTATAACTAATTAGATTAAATAATTGTTACAAAATTAATTATTTATCAGGGTGGGAAATTTCATTCATATCCATTATATTAAAATCAATATTCCATTCACATTTATTAGAAAAATATGAAACATATCATATATAGAAAAGGAAAAATTTTATTTTTACAAAATTCTTAAAAGGGTTAATGGTGGGGGACATTTATATAAATAATCAACGGATAACATTAAAAATATTCAATATTTAATTTTTCGAATGCTTTGATTAAAAAGAAAAACATTTTTTGACATAAGAGGGAAATGAAATTGATTTTCATTAAACACGTTCTTTCAGTATTTCGAGTAAATCATGTTATGAAATTGAGATAAATATTTGGAATATCCATATATAATAATAGAATAATAAAATTCATGATTTTCTTGAGAGAAAATAAAAACATCAGTAATAACAATATTAATTGTAAAAAATCCTGACAAATAATTACAATGTAACATAAATACAGTAATACATTGGTATATTTTGAATTATAATTACCATGAATGATATATTATAAAATTAATCATTAAATACTAAGAGTATATTTTAATTAATGATATTACATATGTGACAACCGGGCCCCACCCACCAGTTGCCCCGCAGACATGTGGTCCTCACCCTGGGTCCCACCACATGCCTGAACGGGTCATCTGACTAATGATTGTACCCACAGGCCGACACATGTCATTTCTAGTGTGTTTTGTCCTCACTCACACACACCCTAAGAAACATCCAAGGAGGTCACCAATCTTGATCACTACATTGGGCCAAGAATGCTTAATTGTGGAGTTCTAATCAGGTAGGATCCATAAAAAGAAGTTGCACCTTTTTGACATGAGTCATATCATTTAGTCATTAATCCCTTTATAATTTTGGGGTGTTACAATCAGCCCCACTTTAGAGCACAACATCCTCGTTGTGGGCCCTACATCTCAACCCAGGCACCCTACATCTCAACCCAGGCAGTGCAATGCACTTAAGGCTGGGAACCACCTCTGATACCAAATGTGACAATTGGGCCCCACCAACCAGTAGCCCCACAGATACGTGGTCCCCACCCTAGGGACCACCACATGCCCGAATGGGTGATCTGGCTAATGACTGTAGCCACATGCCAACACATGTCCTTTCCAGTGTATTTTGTCCTCACTCACACACACCCTGACAAACATTCCAGTAGGTCACCCATCTTGGTCACTACTCCAGGCCAAGCACGCTTAACTGTGGAGTTCTAATTGGGTAGGATTTTGGAAAGGAATGTGCACCTTGTTGACATGAGTCATATAATTTAGTCATTTAACCCTTTATTATTCTAGGGTGTTATAACATATAAAAAGGACATTATATTCATGAAATGATAGAAAAAAGTAACAAATATTTCCTAAGTCATTTAGAAAAAATTGCGAGATGACAAAACCCATATGTTAAATCTAACAAAAATGTAATTTATTATAAACTTCTTTATAGTAAATTTAAATTTATTATAAATATATAATATAGACATATTCATAATATAATACATTATATTACCCCCTTATGACATTCTAATTACTATTTTTTATTTATTCTATGTTATAATTATTGTTTTATAGGTATAAAAATTAATTTTTTATGAGAATTTCGGTTCATTTGTTCAGGTCCATGAAACTTTATTGTAGATAAATAATATAATGAATATTATTAAATACAAAAATATCATACATATTAATTATATATATATATATATTAATATTTATCCCTATAAAATACATATATAAATATTATTTACATCATTCAAGGAGATGGTGGATCATACTTACACATTAACATTGTTCTCACTATTCGAATGGTGGAAAATGTAATGTTGAATATAAAAGAACCTATTTAGAATAAATATTATATCATATATATTAATTAATTATATTCATGTTACCATTGTTTTAAATAATATATGAACAATAAATCACATTGCTTCATGGATGTGGTAGACCACAAGTAAACTTAAATGAGGTCATAAGTTTCCAACAGATGGAACTATAATGTGGAAAATATTAAATCATATTTAAAAAATTAATTTTGTATTAAATATCATATATAATCAGCATTTAAAGGTTTATAACTATCAATATAGTATGATAATTAATGATATTACACAGTTATGTGGAATGAGTAATCTATATGTACCTATGATATATATTTTTGATTAATATATGATAGAAAAGAGGAGGAAAATAGATCTAAATTATTAAAAATAAAAAATTAGTATATTTATAATACTACGGTTATTATTTATGATGGGTATAATAGATTTAGTGTATGTAAAAGATGAAATTATTGGAAAATATTTGGTTAAAAGGTATTCCTATTGATTAGGAAGCTTCCTTTTCATTAAATCCTAATCCAAATATGGTTGGTACTATGAAAAAATGACCTATAGAGTGTGTTTAGATATTCCATTTTGCAATTTGGGATGTTATTGGCTTGGATAGAGTTCCAAATATATGTGAGTAAGTGATGAGAAGAGGTTCCCTTTTATAAGTGATGGGAGGGTCCCTCTTGGAATTAAAAAAATTAAATTAATAGAAATTAATATTTATATTCACATGGATGAAAATTAAACTATATAATATATATGATTTTTATATGTCAATATAAAATAAAAAATAACGTTTAGATATTTTTATTTGATGTTTAAACCGTTATCTCTTAGATTTTACCATATATTCTTCCTTCTGAGAATTACAACATTATCTGTGTTTTCTTTTATTTAAGTGCAATGAATATTTTCGTTAATAGAAATATGAATAAAAATAGATCATGGATGATATGTTAAACAATATTTAATTAACCTGAATAATTATATTAATTTTTTAATTTCAAATAATTTAATACAATATTTTTTATTATAAAATATTTTCTGAGTCATTTTTGGAACTAGTAATTAAAATTTCCATTAAAGTCAAATATATATTTATCGAATTAAAATATTAACTATCGAAACATCCAAATTATGTCATATTTTTCTATAAAATATTAGAAGATAATATTTCATCCAAATTTTGCGACCTTTAATATTTTAACATTATTTTTTTATTTAATTGAATGAATATTGTGTTGGAACTCTTTAAGTACTAAAGTTAATTTTTCAAACACTAAAAATAAAAAATAAATGTTATAGGTAAAGGAAAAATAATTATCTATCTGATATGATTTATAATATAACTTTTATAATTTTTAATCTTTTGTAGAAAAACTATGATATTAATATTAGTATACTTATATTTTGTTTTTCTTGTTTTGTAAAAATAAAAAATGAAATAATCACAGGAAAATGAAACCCAATGGCCATGTAATCAATATTTTTTTGGAAATTTCTTAAATCCACTCATAAGATTTGATTATAGGAAATGATATAGAAATTTTAAAAGCCTTATATAAAATTTATCAACTTATTTATACATTACCAAGGAGGCGATTATTTACTAATGTTATGTTTGATAGTAAACCAAATTAAAAGGGAATAATTTTTAAATATTTAACCCTAAAAATAATAAAAAGATAAACTATTTCTTCATGATTTAATTCATATAATTGGAAGTTATTAATATAAATATAAAACTACAAAACATGATGAAAATTAGTTTTCAATGAAAATGTATTCTGATATATATATCTTTTTATACCAAGATACCACATAATATATATTCTAGTGATTTAAATAATATTGATCATGATATTAATTAACTATTTGTACTTATAAACCATTTGAAAACAAAATTAGGCTAAATTTTTTTTTGAAATGAAAATAAAAATTTCAATAAGAAATATCAATTTTATTCTATTCACTGCAAAATTAATCTTTTCAAAAAAATACTAAAATTTCAACCCATGTTAGTTTTGTTATGATGAATTCAAAAAAGGTACTGAAATTTTCAAAGAAGATTTTTAAATGTGTTAGTGTGTAATTATGATATTAATTCAACAAATATCATAAATAGTATTTATAAGTAAACATATTCTTGAAATATTAAAATAATTTACCAAAAAAGTGAGAATTTTTTTAATTAATCCATTTATTATAATAATAATAGTTTTTATACAATATTTGTTATAATGTTTCTATTTCTATTCATACTTACAATTTTAATGGATGGGTTATAAAAGTCAATTTTAAATAATAATATTTAAATATTATATCACGGTTTTCTTAAACATGGTGTTTTTCATTACACATGTTATCAAAGTAATTATTTTTTTTCAGTGAAATATAATATAGAATTTTTGTGTGATACTGTTTATTCCCATATTTGAAATAGTCGGTTAAGAACATTGATCTTATGAATTATGACGTAGTGCTTCGTATTGAAGTAATGATTGAGAAGGGATTCGAGAAATATGAATTTATAGGCATTCTTTAAAATGTATGTCAATTAAAAATTACTTTATACAGTATGGTTCTAGTTTACTATTCTAGGAACATGAACATGAAGTTATAGGATGGATTCATGGGTTTCTATCGATAGACGAAGAAAAGTAGATGATATTTGGCTCCCACTTCGAGAAAATACTATTAATACAAAAACTATGGTGGAAATGGAAACATTATCAAGGGATATAACATTATTCTCATGAAATGACTCCATTATAGATGGTTTGGGATTTTGTAATAGTAATATGATAGAGATTTTTTGAAGTGCTCATCTATGTTATACATAAGACCTTAGTAGCATGTAAAACCAGTGAAAGGGTCAGTGAAATAGGGACTCATAATCCTCCTGGGAATCATAATCTGGTGGTTATAAGGAATTTTAATGTTGACAAATTCCAACAGATAATTGTGAGAGTACTTATATAATATAAGTTGCAATCCTAGTTTCTTCTTATGTATTTGATTCTTTATTTGACATTGATGCATCACATTCATTCATATATAACCATATAGTTTGTAGATTAGATTTTATTATAAAATTATCTTTTAAGATGATTCTCATAAATACACCCCTGGAAAATAATGAATATTATAGCAATATATTTATATAATTAATATTTTTGGTTACTAGATGTGATCATGTTTTGAGATACAAAATTTTATAGATGACATGTTTCGACAGGATCCCTAGAGTGGTCTAGATGACCAGTTTCCACGAACGCATCGATTACTATTAGATATGAGTGAACATTTCTTCAACGAAAGGGAAATGTTTTTTATCAGGTTAATGGGATATCAAGGTATGAATATTAAGGATTTAACCTCATTAGAGAGAATTTTTTTTTTAATTAGTGGCTACTGTGATCTTATCAGTGGATTGGGTGATGTCACTCTTATCATTACCTACAATGGTAGACCTATACCATTATTTCTTTCTACAGGATATCATGTGTTTAACTCCACCAAAGTGACTTGAATTCGAGATTTTAATTTTTTCTAGATCATGACCCTTATGGATTCCACTATATAATGTGATAACATTTGATTTTAAGGATCTCATAGTGAAATTGGTTGATATAGAATAAAAAATAACAAATAGGACTAAGTATATATACATGGCGATATTTGGCGTCATTAAAAAAGAGGTAAAATTTTTTTCATGTTCATTTTATAGGATACAAAATGTTGAACTAGATAAATATGAAGAACATGTAACTAATAATATTATTATATAACTTCGTTTAATAATTGATTAATTCCTAATGGGGTTTAATGATTTATCTACATTGTTGTTACCATAAGTTTGATGTTGAAGATAAAAAAATCTAGATGATGCTAATTAATAAAAGGTACTGGTTATATAAGTTTCTAATTATTCATTTTGGTCATATCAATGCTCTAGAATTTTTCATGTCGGTCACGAAAATTATTTTTCACATATACATGGATTCATTCAATTTTGTTTTTATTTAATTCATACATACATTATCTAAAATGTTGTAGTTTCATTCTAAACACTTTGATATAATGTTGAGAACTCTTTATGAGCATCAACTTTATTGAAACTCCTCAAAATTTCACTTCAAGATAAATGTTGTGTGTATTATTTTTTCAATGGTTTTATAGGTAATAATATTATTTAATCTATATAATATCAATATTGTTTAATCATGGGAATGATGGATGAATTTATCTGATATTTTGAGTTTTATTTGACTAAACTTGTACTACAAGTGATTCATTCATGAATTATTACTCTCGGTATATCCCATGACTGCACTTGATAAGAAAGGGGTTATGGTTGAATGGAATATTTAGTGTGAATAAATATTATTAGATCTAATGAAGGGTGTGAATTAATATCTTATCCTAATTCTTCTTGATCTTGATGTATGTTTCAATGTGTACAATGATATGTCTGGTGTGGCAATGGAGTAGTCCTGGTGTTGCAGAATAAAGAAATCACTTATGAGACTCGTTAGATTCCACCCCAGGAATAAAACTAATCAACTCAATAATTAGAATTATGTGTGGTATTCCATGCAATCAAATGATTGTTCATAACAACCTCAATGATATATTTATCATTTTTAATATTGAAAAGATCATGTTGTCTATATTATTCTAGCCTGAATTGAATAATCATCAAATCAATTGGGTCGATTATTTGTAGGTGTGTAAATTCATGATGAAATATTCTCCAATGAAATGAAATATAGTTACCGATGCACTAATTTAAAAAATATAGTATGTGAGTGAATGGATATTAGAGTCTAGATAAAATATAGTGGAATTATTTGAAAGCATGAATATTGGAATAGATAAAGATATAAGACATTCAATTTTTACACCCTTGGTGATCAGGGTATCATTTCTAAAATGGGTTACATCAATTCAAGAGCTTCAGATTATATGGGGGGACCTGAGATGGGGTAGAAGATGGTGTTTATCTATTAGGTTGGGTTTTATAGAGTCAATGAGTTCACCATGATCATGGTGGGGTGATGGATCCTTGTTCTATGAGAGAATAAAAAATTAGACCCCCTCATGATTTATAGTGAGATGAGAACCATGGGATGATTTAGATGTATCATTATATCGAGTGTTAGGTTTACAGCCTAGGAGTGAATAAATATTTTTCGGGGTTTTGTCCCATTTTATAACTAGTTAGAGAGTTATAGTTAAAATGTAAAGACTTATATGCTCACTCTATCAATAAACAATGACAGTATGGAATTGAGATAAGGTAACCCTATACATCATGAATTGGTTTTATAGGATCCAAATAGGGGAGGATGTTGTTTGGTTGTTAGTGTGTCAAATTAATAAGGAACATCATTCCATTCTGATACATGAAATAAAATCAATAGATTATATAATAAATATTTTTGTTTGTGGGATCAAGTAGAATAATTGAGTTTAATAAATTTTATAATCTAATTGAGATTTATGTTTAGCGTCATGTACATGGAATGTTTAACTAAATTTTAGGGTTACCAAATTGAATCTGAGTATAACTTATAATCATTGGACTAACAGGTAATGAAAAAGTTCAACCTTAACATTAGAGGATATAACTTGTGCTTATAATCCATATTTTATAGGATATTAGGATGATCACTTGGACATGGTGGATATGACCTATAATAATAGCTTCGAGTATACAATTTAAATAGCTTCATTCGATTTTCTATTTGGGAATTCTTGTTTCCCACCTCTATGATGAAATTAAATTATAAATTCAATAAATATTGGGAAATTTATGTTAAAAATTATCATGGAAAATATGTCTGAGGATTTTAGGGTAGTTGGTATAATGATATGTTAGGCCGTTGGAGATCATCAAACATATTGGGATTTTAGGGGATTAGTTGGACCCTCTTTTGAGGTATAAGAGCTCTAAAAGTTATTACTTTTGTCACTCTGTAAAAGTTATTATCCTAATACTTCATATGTTATTGAATGCTTGAATATTGAGAAAATTTTATATTAATCCTTTGTATAGAGACATATTTTTATTTTGGATAGATGTTACAAGGTCCATTTGGGAAATATTGTTTTTAAATATTTAGTTCAATGATAGAACAAACATTTTATAGAGGAAATGTAGGAGTGGTAGGATGATATCTATATGAAGTGGCCCATTTTTTTTAATATAACACTAGTGACATTTCTCATAGATGGTAATTCATAACAGGTATATATTTTCCACATTATTAATCTCATGTTTTTTCTCTTTTTATGCCTCTACATCTTGAATGGTGTAATTAAATTTTATGAGGTATCGTAGGGGTGTTTGGAGAACTAAATGGATCAATGAAGGAAATTGGAATCTATAGTGATTTATACAACGAATACATAATAAAATAATAAATTTATTCTAGGATAAACCCCTGAATAATAATTTAATTCTTGCAATCTCTCCATGATAATAATGATAATTCATTATCCCAACATGGGTTATTTTGTTTTATAATTAGGTGACCTGATTTTGGATGCATCAGTTATCTTGAAAATTTTGGATGTGAATCCACATTTAATTCTATGAATATATATGGTTCTAATATATTTAATAAAATAACAAACATAAATTTTCTCATCTACCTCGCTCCCTAGTACTCTAAACCCTGGGCTATTTATAGGCGGCTTTTTTCACTCCTCTCTCATTCCATCTCCTCTACTTAATTATGGAATTCTTGTTCAAACAAGAATGTCAAATCTAGTATGTTTTCCTTTAAAATTCATCAAATACCTCCACTTATACATGTTAAAAATAAATTATAAATTTTATGAGTTGGATATATCAAAATTTAGGGGCTTGATCTAACATCGATTTTGATGATTGTTGATGGAATCAGTATTCAGAATCATTTTTTTAGATTATATGTAATGCTTTGACCCATAATATTATCAACACCAAATATTCATTGGTAATTTAATTTTTAATTTTGCCATGTAATTTTTTTAATTATATATATTAATATTTTGGATGGAAGGCATTAAGAGGGAACTATATTTTAAGGCCCAATGAGCCCACAATTATTATTTGAAAAACTATTAAATTTACTAACATCAAATACTTGAATTTTTAATAATAAAATATTAAATTTTCATCTACTAGAAGTAAAATACCATTATTATGTCTGAGATGTAGAGTTTATACTAGTTGTGATATAATTTTTTCAATGTTGAGAGTTTTATTAAAAGTATTCGATGGAAATGTAATAATGTAAATAAATTTATGTATTTATTTATTTATTTTGATATTTTAACATATGTATGATACATAAATACATGTTATAGGTGATTATCAAGGATTTCTGCATAACCCTTCTAAAACTAAATATGATATCTTGGAGAGTAATTGTATTACATAATTATATTAGAGGATGAAATCATTATTTCATGGATCACCAATGACATCAGATTTCATCGATCATTCCAATGACTACGACCCATTATCATTATTCATCAGTGACAAATATATACTTGAGGAAATAAATTTTTATTGATTTTGGATTCATCTTGTTTATTTCCTCCCATGTGAAACATGAATCAATTAAAATTACAATAATTGATTTATTATATGATGGTGGATTTAAATATTGTTGATTTATTTTTGTACATTGATGGAATATTTTTTCCCTCCACATTTTTCTATTCAATGACAATGGATCATGGCCGAAATGAAAAATGATAAGGTGTGTTCCAAATATTTATTGTTTTATGGTCTTATGGCTTGTTTATTCACATGTTAACCATAAAAAAATTCATTTTATAATGATTTAAATGATACGTGGTATTTTATTTTTGGGAATTCATTCATCTAAACAAAAAAACAATACCATTGGTATAACATTACATCAAGAAAACTATTGAGGATCAATAATAGTGGAGGATGAATTGAGGTTGGCTAAACTTGATTATTGGGTCATCATTCTAAGTATTGGTACATGGTGAAACAATGGGTGTTAGTGGCACTTTTGAATCAAATAAGATTATAAAATTTAAGAAATATATAAACAATGTCTTCTCAGTCAGAGTCCACATTTATAGGAATGATTCACAATATGATCAGAGGATACAATATTGGGTTTTGATGTGTGAAGGATATATGAGGTTTCTAGAAAATACCACACAAAATGACATATAATCTAGATATAGATGACATGCAGGGACATGGATACAGATCTATTGTTTTAGAGAAGAATATGAATAATATACCATGTGTCACATGTCAGACATTGTGTGACTCAACATGAAGGATTTTCATGTATCTTAGAGGATACATAAGGAAGGACAGAACTACATATGAGGAAATAATTAGGGTTTATATGTATGACTTGGTACTATGATACATCCAAGTACCTGGAATAACTATTGTATATATGAATTACCATATTTATATGGGAACTAGAAGATGAAAATGATTACATACATGAATAGGTACCAAATTAGTTGTATATTTTATGTATCCTACATACATTCCATTTACTACTTCAAATATGACATGTTATCCTTGTCCCCCTCACTATAGACAGGTTCACTTAAGGATGTGTTCCATCGATCCATCCCTATGAGGGTATAGTATGGAATTCTGTCTTACAAACTTGATTTTTATTCTCTTTAAATGATTATTTTTTGATATAATTTTAGGATTTCATGCCCAAAATACCAATTATGGGATCCTTTATAATCTTTTTTCTATGGTGGGTTGATTGGAATCCACATGTCCAAATATAATAGGGTGTGAATCCCCCACTTAAAGGGTTATTCATGATTGGGTTATTGGTATACTTCATAGACCTTGGTGATATCCCAATATTTGTAATCATATATTTAGAATTATAAAATGTACTTAGTTATATAGATAAATAAAGAGCATGTAATATCGTATGGACAAAATCAATTTTACCATAATAATGGAGTTGGTTCTCCCATGAGAGTATATTTATGGAATCTTTAGTAGAATCATAGCCTTACTAGGTATTTGTGATATCACCATGAGACTTAGTGTCTAAAATGAGTATATTTGGATGATTATTGAATGTGTTATATAATGATTGATATATACTATGATGTAATGAATCCTAATTTTAGGATTTATTATTAGTGATTTCATGGTGTTCATCTAGGTATTGTTATTCTCACCACTACATGGGATATCTCACATGAGTCTTGTATTATAAAGAAGATAAATAGTCTTTAGTGTTATTTGTGGACCAATAATAGAAATAGCTTATATTTGGTATTGAAAGACCATATTTTGTTCCAGGAATCACATTTTATTGTATTCCCATCTCTCTATCAATTTTCACTTCTATATAGTATTTTGTGGGAAGTATCTTCCCCATTATGGTTATCATCATACACTGATTATGGGATTTAAATGAATTCAAGAATTTTGTATCTAATATATTTTTATTCCATCATTTTATGGAATTAAATATGTGGGTTTATTTACATGAGAACATACCTGTACTATAGACTCATTACTTCTATTTTAATGTTATTCCTACTCGATGATAGTCGCCAACACAGAACATATTTAAGGTGGACAATGGGTAGTTCACTCCACAAATCACCATCATAGTGGGTCTATGGGGGACTGGACATGAAATTTTGGTATAAAAAAAGTGTTCTATTATAGGACCAGAGTATTGATTTTTTTCTAGTTGTGAGTGTTGTTTGGATCTTTTGAAAATAATGTTACGTGTTGGATGTTCATATTTAAAGAAAGGGACTCTAGTTTTGGTATGGTGGTTGATTCATCCTTACAACAAGACTCTTATCAACATTATTCTATCTCGGTACATGTAAATATTATTTTTATGAAAAAAAATTATACATGTATCACATATGAATGATATTTCTCCTCTTAATTGAATCATCTACAAAGATATATTAATTTACCACAATACACAACTCTATTGCAAAATGTTTTTAGGATTATTTCCAACAAGGACTGAATACAAGATTCATGGGGATAATCTAATCAATAAATATGATTCAATAGAGGGACATATTCATGAGGTAATTCCTTTGGGAAGTTTCCTATTCATAACTCCACTCATAGTGTAGTATGTGGTACCCATAGTACCATAATATGAGTCTCTGAGGATGAGTGTGCATCACGAGTTTTAATGTCAGTATCCCATCAGATTTATGGGTGATCCAAGATCAGTAGAAACTATGGACTAGCTCGAGTTGGATACATGAGTCTTTTATCTAATCATGATAGATACAAGAATATATGGAGGTCCCTCTGGTGATCTATCATCATGATTTAGTAGGGAGTTGGTGGATCCTAGTGGTTGAAGAATATGACGGGGTGATACTATCATAGACATTTTTTATGTGTCTATTTAGGGAGAAATATTCTGCATCTAAAATGTGAGAAGTATGTATCCATGACCTTTTATTGATTAAAGAAGATAACATGACTATGGATGAGTATTCATTGAGGTTATCTAACCACTTACTATACTCGATGCATAAGGTATGGGATCCGTTCTTTAGGGTGATGAACTTTTAGTATGGTCTACATAAAGAAATCCAGGATTTTCTACTTATTTTTTAAATTTCTATCAAGGTTGGGGATCTAGAACATGACTTGGGAATAGAGGTACTTTTGTATGAGAAGACACCATCAGTGTGTTATTGTTATAGCATCACATAGGTTGAGACTGATTCTCTATATAAACAATGATAGAATTAATGTTTTGAATGTATGAAACATTTCAATATTTGATCTCTTGAATGAGATTATATGGTTTTAGGCACTCGAGATGGGTCTAGTCATCATTGGGATTTGTGTTCATACTCTTATGATGGTTAGACACATATCATGAGGGACTTTAGGACCCGAAATTTAGTAGACAGAGAGAAAGTGGATATACCACATAGGCATTAGAAGTGGAATGAATAGGGAGTTTTGTAGGAAATTGGATGTGGAAGATGAGTAGGGAGATCCATGGAGTGGAAGATGGTTTGGCATGTTTCCATCATGACCCCCATTTGGTCTATGTTGTGCTAATGGATCTGGTGGAGAGGGGTGAGGGAAGATGTAAGACATATAAGACTATAATATATAGTCATTGAGGATGATTAATGATTTGATATATTTATTTCATAACTTATATTTAGTTTTTTTATATACATATCCTCAATACACTTTTTTATTTCTATAACCCCAGTTTGAGACATAGAGGTTTTGATTGATAATTTAGCACAAACCAAAATCTTGAAGACTCTTACTAGTGATAACATAGTGATCATGATCACTTTTTTATTGTATGAAATGATACTTGGAGGATACAGTTTCACATTAGATCTCTTTGTGGTAGTGATGTGGAATTGTGACTTCATCATAAAGTTAAAATAATTATACAAATATCATGCACATATTGAAAGTTTTAGGAAGAGTATGTAGTGTGTCTACATCCATGGGAAAGGATTTTATTTCATAGATGAGAAAGAGACCAAGGTGGAGTAGGATGAAATCATACAAAAGATTACATAACTGATTATTCTGTAGTATGATATTATGACACTTGATGTAGTAGATTATATGATTTATTAGGTTCTTGTTGTGGTAGTTGAGTTTGATGACATATTTGATGAGGATGTTCCAGGATTACATCCTCACATATAGTAAGATTATGCATTGAAATGAACCTAGGGATATCCAATATACCTACTCTGTCATATCAGATAACTTTATAAACTCTTCATTAGGTAATGGTGAAGTTGTTGGAATTTCAATGGAAGGCACTTTTAAACACATTGTATCCCCTAGGTTGACCCATGGTTGTTCTCCATGAATGTAAATGAGAGATTGAGGTTATTCATGGACTAATACATCCTGAAACATGTTACCATGAAGAAAAAGTATACAATATAGAGAATTGATGAATAATTCAATAATTTTAGAGGGGAATGATGGTTCTCAAATATTGATCTCTGAACAGGCTATCACCAAATACATGTATGGGGTGAGGATATACTAAATATAAAATTTAGATAACTCTATGGTCCCAATGAGCAATGAAAATTCCGTAAAAAATGATGAATTCCATATATGTGTTCAGTGGACTAATGAACCAGATCTTTCAGACATCATTTAACTGGTTTATGGTTGTCATAATTGACAATATCATTGTGTACTCATCATTTTCACATGAGACAGTTTCGGATGATTCGGGTCACAATTTGAAGGCAACATAATTATGGGATGTTATCTAAATTTAAGATTTATATTCAAGAAATACACTTTTTGGGACATGTTATCTCAACTTATAGTGTCGTAGTTGACCCAAAAATGGTTGAAGAAGTGATATATTAAAGACTATTCATGAATGTGGTTGATGTGTAATGTTTACTTGGGATGACAGTATAAAATCCTACTCTTTATTACACACATAAACATGATTTATTACATAAAATTTCACTTAAGTCATGTATGAGGATCAATAGTTATGGTGTATTGGTAAATTAGGAACATTACATAACAACTTAGAATATCAAACACAACATCTTTATTGAAAACTTATTTTACATGGCCACAATATTATTTTGTACCATGCATTGCGTGGGATAACCTGAGGACATGCATAAAAAAAGTGTTAGCTATAAAGCCCAATAAGGGAGTAGAAAGTCATAGAATAATGAAATATAGTACAGGATTGGAAATAATAATATCAATGGATCATAGGATAAACATAAACACAGAGTCATGATATAGCCCGATTATCATATCATGTGAATGTGGCAACAAAATTTAACAAGATTTTAGCATGATACAAGGATTGTTGCACATAGAGAATGAGTCAAAAATCAATGAACGTGAATTATCATAATTAAGACCTCATTCCACATGATGTATCATGATATTAATATTTACCAAATGTATTAGAGCGCTATCAGGGTGAACCCTTCTTAACCATTTATTTTCATTCATAACTGTGCCACAAGGATTATACAACATCGATTCATTAAACATCATAATTTATTACTTGATAAAGGAATTTGGAATTCATAAACGAAACTATATAATGAATAAGTAAATTTTCATAATGGTGAATACCCACGACAGAGAAATTGGTATGGTATTCACTGCACAATGACTTTGGCTTGGAAAATCATGGCGCAAATTATGCAGCATAACGACGCAACATAAGAATTTATAAAATCGGTTGATGAGATAAAAAGTTGTATCTCATCATATTAAAATTAAATGGAAACCAAGGGGTTCATATAGATACATTTAACAACATATTTAATGTAATTTAGATTCATAATACAAAAGAATTTCTTGAATTTAAATGAGAAGAGAGAAATTCCATGTGGAATTTCAACATGGTAATGGGTGTACATGAGAGGCATGAATGAGAGAGAAAGAGGTATCTCATCATTAAAACATACCGATTATGTATGGGGGATGTGACAAATCATAACTCAACATTTTTAAATAAAAAATGGTATAACAACAAAAACAAATTTGGAAAAAATGATAAAGGAGGAAATCCCTTACAAAATTTTGGCATGGTAACAGGTGTACATGGGAGGTATTAGTGATAGAGAAAGGTTTCACTAATTATTAATACATAAGTAGGGTAGTATAGGGGATGTGATAAATTATACCACAACATTTTCTATTGAAAATACAAGGGTATAACAACATAAAAAAACTAGGACGCAAAATGAAAGAGGAAGAAATCTCTTACTTGGATGTTTGATACCAAAAGACTATGAGAGTCTTGAGAGAGTCTTCATGGGGGCTTGGGGAACCTTGGTAAGATTATATAGAGAGGTGGGATGATTTTGGTTTATCCTCAAAGGATTTGAGTGATCTAGAAGTGGGATCTTAGGTGGTTTTATGTAGGAAAAGAGGGGGAATTATTTTTTATTTAGGCTTTGGACACCACACATTAAACTAATCAAAACCACAAACCAGCCCTAGGTTTTCCCATTGTTTTATCAAAAAGGGGAGGGGAATAAATTATTTTACAAGGGAAATGGCTGAAATTATTAAAATATTAGGCTTTATTATGTGTAGGATATTCATACTCTCAAGGAAATCAATTTAAAAATTTAAAAAGTTCTATAAGTCTTGGAGGGTCTACTAAGGCACCATAAAATTGCCTAACAAATATAAAATCACATTTTTTTAAAGGTAAAAAATATATTGGACTAAAAATATTATTATGTTATTTTACTACATCACTATTAGGTAATTATGTTGTTCTAACCCACATTATATTTTTAAACAGAGTTTAATATTTACCCAAAAATTCGACTATCATTGAAAATTATGAAAAATTCACCATTTCATAATTTCTACATCCAAATTTAAAAAATAATATTCATTTTATCAAAATATGTTTATAAATATGTGAATTTTTTACTATAAAATAAAAAAAACATTTATAGAAAATTATTGGGTTTAGAGAAAAAACATCATTCAACCCTTAATAAAATTTACAATTAAATTGATAATAATTGTACGATCATTTATATTTAATAAAAATTAATTTATTAATAATATTTTTCAAAATATTTTTTAATTTAAAAATAAATTAATTCATCAAAATATATATCATAATTTAATATTAACAAAAAAATACCATTTGTGCTATAAAAACTATTTACAATGTAGAAATAATAATGTGAATGTATATTCTTTATTATATAAAAGAATAATTCAAATAATCATAGTTCTAGGTTCTTGTTACATAACCCCTTGTAACACCAGCATATGACATAAGGGTAAGGTATGCGATGGTGACCAGCTCTTAGGGTGGCTCGTATAACCTCACTCGGTGGTAATATCTATCAACTTCTACTTCTCTTGTAGGCGGTTATGTTCGTGCTTAACCTGTTGATGATTAGATTTTCCTAGGTTAAGAGAGAAGCCCAATGATGCCACCTCCTTTCCCATCTCCAACAAATGGGCTTCATATGGAGTAATTACACTGTTTGAGGCCATCACTTCCATTGTTTGAGTAAACTGGATTTGTTAAAGCCCTATATTTATACTAATAAATTTATCACTGTTAAATGGATATATTAGTAACGGTAACAATTTTTAAAGGTATTTTCAAATACAAAAACATAAAACCAATAAATTTAATATGTTTTCTATAACCATTTTACATAATAAGACATTTAAATATATCAAGAAGAATTTTCATTAATAAAAATCTAAGCTGTTACAGATAGAATACAATTGGATATGTGTTCATAATTTCTCTGGGATATCATCATAATTGGTTATATTGACAATGAAAGGGAATCCAATTTATGGAAATAAATGTTCTAGAATTAATTTTTGGAGTTTTGGAAGAGAATGTAAAGTTCCACAATATTTATATTTTTGGAGGAGGGTGTCCCGTATGTACAGTATCATGATGCCTCGGGGACTGTTATTGGTTGTTCTGTTATGTATATTTATGATTTTATTTCTTATTAGTCACTTAATTTTGGTATATAAGACTATAAATATTTTAACCATGATTATAATTTATCAATGTAAGTCTTATTCCAAAAGTTTTTGTGATACTACCTTACGAGGGATCAGTTTATCATCTTAAATGACCACAAGACTCTCATGTATATCATCTCTCAATGTGATATTTACTTGAGATAGAGAAAATGGATAGAGTTCCTCTAGGTCTATCACTTTGATATATTCTATAATATTTGGATAGGAAACACG
Source organism: Viscum album (assembly GCA_963277665.1). Taxonomy (NCBI): domain Eukaryota; kingdom Viridiplantae; phylum Streptophyta; class Magnoliopsida; order Santalales; family Viscaceae; genus Viscum; species Viscum album. Next base: position 1,824,724,575 of record OY728146.1, on the reverse strand, counting down.
GTGGAAGATTCCCTTAGTAGGATATGTTGTTCAAAGATACTGGTGGATGCATTAGAGAATTTAGAATCATTTTAATTTCCCTTTTTAAACAGAGATGGTGCTTCATATATTCAACCGATGGTTCTTACCCAAATTGTTTTTAGCCTATTAGGGAAGGTCAATATGGAGACACCCAATTTGAATCATTGCGTACTCATATTTCAACTGAACAAGATCCTGTTGGATTTTCTAAAGGTTATGACCCTGTTACGTTTTTTAGACTACGAATGATGGTTCTAGTGTCATTTCAAGAGGTGTATATAAGAGTGTTTCATACATCCCATATGGTAGTACATCAAGGTATTTAAAATATGTACCAAGATCTCAAAATTTAGTTCTGATTACCATGAATATTGAATGGCGTAGAGAAATTCATCTATCGATGCCTCACTTTTCATTAGGTGAAAGTTAATCACCTGGATCTAGAGAGTTTAGTTTATCCCCTTGAGGTTCTATAGTATAACTCATAAAGAACATCTTTGGACTTCTTTATGGGTTTAACAAATTGGTCTAGATCAAATGATGATATCTATGTGATCATAGATCAACTCCCAATGTCAGACCACATCCAAAAAATCCAATAGAGGAGTTCATCAGAGTGAATATGATTACTTTTTATACCTAAGATAGTCTATCTACATGGAGATTTGTTGATGATCATTTCAGAATATAAAGATCAAATAATTGCATAGTAATGTGAAGGATTTCAAGATTACATTGGTAATTAGTTTACTTGAAACAATAACTTCTACTTTAAATCTAGTGGCTAGACTGAGTGGAATATTGATTTTATAGAGGACATGAGGAAAGATTTTATGTTATACATTCTTTTTAGTTGAGAGTTTCATCGACCAATGGTGTAGTTTTTATTCAATAATAGATACCATTCAAAAAATTGAATAGAACCCTTTGAGGAATTAAATGGAGGACCTAATAAGTAACCCCTTTGTTGGACTGATCTAGATGAGTCAGAACTCATGGTCCTAGAGTTATTGTGAGCTATGATAGAGAATGTGTAGATAATCGAGGAGTGGGTGAAATCTTTATAGAGATGTTAGACCTCATATATAAACCAATGATGGTGAATTTGGAGTACTAGAAAGGAGGAATTATGTTCTGGAAGGATCCACAAGGAAGTGGATTATGTTGATCTGGAAAGGGAATAAATTAATCTTAATGATTCATTGGAAGTCACCAGATATATTTTAGATTCTGTGAGGTGGAATACCACATGGCTTTACCGTATCTATTAGACAGGGTACATGACATCATCCATGTGTCACAACTAATAATATATCTACATTACCCATCACATTTAATCAACTAGGGTGATTTTGAAATGAAGGAACTAGATACCATTGTAGAGTACCCAATGGATATCAAGGGTTGTCATTAGGGGATTCCCTATGGGTAAGAAATTCATTTGTTATTATTTGGTGGAATAAATTGATTTATCAATACATAACTTTGGAGTGGGAGACCCAGATTTGAGCTATGTTCCTCGAACTTTTTTATTAATTTTTTTTACGAGAAGCCCTATTTTATGGAAAATGTAATGAATTTGTTTTTTTCATGTGATCCTTTGAAAAATATATAGTAATATTTTTGGTTAAATCTTTTGATATGATGAAAGATTCCAAGGCATGGTGAGCTAAAAATTCTTATTGGAAGTAATATTAAATATATTATTATCACTCATGTGGAACATACCCAAAAAAAATAATCATAAATGGAGTCTTATATTAAAATTTTAAGGCCGCTAGTATGTTTGGAATGTGGGATTTACATAGAGAATGACGTTTTTTTCATTGACTTTTTTCAAAACATTCTTCATAGGTGAAAGTAAATAAATAAATAAATATAATTATTTATTTTGAATCCTGGAACTAGTAACCCAAAATAAATTCCCAGTTTTGTTGGAGTATTATTGTATCCATCATAACCCTAATGTTCTTGAGAAGAGATCTTAGAGAGGAATTGGTTGACAATAACAGATCTTAAGATTTATTCATTGTTGTAAGTATTTCCAGTGACATAAATGTTCATGGATCTCAGAAATGACTATGAAACATGCTCGTTCTTTATATTTAATCAATATAAACTAAAGTATTTTTCTAATATTATTATATATTCATAAAATTTATTATATCCCATGTCAAACATGGATCTATTCCATGAATTAGAATTGATCCTCTCATCGATAGATGATAAAAATTCAGTTTATTTTTTTTTCATTGATGAGTAATTATTTTACCTCTGTGTTCAAATACTCTAAACAATTTTCTTGAAGAAAAATTTCAAAAGCCATGGATTTTCTGTAATTTTTATTATTTTATGTTTTTTACACCCATTTCATCATATTCTCATCACAGGTAATTTATTTATCCCATGGTTCAATGGAAACCAAGTATTCCATAATTTTGCAACCATTCTCAGGTGAAATGGATTGATATAGTGGGAACATATTATGATTGAGGGTATGATTGAGGATCAATGACAGTAGAGGATGAAGGGAGGTGTATCATACTGGATCAAAATACCTTAATTCACTATTTTTTATAAAGTCACAACATCGTGGAAGACAAAATGTACCAATCAAATTAAGAAACCATATTCTGTTGAGTATTGATGAATTGTCTCCACCTGAACTAATACAAATTTACCATCTTGATTCACAGTGTTATCAGAGGATGGAGAAGAGAGTGGTGATCCATGAATTATAACTATGGCTTCCAAACAAATCTCTCACGACATGCCTTGTAATCTGCATATACACATAGTGTGGGGCCCTGGATGTGGTTCCAGAGTTTTAGTGGAGAATAAAGTATTACATGTCATGTTGCACGTGTCACACACTATGTGAATAGACTTGGTATATTATAATGTTTATTTTATGAAACAAAGAGACAAACAAGACCACATACATAGAAACAGGTTGATTACATGATCCTGACCTAGTAGTCGATGAAATTTGGGTACATGGAAAGGCTTCAGTACCAGGGAACAACCAGATATAAAAAACCATAGGTAGAGGGACATGGGAATTATCCGAGGAATTTATTGAATTATAGGTGCATGTTTTGTACCCGACCTACTTTTCCATTATTTAATCAAATATTTCTTAGAAACCGTATTCCATTTTGCATTGATTAGATTCCTTAATGATGAATTCCATTGATATATAACTATGAGGGTATTGTATGAAGTTACATCAAAGGAATATAATTTATATTCTTTCTAAGGGATTAGTTTTAAATAAAATTATTCAAATCCCTCTAGAGGCCCATGATGGGATCATCTGCCATCTTTTTTCATAGGTGGTCTCCTCAACTTTAGTATGGGAAACATTTCCTAGGTTTTGATTCCAAACATTGATAGTTAATCTAAATTGGGATGTTTTTATAACCCAAAGCTTGTGGTGTGATTCCCATCTATGTATCGATATCATAAAACATGAAGAATTTAATTAAAAATGGAGATACAAGATGAGAATGAAATATCATACGGATATCATTATAGATATTAGGTTGGAACCAAGTATGCTCATTTCTAATAGTGGAGGTTGGTTTTTGTTTAATCTCAATAAGCACGTGGAGGACTATGGATTTTTCAAACAATATTGTAATATGTTTGAGGATTAAAGAATTGTTGTAGGTGGCACAATTTTTGAGTGTCTTCCATTTTTTTTTTCCTATGAAATCGAGATTTTGGTAATGGTTCCCAGCAACAGTACATGGTGAAGGTACATGGTATGTGGTGAAGGAAAAAAATATGTGGTAAAGGAAAATGGCATGTAGTGAAGGCCCAAATTATGCGTTGAATGTGTGAGGTATGTGGAAGGGTGTGAAAGAACTAAAAACAGTTCGCAACGATGGTCCGCATTGAAGGCGTGCGGTACACAAAATGCTGCTGAAAACGGTTTATACTAACTGAATTCAGTGAAGAGATGTAGTATGTGGACCAAAAAAACATATGGTATGATAAAGGTTCTCAATTCAGTCGATTGTATTACATGATGGAGGCTAACAGTACATATATGGAGTTTAGTTTACAATGAATATTGTCCCACATTGAAAATTTGGGAAAATCAGATTAACAATTTTTTTGATTTATGTGCCTATTTAAGGGCCAGTAATCCCCTTGGCTAATCGATAAGATTAGAAATCAAAATTTTGGAAAGAAATTATGTGATGTTTGAAGTGTTACGTGGAGGAAAAGATGGTATGGAGAGAAAATCATCCACATAAGGAAAAAAATACGTGGAAGAGATAGTGGTTGACGCTGGATTCTCTCTCAGTACATGGTCGAGAAAGACCGTATATGGAGGATGATGGTATGTGGAAGAGTGGAGTAGTATGCGAAGTAGGTCAACATGAAAAGAAGGATAGTTTACAGAGGAGTTGGAGAGTATGTGGAAACCACTAGATGGTACACAAAAATAGCTGGATAGTACACAGAAACAACAATGGAATGAAAAAACAGAAGTGGTACATGGAAACAATAGATGTACGCAGAATACTAAAGGATGCCTGAAAATTGACCAAATCAGTTTTTGAAATTAATTTCCATAATATATAATTGTATGGGAAAATAAATTACATATATAGGTGATTGAGAGACTTCAACGGAGCATCCATTTATAGTTGAGGATGAATTATCTAATTATAAACCATTCAAGTGACCTTCATGTCAGTAAACTGAGTGAAGATTATTCAAATGTAGTGAGAAAGGGGGAGTCATTGGAAGGGATCCGAGTGATACAGTGTGCCATCCCTAAAACCTATTAATGAAAATTCACCTAACAATGATTGACTGTGCTAAACCCTTATAATCCATAACTTATAATGAATATCCATTTTTTGTATGAATGACACACTATTTGGGTATATTCCTAGACATAGACCTTTGAGTTGAGCCATGTAAAATTTTTGTGTCATTTCTTTGCATGTGACTATTTATTTTCTAAAATTATTATTTAGATTGGTTTAACAGCTTCATTCTAGCGTGGGAATAAGATCCATCTGTTTAAAAGAAATGGTAAACACCTTGATTCACCCTTCCCCTCTCAGGGTGTTTTGGGGTCCTTTAAGTGGTATCAGAGGATAATGGTTTCTAGTGTTGAATCTATCTTTCATGGATAATCCAGTAAATGTTAGGGGATTTACACTCTTCAATAGATGTAATTTTCTAATATGAAAAAGTAGGATGAGATCTCAACTAAGATCTCTTGTAATTGACATATTCTTCTATAATGAGCCAGTAATACAAGTCACTGAACCTACCAGACTGTCAATGACAGATAGAGATATGAAATTGATTTTTGCTGATGTAGAAGCACATAATGCTCTCAATACCACCTTTTCTGATCATATTTATCTAAATGAAATGAGTTTCACATATTCCATGTCAATGTGAGATAAACTGAAGAATATTTAATAAGGGGATATCATTGTGAAGGATAAAATACATCACGTACTACACAAATAGGTTTTATGATCTGTAGATTCACCATGATGAGAATGCTGGCTCTTTTTTAATCGAATTACTGATGTTGTAGGTTAAATGTGTGGTCTGGATGAAGAAATCAATGACATTGACATAGTCATGAAAATCTTGAAAATACTTACACCCCATTACAATGTAATGGTTTCTACCCGTGAGGAAAAAATCTCTCTGAACTCTAGGTGGATGATTTTCTAATAAACATACCAGCTTATGAAATGAGAATCAACCCTAAAGAATCTTCCAATCTTGTGGGCATGGAAATGGAATTCAAATACATAGAAAAAATGAATGTTTTAGAAGATATTACTGATGAATATGTTGAGAAAAACCAATATCTTTATCTCATTTCCATGAAGCTCAAGATGGTAATAGGGAAATCTTACGGCCAGCTACCTATGACTTTTTTTTCTATGGAAGTGTTGGGGGACATTTCCTCCTAGTGCTCATGAAAATTTGATGATGAAGAGAGAGATGTTGAAAACATAGATAAGCCATAGAAAATTTTCTTTATAAATTTAAAATTTCATGTTTGAAAATAAGTAAAAGAAAAATAATTTTTTCTGTGTGGAGGAAGATGCTGATAATGAATTCTATGAGGAAGAAGAATCAGAATTTAAGACTAGATACCATACCTCCATGATGGATACCATTGAAAAGTCAGAACCATTTATAAATAAAGTTAGAGATTATCAGTTCACTACTAGTTCCAATAAATGGTTTAATCATAATTATTTATTTGGTAATATTGAAATTAAATATAAAAGATGAAATAAATAGAAATTAATGGTGGGGAATAATTATAATATATTGATAACTTGGAAGTTTAATTTGAATGACTAGAAGAATTGGTAAAAGTACAATCATCAATCCTTCAAAGCACTAATGATGTTTTAGAACTAAAACATATAATTGAAGAATAATAAAAGGTCATCAATGACCATAACTTGAGACTATGGGAGAAATAAAAGACCATTGGGTTACTTGAAGAAGGATTTTTCACTCGGAGAATTAATCATTAAAGTGAATCAATTTTAAAAGAAGCAAATTAAAAAAATACAATTTTGACGGTTCTTAGATACTGAGATATTAGAGAAATAAAAACATATTTATAATAGAGTGGAAATGATCATGAGTGATCAAAGACACACATTCATAGGAAATAGTAGAATTTGTTGTGATGATGAAACATCAAATTCTATGAATAAATTGATCAAGAATAATGGAACGATTAAAGTTCATCATGTTACAAATCCACCAGAAGTGCTGAAAATGGAACAATTAAATCAAACTAAATGAAGAACTTATGATTATCCTTGGGTATCTAAAAATTATAAGCAGACAAACAATTTTCCAAAAAAATAAGGCATAAGGAGAGATTGAAGTGAGAATAAATTTACTTTCATTTTGTGTCAGTTTTTTGGCTATCTAGACAGTACCATGAAATACATGGAAAAGTCAAGGAGCTACATAAATGGGGAAGATTTAGGAGTTAAAAAAAGGAGAACTAATTCATATCATACTTCATATATAAGAAATAACTTCTACGGATACTATTTTTATTGTTCAAACTTTGTCTATAATGATGCATATTGTTGGAGGTCGTACGACAGGATAAATTCATTCAAATATCAGAGATGAGTCAGTACTCCTCAACAAGACAGTGTTACTATTTCAAATAGGGTTAATCCTCTAGAAGATAAATTTGAATATGAAGAAACCATATACATAGAATAGATAATTTAATGACCATCAGTGTCCTACGCTCAATACAAAATCTCATGGAATGAAATGAAGAAAATTGAAGAGTACAATTTTGCATAAGTATCCCTAGAAGCTATAATGAACAAAATCACATGTATTATTGACTGTGGATTTTCATCCGACATGTTGGGTAATGAATACAAATTAAAAAATGTCATGAAAAGAGTCCATTGAATAGTGAGGTTTGGTAAGGAAGGTGCTTTGAAAAATAAAAGGATGTGAATGTACTGAGCTAGATAATCGAGAGCTGAAGAAAACTAAATTCTTGTATGTAGACAGTCTACATCACAATCTTCTTAGTGTGAGTGTACTCTATTACTCTATTCTTATGGTGAAATTCAATCTTAATGGTTTTAAAATAAGAGGAAAGTATGGTAATTCACTCATGAAAGGTTGTAGATTAGAAGGCAACGTATATCCGGTTGACTGAAATAAGAATATTTTCAACCTAACAGTTGGAAAAAAAACATCTTATGGAATCCGAGATTGGGGAAAATCAATCAGAATGACATGGAAAAGTTATCTAAGATAAAAATTGTCTTGGATTTCCCTAATTTGAAGCATGAATGAGAATAGACCTGTGATTCTTGTATATTATGGAAACTTGTTTGTAGTTCTTACCATCCAAATATGAAAAGAGCATCAATTATTCTTTTCCTCAACTATACAGATGTATGTGGCCTAATAAATATTGTTGGAACACATTCATATAGGTACATTGTTATTTACTAAGATTATTTTAGTACAATGGCTTGTTTTATCATTATACACTGGAAGAGACAAGTGATTGATTTCATAAAACCTATCAACGAATCACCGAGAATGATACTGGATGGAAGAAAAAAGTCAAAAAGCCTCACAATGGAGAGGAATACACTACCATTGAATTTGAAAATTACCTAGAGAAGCAAGAGAAACAACATGAGGAGGCATTTGTGATAAGTCCATAGAAAAATGGAGCTGTTGAGTATAGGAATCGACATGTAACAACATGGACAAAATGATGAATATTGAGATATTTATTCTTAAACAATACTGGAAAGAGGCACTGAAAGATTCATTGTATGTTCAAAAATAAATTAGGGCTATATATGGGTGAAACAAAGACACCATATGTATTCTTTCATAGAATGAATCTATCGTAGAAATATTTTCTAATTTTTCAAAGATGATTTTTTATCTAAAACAGAGAAGGAAATCAAGGGATGTATGGGGACAATGAAAATGAAAGAATATTTCATGGGTACTCAATGAATTGAAAATATTACAAGTGTTTTGATGAGAACGTGGGAAGAATTTTGGAAATTAGTGATGTCAAGATCATTGAAGAGAAAAAAAATGCGTCATGAAATTCTTAAGATGATGTGATAGATAATGAGGGGGAATATGAAAATTGAACATGTTCTAATATAGAGGTAGATAATGGTGTTAAAAACATTGAGGAGTCACATCATGATGTTGAATCTGAAGAATAATTAAAAGTGGTAGCCATAGTTGGAGAGAATTTCGTCGAACCCCAGAGGGGAAATTGACGAGAATATATTGATTAGTCCATCATTATAGGGGATCAGAATTCACATTCACAGACATGGAGAAATGGGAATAGTGCACAATCTACATTTCAATTAGTTTTGAAACCATCCTAATTTGAATAGGCTGCAAAGGATGAGTCACGGTTAAATGAAATGAATGAAGAGTCAGATAAGATTGATAAAAATCAATCATGGTACCTTGTTAAAATAAATGAATATCATAATGTGATTGGCATGAAGTGGATTTTCGACAACAAATTTGATGAAAATGGCAATGTGATCAGAAATAAGGCGTGATTTTTATATAAATGATATGCAAAAATAAAAGTCGTGGAAGTTGAGGAGACATTTTCACCCATAGAGAAACTAGTTTTATATTGACCCATACTTTACATACATTTTCATTACTTCAAAATTTAAGCACACTCATTACAACATATAACAAAACCATGAAAGGACCGTATATCAATAGTGTCTTTAGAAACTAGGAAACATAAACAACTTGTTCAAAAATTATCCACACTGTCTCCCTTTTATTTTATCATATATAGAGTCACTTTTGGCATATCTTACTTATTACCCTTCTTCCCGACTCGAGGAGAAGAAAACATACAAAAGGGTGAGCTCAAATTCTCAGTAAGGGTAAAAAAAGGAAATATCAATCACATCATATTCAAAAGAACATAACATTTTGGAAATCTTAACCTGCAAAAGAAATCATAATTTCATAACATGGGATAAATCATATTAGTGAAATGTAATCAAAATAATAATAACATGGAACTTTGTGGAATACACACATAATCATAGAGAATCATTTCTTAGTAGTCAAGACACATTTCCAAGACTATCATAGCGGACAAAGTCCATTTTTGAACTGAGTTCACTCCTTGTTTCAGTCCTGTATCACTGAACCAGATTAACCTATCATTCCAAACATGTCTATCTCATGAGATATAAATCTTTACCCAATGCATTGGAGGTAGATATAGGTCCCACCCATCTCAGAATGAAACCATTCTTATGTGTGGCATAAAATCATAAACCATGCATCATAGCATAACCCATGTAATAAAAATGGGATTATTAAACATCATACCATCATAACATAATCCATATAAGATAAAAGGACATTATAAAAATAACTCCATCATAACATAATCAAAACAATGTAAAAATAGGGATAGAATCAGAACTCTATATTATCTTATATGGAAAATAATTTTGATAAAACAGCTGAACTCCATTCTTGAGGAAAATATACTTTCTACTTCAAAAACATTTTTCCTTTCTTAAAATGTCATATAATTTTAAACTAGAAGAAGTTGATTAAAAATAAACATGAAAACTTGTAAATGAATATTCATGGAAATAATGTTCTAAAAATCCATTCGGCCCGTATAAGTTAAAAAAACATTCTTCTCGTACTCTGGCCGGAAAAGTCAAAAAAGTACCTCGTATGAAAAATGACAAAAGATTCCTTTCATATCTTTTACTGAAACTCACCAATGAGTAATAGTGGATTTAATCAATTGAATGAGGATAGAAATAAGATTACATATTGAGGAAACATGGTTTTGGATGATAAATACACGACAGTAAATACCAAAGTATAAACAATCTCAGATAAAAATGAGATTGTAAGATTTTCCCTTACCTTCGGTCTAATTTTCTTCGTATGTGTCCGAAACTCCTATATAATGATTTAAATAATGTTATTGACTTATTCCAGAATCGTACTCATTGTTTTGATATCATATATGGTCATATTCTTAGATTCGTATTTCTACATGTTATTCAGGTATTTATTGCTTTTTGTTCTTATGCGTGTTTTGTCGAATAATTTCTAATTATTCTTTTTAGGTTATAGATAACATATTTGAAGAATGGTATTAGTGTAATATATATCATATTTACTCATTAAATTCATTTATATAGTCATTACGCATTGAAGATCATGTAGAACGAGTCGCGTCACATCGTGGAGATGGTAGACCGTACGTACGCATGAGCGATGATATTGTTCTAATGATCATGGAATTGTATTGAAGTGTATGTATACTATTTAAGAAACAAAATCACTTTACAAAATTCATATATAGTTATTCTTTACACCATTATACCCATCCAAGTATGGTTCTGGTGGAAAACAGATTACACCACAGTGTGGAAACGGTATTTCGCGCGTATGCACACGCGGTGAGTTCATTTTCCGTAGGACGGATAGAATATGAAATAGGATTGTTAAATATCTATAATAACATATCTGTATATGAGTGATACTGATGTTATTACTTTATAATGAAACAACTAAATAAGAGAAAGGAGAAGAAGAAATAATTTTGAAAGAATCGGTAACGGATATTACCTCTTCTTCGACAAGCCTCTTTGAAACATCCTCTTATAGCACTAATTTTGGACTTTGAAGAAGACCATGACCTATATAATCTTACTAGGTAAGTGGAGAAGTGAAATATTCATGGGTCTTCAGAGTTTTAATCCTCAAAGTGGTGTGAGTAGGAGAGGGAGGGGGTTCCCTTTTATAAGGGAGGAGAGGGGAACTATAGAAAAAACATAAAATATTATTTTATTATAAAGCAATATTCGGTTTTTAATATTTCCAAATTGATTAATTTAGAAGCTAAGGTTGGGAAGGGTAGAAATCCTCTCTTCTAATATATTTTAGACAAGTTTAGGTTACTATTTTAACCTTATCATTTAGATTTAACTCTAAGTTAAATTATTTATCTTTTACCGTGTCTTCTTGTTTTCTTACACTATATGGTTAATAAACCTACTATAACAAGCCAAACGAACCCTAAAGTGTTCATTATTAATATATATAACCTTATATAAGTCATTTTTTCGAAACATTTATTTTTAGGAATAAAATAACAATTAATAATATGATATTTGTTTTAAAAACTATTTTATGTCACTTTTTGGCACTATTTGGTATTTGATTTTTGTGAAAATCATAATAGCATGATTAGTTCGAACAAAGTTTATTAAATCAATAACAACATGTCATATTCTCCTATGAAATTAGTTTAGTTCATAAAAAGTCTTAAATTACATTTATTTTGGTATTTATAATATCAACTATGTTAATATTTTATTAATACGGTAACTACTACATCCTCATTATGTCAACAATAAATTAAATTATTTAATGTCTAAAAATTAAAAATAAAATAAAATTAGTTATAAAATCTTTTTATCTTTCTAATTAAAAATTATAGTCGAAATTATCTCATGAATAACCCAATATTAAAAATGTTTTAGTTATTAAACTTTGATTTTAACTTTTTTAACTCTTTTTTAAATAAAATAATAATAAATGTCCTAATCTAATCCATGTGGACCAAAATGTTCATATTTTATTCTGAAGGTTGTTTTTGGTCGAATTATACTTATCCATTACAATTAGGATATGTGTTATGGTAATAATAATATTATTTTTACCCTTAATTACTCTATTTACTTTTAACTGTGGTAAAAAAATCCAAAAGTTACTATTCACCAAAAATTATTTTTATCTTATTGAACCACATTTTACTCCTTGATATTTACCGTTTCTCTCATATTTTTGAAATTCCACTCATAGAAGTTGTAAAATTATGTTTTATGTAAATTTTCAAAGTCTCCTAGGAGGTGGGTAAAAAACAGGGAAAAGTTTAATAAAATATTTATATATCTAAAACCATTATAAAATGACTCCAATGAATTAATTTGAACTTATATAGGTATTATGTATCAATTTTGACCTAAAATAATTTAAATAAAATCAATAATTATTTAAATAAAATGTCGGTTTTTAAATAGTAACCTTGTGTTTTCACTATTCATCAAAAATTGAATGTTTTCGGAAAAATACCAAAAATTCACCCTATGCTAATTTCTATATTCCGAATCCAAAAATGAAGTCCATTTTTATAGATAAAATTTATAAAATTTCAAAAAGTGGGTATTACTATTCATAATGGCTAGTTTTAATAATATGTTAATAGCATATCACTGTTTTGTGAAACTCGGTATTGCATACAACACAAGCTATCGAGGAAGGTTTATCTTGCGTGTAATGCAATCCAAGATAGTGTTGTGTGTAGTGACAGATTCTATTATATAAAATTATATCTGAAAACTAAATATTTCTTATAATATCCCAGGTGTTACATTCTACCCCCTTAAAATGAATTTCTCCCTCGAAATTTGTCACTTTGTAACGAACTGATGAGGATACCTCTCCCTCATCATATCATCAAGTTCCCATGTAGCTTCTTCTAATTGGTGGTTCCTCCATAAAACATTCACCAAGCGAGTGGTATTGTTCCGTAGAACTTTTTTTCTACGATCCAAAATCTATATTAGTTGTTCTTCATAAGAAAGATCTTTCTCCAACAGTACAACTTCTGAGCTGAGTATATGCGAAGGATCGGGTACGTACATTCTCAGGAGAGATACATGGAACACATCTTGAACTTGAGAGAGATTTGGTGGTAGCCCCAATCGGTAAGATACCTTCCCAATACAATCCATTATTTCAAAAGGAACAATATACCTTGGTTTCAGCTTGCCCTTCTTTACAAATCTCATTACTTTCTTCCAAGGAGATATTCATAAGAACACTTTATCACCCACTTCAAACTCTAGGTCTTTTCTTCGGTTATTGGCATAACTTTTTTGTCGACTCTGAACTTCCCTTATGTGTTGTTGAATAGATCAGACCTTTTCTACCATCTCATCAACAAGATCAGGTCCTAATAGCTTTCTTTCCCCAACTTCATCCCAGTAAGTTGGAGTCCTACATTTCTTTCCTTATAGAGCTTCATAAGGAGCCATCTAAATACTGGAGTGAAAGCTATTATTATAAGAAAATTCCAACAAAGGTAGGTGTTTATCCCAACCACCATTGAAATCCATAGAGCAAGCTCTTAAAATATCTTCTAGAGTTTGAATTTTCCTATCAGACTGACTGTCTGTCTGAGGATGATAAGCAGTGCTGAAACACAACTCTGTATCTAGAGTATTTTGAAGACTTCGCCAAAACATTGAGGTAAACCTTGGATCCTGATCATATATAATGGAAAGTGGTACTCCATCAAATCTTACCACTTTTTTTACATATATCCTGGCAAGTTGATCAAGAGAGAAATCCTCTCTAATAGCAATGAAGTGTACCGACTTTGTAAGATGATCAACTATGACCCAGGTAGAATTATTGCCTTTGGATGTTTTAGGAAGTCCAGTGACAAAGTACATAGTGATGTAGTAACATTTCTATTTGGGTATGGGTAATGGTTGTAACATCGCCTTAGATTTCTATCTCTCAGCTTTAACTTGCTGACAAACCAACCATCAAGAGACATATTCAGCAACATCTCTTTTCATTCCATCACACCAGAAGTACACTTTCAGGTCCCTATACATCATCGTTCTTCCAGGATGAATAGAGAATGAAGAACTATGGGCCTCATCCAGTATATCCTTATTTAATTCTAGGATTGGAGGAACACAAACCCGATTCCTGAACCATATTATTTCCTCACAATCAATGTGAAATTCAGGAACATTTCTAACCTTCTTTTGTAACTCTACATATTCTTTCTGTTCCTCTTTAATCTTTGCATGTATAGATGGTAGAAAATTAATTTGAGAAAGATATGATTTTTCCCCTTCCATTATAATTCCAGGATCCATCCTATGTAAATCCAAAAATATTGGATCTTTTGTGATCCTCATCATGGATAAGTTGGCATGGTCTTGTCGACTTAATGCGTCTGCCACCTTGTTTGCTTTCCCCGGGTGGTAATGAATTGAGCAGTCGTAATCCTTAATCAGCTCCAACCATATTCTTTGTCGAATATTCATCTTCTTTTGTGTGAAAATATATTTTAAACTTTTATGATCAATATAAATATCACACATTTCACCATAAAGATAATTCCTCTAAATAATTAATGAAAATATTACCGCAGTTAAATCCTTATCATGAGTTGGGTAATTTTTCTCATTGATTTTCAACTATCGTGAGGCATATGCTATCACCATGTCATTTTTCATGAGAACACACCCCATTCCCTTCTTGGATGCATCACTGTAGATCACAAACCATTCTCTACTATAAGGCAGTATGAGCACAGGTGCACTGGATAATATTCCTTTTAACTCCTAGAAATTCTCTTCACATTCCTCTGTCCAAAAAAACGTAACTCCTTTCCGAGTCAATTTAGTGATTGGGTTAGATAATAGTGAAAAATCCTTCACAAAACATCGATAATATCTAGCCAAACCAAGAAAACTCCGGATCTCAGTTACTTTTGTTGGTCTTAACCATCTTTCGATAATCTCTGTTTTTTCCGGATCCACGGATATCCCCTCTTTTGAGATTATGTGACCCAAAATGCAACTTTTTTAATCCAAAATTCACACTTGGTAAATTTGGCATAAAGCTTCTCCTTTCATAGGGTCTTCAATAAAATTCTCATGTGATCTTCATGTTCTTAATTTATCTTTGAATAGACAAGAATATTGTCTATAAATACTACCAAAAAGTGATCAAGAGAGTCTCTAAAGACTCTATTCATTATATCCATGAAGATATAAGGGGTATTAGTAAGAAAAAATGGCATCACTATAAGTTCATAGTGTCCATACCTTGTACAGAAAGCCGTCTTTGGTATATCCTCCCTTTTGACCCTTAATTGATGATACCATGAATGAAGATCAATCTTAGAAAATTATTGAGCTCCACGAAGTTGGTCAAATAAGTCATGAATGCGTGGGAGAGGATATTTGTTCTGGATAGTGATCTTTTTAAGTTCTCGATAATCAATACAGAGTCCCATTGATCCATCTTTCTTCTTAAAAAACAGAAAATGTGCTCACCAAGGTGGCGCACTAGGGCGTATGAATCCCTTATCACGATTCTCTTGGAGTTTCTTCTTCAATTCCTACAACTCAATTGGGGCCATTCTATAAGGTGTCTTTGAAATAGGCAAAACATCCGATATGAGTTCTATGGAAAACTCAACTTCATGATTTGGTGGAAGACCCGAAAATTCCTTCGGAAAGACATCATGAAACATATGTACAATGGGAATACTCTTAATTGTGATTTTCTCATCAAACATTTGAGATAAATAACCTTCATTTAGTGGAATCAATACCCATAAGATGGATGAAATTTCCACTGGAAGATTATGTTCATCCTTGCATTGATACATGATCATAGATTGATCTGGATTATGAAATGTAACTTCCCTTATTTGGAAAATGATATTAGATCCATATAAAGAAATCCAATCCATGCCAAAAATCACATCAAATTCTATTATAGGAAGGATCACAAGATTTGCAGGAATCACTTCCCCACAAACATCAATCAAATAAGAATTATAAACTTTTGATGCGATTATTGTGCCATTAGGGGTTGTCACCGCTAACTCAATATATAATTGTTGAGGTAATACGACGATACCCTTAGAAACTTTTTCAGAAATAAAACAGTGGGTGGATCCAGAATCAAATAAAACATTTTCTACTTTAAAGTGGATGGTAAGTGTACCATTCACCACATCGTTATCGTACTCCACATCGCTGATAGAAATTGCTTGTGACTTCCCTTTGTCTTTGGCCTTAAGAGTTTGTTGACATCGATCATCGTCAAAACACCTTGGATTAGGGCATTTATTGGCATAATGCCCCATTTCCTTGAACTTGTAACATTTAAGTGTAGGAGGAGCATTCTGTGTAGCCTTTTCATTGTTCGCATCACTAGACCTATTCTTCCCATCATTACGAAATTCAAATGCCTGATGAGCTTCTTTTCCACATTTGAAACATTTACTTGTCCCTTTAAGACAAATCCCTCCAAGTTTTTTTCCACACTTTGAGCATAAGGGAAAACTCATCTTCTTTTCAGTGTGCTCTTTAGATTTTCCTTTGAATTCCATTTTCCTCTTCTTATCGAACGCATATGACTGATGGGTTACTCTAATCTCCATCTAAACCTTGAGAGAACATTGAACGATTTCATCATAGCTATTGAATTCCCTTATGGCTAACATTCTTTCAAAGACTTGGTTTTAAGCCACTAAAGAATCGATCGATCTTACTCTCAGGTTGCATAATAATCCCAGAAGCATACCTTACAAGTCTTGTAAAATTTTCTTCATAGGTACCAACTGATTCATCATCCTTTTTCTTTATTTCAAGAAACTCATTCTCCATCTTTGTTCGAAGAACACGAGGGAAGTACTTATTGAAAAATAAGTTCTTGTACTCGTCCCATTCCATGGACTCAATTTCATCCCTTTTCTTCATATTCTTAATAAGATTCCACCATTGATCAGCTTCAACTTCCAAATGATATACTGCTAAGATAACTTTTTCATGTTTAGAACATTGAAGAATTGAAAATATATTTTCAGTAGTATTGATCCATTGTTCAGCAACAAATGGATCAGTAGACCCGCTGAATGAGGGTGGACGCTGCCTCAAGAAGGATTCAACAGAATGTTGCTCCTTCCTTTGCTCATTTGGAAGTCCAGCATGATTCATAGCTTGAGAAAGTTGTGTGATCATGGATACAATATTTTTCATTCCATCTCCCATAATGTTTGGTTGCTCAGGGGGACAATAATTGCATTGCCCGTCGCATTCCGCATTAACACGGTTCCATCGTGTTCCAGCCATTGACTAAAACCAAGAAGAATAGCATGAGAAACACTAATTATAATAGGAAAACCACATAATCAAGAATAAAATTTCACGCTTTAGGTCTTTTCATAGGTTATTCATGGCCATTTCTAAAACACTAAGATTGTGTTTTATGCTTAGATATATCCTTAGGGTTCTTACTAAGGCATTCAGATCCTAGTTTACAAAGGTTGACTATACCCTTCCTATGATACGAACTATAACGACCCATACTTTACATACATTGTTATTACATCAAAATATAAGTACACTTATTACAACATATAACTAAACCAAGAAAAGACCGTATTGGTATAGTGTCTTTAGAAACTGGGAAACATAAATAACTTGTTCATAAATCTTCTACACTGTCTCCATTTTATTTTATCATATATAGAGTCCCTTTTGGAATATCTTACTTAATACCCTTCTTCCTGACATAGGGAAAAGAAAGCATACAAAAGGGTGTGCTCAAATTTTCAGTAAGGGTAAAAAAAATAAATATCAATCACATTATATTCATAAGAGAATAATATTTTGGAAATCATAACCTGCAAAAGAAATCATAATTTCAGAACATGGGATAAATCATAGTAGTGAAATGTAATCCTAATAATCATAACATGAAACTTGGTAGCATACACACATAATCATAGAGAATCATTTCTTAATAGTCTAGACTCATTTCCATGACTATCTTAGCGGACAAAGTCCATTTCTGAACTGAGTTCACTCCTCGTTTCAGTCCTGTATCACTGAACCGGATTAACCTTCCATTCCTGCCATTTCTATCTCATGAGATATAAATATTTACCCAATTAATTGGAGGTTGATATAGGTACCACCCATCTCATAGTGGAACTATTCTTATGTGTGCCACAAAATCATAAATCATACATCATAGCATAACCCATGTAATAAAAATGGGATTCTTAAATATCATTCCATCATATCATAATCCACATAAGATAAAAGGACTTTATAAATAAATTCCATCATTACATAATAAACTAAATGTAAAAATATGGATAGAAACATAACCCTATATTTTCTTAGATGGAATATAATTTTGATAAAACACTTGAACTCCATTTTTGAGGAAAATATCCTTTCTAATTCAAAAACATTTTTCCTTTCTTAAAATTTCATAAAATTTTAAACTAAATAAGTTGATTAAAAATAAACATGAAAAATTTTAATGGATTATTAATGGAAATAATGTTCTGAAAATCCATTCAGGTCGTATAAGTTAAAAAAACATTTTTCCCGTACTTTGGCTGAAAAAGTCAAAAAAGTGCCTCGTATGAAAAACGACAGAAGATTCCTCTCATATCTTTTACTTAAACTCACGAATGAGTAATATTGGATTTAATCAATTGTAGGAGGGTATAAATAATATTACATATTGAGGAAACATGGATGTGGATGATAAATACACCCCAGTAAGTACCAAAGTATAAACAATCTCAGATAAAAATAAGATTGTGAGATTTTCCCTTACCTCAGGTCCGATTTGCTTCATATGTGTCTGAAACTCTTGTATAATGATTAAAATAATGTTATTCACTTATTCTAGAATCTTAATCATTGTTATGATATCATATATGGTCATATTATTAGCTTCGTAATGCTACTTTTTATTCGGGTGTTTATTGATTTTTGTTCTTATGCGTGTTTTGTCGAATAAAATCTTATTCTTATTTTTAGGTTATAGATAACTCATTTCCAAAATTATATTAGTGTAATATATATCATATTTATTCATTAAAATCATCTATATAGTCCTTATGAATTGAAGATCATTTTGAACGAGTTGCATCACATCAAGGAGACGGTAGGCCGTACGTACGCATGAGTGATGATATCATTCCCATGAACGTGGAATTGTATTGAAGTGTATGTATACTATTTCAGAATCAAAATTACATTACAAAAATAATGTATATTTATTCTTTACACCATTATATCCATCCATGTAAGTTGGTGGTGGAAAACAGATTACAGCACGACATGGATACGGTATTTCGTACGTACACATGCGCGGTGATTTCATTTTCCGTAGGATGGATAGAAGGTGAAATAAGATTTTTTCATATTTATAATAACATATCATTATATTAGTGATATAGATGTTATTACTTTATAATGAAACAACTAAATAAGAAGAAGTATAAGAAGAAATAAATTTTAAAGAATCGGTAACGGATATTACCTCTTCTTCGACAAGCCTATTTGAAACCTCCACTTAGGGCACTATTGTTGGTATTTGAAGAAGACCAGGACCTATAGAATCTTACTAGGGAAGTGGATAAGATAAATTGGCAGGTTTTGGTGGAGCATGATAGCTCAATGTGGTGTGAGGAGGAGAGGGAGGAGGTTCCCTTTTATAACGGAAGAGAGGGGCACTGTAGGAAAAACAAAAAATATTATTTTATTATAAATTCATATTCAGTTTTTATATCTCCAAATTAATTTATTTAGAATCTAATGTTGGTATGGATCTAAATACTCTCAACCAATATATTTTAGAGAAGTTTAGGTTACTATTTTACCTTATCAATAAGAATTAACTCTAAGTTAAAAAATTTAACTTTTACCATGTCTTCTTGTTTTCTTACACTATATGGTTAATAAACTTACTATAACAAGTCAAACGAACCCCAAGTTGTTCATTATTAATAAATATAACCTTATCTAAGTCATTTTCCCGAAACTTATATTTTTAGGAATAAAATAACAATTAATAATATAATAATTGTTTTAAAAACTATTTTATGTCAGTGTTTGACATTATTTGGTATTTGATTTTTGTGAAAATTATAATAGCATGATAAGTTCTTCAAAAGTTAATTAAATAAATAATAAAATGTCATATTATCATATAAAATTAGTTTAATTCATAAAAAGTCACAAATTACATTTATTTGGGTATTTATAATATCAATTATGTTAATATTTCATTAATAAGGTACTTAATGCATCATCATTGTGTCAAAAATAAATTAAACTATTTAATTTCTAAAAATTATAAATAAAATTCCATTAGGTAGGAAATATTTTTAGATTTCTAATGAATATTTATAGTCGAAATTATCTTATGAATAACCCTATATTAAAAAAAATTTAGTTATTAAACTTTGATTTTATCTTTTTTAACTCTTCTTTAAATAAAATAATAATAAAAGTCCTAATCTAATCCAAGTGGACCTAAATGGTCATATTTTATTCTTAAGTTTGTTTCTGGTCAAATTAAATTTATTCAATAGAATTTGGACATGTTTTAGGGTAATAATAATATCATTTTTACCCTTAATTACTCTATTTATTTTTAACCGTGGTAATAAAAGTAAAACGTCACTATTCACCAAAAATTATTTTTATCATATTAAACCACATTTTACTCCTTGATATTAATCGTTTCTTTCGGATTTTCAAAATTCCTCTCATAGAAGCGGTAAAATTAAGTTTTTTGTAAATTTTCAAACTCTCCTAGGAGGTGGGTAAAAAACAGTGAAAAGTTCAATAAAAGTTATATATATCTAAAATTATTAAAAAAAATGACTCCAAAAAATTAATTTTAACTAATATAGGTATTATGTATCAATTTTGATCTAAATTAATTTTAAACAAAATAAATAATTATTTAAATAAAAATTCAGTTTTTAAATAGTAACCCAGTGTTTTCAATATTCATCAAAAATTGAATGTTTTTTAGAAAATACTAAAATTTCACCCTAGGCTAATTTCAATATTCCAAATCCAAAAATTAATTCTATTTTGAAAGATAAAATTAATAAAATTTCAAAAATTGGGTATTAATATTCATAACGGCTAGTTTTAATAATATTTTAATAGGATATCGTTGTTTTGTGAAACTCAGTATTGCGTACAACGCAAGCTATCGAGGAAGGTTGCTCTTGCGTGTAAAGAAAGCCAAGACAGTGTTGTGTGTAGTGAAAGTTTCCTTTATATAACATTATACATAAAAACAAAATATTTCTTATAAAATCTCAGTTGTTACAGGTTTCAATCAGACTATTTTATTCCATGGAAGTAAAAAGAGGTTATAAACAGTTTCAAATGGATGTCAAGACAACATTATTAAATGGTGTATTAGATGAAGAAGTCTAAATTGAACATCCCTTATGGTTTTCTCTTCGTAATGATTGACTGAAGGTTTTCAAACTAATGAAAGCTCTTTATGGCCTGAAATAGGCACCACGGGCTTGGTACTCTTGGCTGGACTATTATCTAAGATAGATTGAGATTAAAAGAGGAGTGGATCAAAATTTCCATATGAAGAAATCTCAACAACATCAGTTCATGGTATTGGTATATGTAGATAATATTTTTTTAAGGAAGAACACATGTATTAGAGGATGAATTTTCCAATCACCTGAAATCAGAATTTGAAATGTCCATGATTGGTTAAATCATATATTTTTTAGGGTTGAAGGTTCTTCAGAAGAAGTATTAAAATTTCATTTCTCATGAAATATATGGGAGAGTGCTACTGATGAAATTCAACATGATATATTCCAAACCAATGTCGACTCTGATTGTAGTTGGATAAAAGCTCAGAAATCATGAGGAAGAGACTTCTTTGGATCCCAACATTTAAAGAAGAATCATTGTAAGACTAATATACCTAAAGTCAACATGGAAAAATATTATATTTTAAACATTACTAGAATCCCTATATTAGGGTAATATGAAGGAAGAACATACAGAGACAGTGAAGAGAATCATGATATACATTCAACGTACACATAATTATGGGATATACATTATTGTAGTAAGAGATATTGAACTATCATCATTTTTCTGATCCTGACTCAGTTGGAGATATAGGGGACAAAAAGTATACCAGTGGTGGAGAATTCTGTATTAAGAAAAAAAATTGGATGGTTAAGTAAGAAATAGGAAAGTACATCACTTAGTATTGATGAAGATGAATATATATCTACTACCAAGGTGTGAACTCAGTTACATTGGATGAATCAGAAAATGAGTTACATAGGTGATGAGGTAAAACAATCAATGGTGATTTAATATGATAACAAGAGCACAATTGATCTTACAAAGAATCATATTCATCATTCTTGTATGAAACATATTGAGATCAGATATCTCTTCATCAAGGAAAAAGTTGAAAAAGGCATAATTAAAATGGACATTATGGGAACTGATGGAAAAAGTTGTTGACATTATGACCATGCCACTATCAATGACTGTGTTTGAGTAACATATGTAGAATCTCGGTGTCCATCCACCGCCCAATGTATTAAGAGGTTAAGATATTCCCCTCTCCACAATTATTTTAACTAAGTTAATCTATCTGTGGATGTTTTTCTGGATTATGGGGGAGATATAATCTAGGGGAAAATGTTACGTGTTCTAAAATGATTAAAAACTATTCATTGGGTTTATTGAAAATGGGGGACAATCGATAAATTCAATTGATATAGTGATCTTTTTTTCTAGATATAGAATATATGAAAAAATTATTAATCCAAAACATCAACTACAGGGGAGAAAAAAAATGAATGAAAACTTAATTCAAGTCCTTTGTATTGTTTTCTACACCCAGCACTGATCATGTAAACATATATTTATAGCTGATATGTTTCTTGAAGGTTCATGTTTTGAATAGTGGTGGGTGCATTAGTGAATTTTTCTTAGGATTTCCAATAATCCAAAAGAGAGATATTTTTGGAACCATGGATGGTCTTTTCAAATAATGGATGTTGGTTTGTGTTTTTTTTTTCAATTTTCACCTGGATGACTTTGGAGTTAGCGAAGAATAGGGTCATACATTTGAGAATAAATGCAATGTTGAAGGTGGCACAATTTCCTTGTTTTTACAAATTTTTTTTGTCTAAAAAATCAGGATTTGGTAACGGTTCCCAGTAATGATTCGTGATGAAAGAGTACGGTACATGGTGAGGGAATGTAGTACTTGGTGAAGGTGTGTGGTACGTGGAATGGTGTGCAAGAATAGAAAGAAGTTCGCATCGATAGTACATGGTGGAGGCATGTGGTACACGAAATACTGCCGAAAATGGTTTGCAGTGACGATACACGATGTAGAGATGTAGTACATAGACCGACAGACATACAGTATGTGGAAGTTTAACAGTACATGATTATGGTTTTTAGTAAAAAGGATTAAATAATGCGGTGGAGGCTAATTGTACACCAATGTAGTACAGTTTAAAGTGATGATTGTCCCACATTGAAAATTTGGGTAAATCATATTACCAAAATATGCAATGTTATGTGCCCTTCTAAGGAGCAGTAATCACATTTTTAAGCGTTGATATTGTATATCAAAATTTTGAGACAAAATTAGATTAATTAAAAATTGGTAGGTGTAGGAGAAGATGTTATGTAAAAAGAACCATCAACATTAGGAAAAAATTTTGTGGAAGAGAGTGCGGTTCACACAGGAGGATCTCACAGTATGTGGTCGAGCAAGGCATTTTGAGGAGATGGATGGTACATGGAGGAGTGTAGTATTACGGAATGTATGGATGTATGAGAAGAATTAATGTTTTTGGAGAGGTTAGACAGAACACGTAAATAGCTGGATGATATGTGGAAATAGCTAGATTGTATGTGGAAATAACAATAGTACGAAAAAATAGAAGTGGTTTGTGGAAAACGAATAAGTACACTGGACACCCAAGGACACCCTAAAAATTACCAAATTAGTTTGTGAAATTAATTTCCATACAATATCATTGTACATGATAATATATTACATATATAGGTGATTATGAGACTTCAAATGAGCAACCATTTACAGTTGAGGATGCATGATGTAATGAAAAACATTAAAGTGACCTACAAGTTGTTAAAATGAGTGAAGATTCTTCTAATGCATTGAGAAAGGGGGAGTCAGCATATGTGAATTGGGGGATGCAATGTTCGATCCCTAAAACCTTTTAAAGGAAGTGTGCCTGAATCAGAGTGACTGTGCTAAACTCTTGATTCACCCCTCCCCTCTCAAGGTGTTCTAGGGACATTCATATTAGACTCATAGAGTGAGTTCTCCCAGTTGAGTGTGGTTATAGACACCCAAGCATAATCCTATGATATAAATTCAGTTGTGAGATTACCTTATGACTACGTGTCTACCCTAAGTATATCTGGATGTTTTTTCCTTATATTATTATTCATGTATCCAATGAGGATCTGACCACTACTCTTGATGCCTTATGCTTAGTGAACTTACAGAGTCCTAATGTGTATCATTATACTCACACTTACATGGGATCTTCTCACACATGTCATGTTTTATGTAAATCATCAATTTTTAATAGGTTTCTTGGTGGATTAGGAGTAAACATATCATAGATATATGATAGGAAGATAGTGTTTCATTATAGTGTCACATTTGATTGTATCCCCCTTTATCTATCATTTTGGATTTATTTACAGTTTTTGGTGGGCTTTTATTTTCCCCTTTCTATTTTTTATCTTATACTAGATATGGGATTTAGTTGTATGAATGCATGTTATATCTGATTTATTTTATATATTGTAATTTTATAGTATTGGAAATTAATTTATTTTTTTGTAAAAGAACCATAGGTTAAGTACCATTGTAACACCCGAGACTTTTATGAGAAATATTTTTTTTATGTTATATAAATCATCAAAGGAATCTTTCGCTGCACACAATCGCGACATTCCTCGATAGCGTGTGTAGTACGCATTACTGAGTTCCACTAAACAACGATATATTATTATAATATTATAAACTAGCTTTTATGAATAATATTAACTGAATTTTAAATTTTACAACATTATTATTCATCTTACACATTTCTAGAACATGGTAAGAGAACAAAATAATTGTTTTTGGGTAAAATAAGTATTTATTAAAAAATGCAGTTTTGCCGCCTTTTGATGGCGCACTCACATTAAATCTAGTTTTTGACACATTTATAAGTTCAATTTGACAAAATAAAATTCTTCTTTTGAATCAGGATATAAAAATTTACTTTGGATAAATTTTTGATATTTTTCTGATAACTTTCATATTTTGATGAATAGTAAAAATACGCTAATTTTTAATTAAAAACAACTTTTTTCATTGAGATAATTTATATGGTTAAATTATAATATTGAATGGTTTTAAAGTATATATAGAATATATTTTTACCATTTAATATAATGTATTTCATTAGCATTAATTTCACATTTAATTCATAGGTAAAAACATTTCAATCTTTGGCAATGTTTTAACTTCTAAAACCCGTTTTCTTAACAATGGGATTTATTTTAAATTAATTACTGCAACTTATATGTTTTGAATTTTGAAAAATGGATTCCATATTCAGAATCATTGGGTCCAAATTATGTTAATAGGCTACTTTTTATTTTTGGGCATTATGAATAGTAACTACGGTAAATTTTATTTACCATAGTTAAAGTTAAATCGAGTAATTAAGGGTAAATATAAGATTATAACATTACCCTAACACCTACCAAAATCCTATTAGATGACTACAAGTCGACCCATATCACCTAAGGGTCGGATTAGATTCATTTAATAGTCTTTTTTCCATGAAAATAATTTAATTATTATTAAAACCAAAGAATGTGACAACATGTCACTTTCTTAAATCTTATAAGTATAATATTTTTAATTTGGTGATAATCTTAATGAAACTTTGAAAATGAATAGTCTACAGAAATCTAATACAATTATCTACATCATAGGAATTTATTTAGAATTTTTATGGATTAAATAAGTATCATTAATTATGACACAATAGTTATATTGAAATTATTTTATTAATTAAAATATCAAATAATTGGTTTTAAAATATTAAAATATTTATTATATGCACTATTTAATGTGCTCCACTAATTTTATAGATACATATGACATTTTATTAATCTATTAATGCTTTTAGTTTGAACATATCTTCTGTATATAGTTTATTTAAATTAAAATAAATGAATAGTGTCAAAATTGACACTTGTTATTTTATAAAAATAACATATTATAAAATTGTTTAAAAATCACAAAAATATTTAAAAATTATAAATTAAAATTTATATGGTCGAAAATGTCATAAATTGTCAAATTATGGAAAATTCACAATACATATGTAATTATTAATAATAATTTAAAATTTAGAATATTATTACCACAAATAAAATTAAATTGATAAATAAGGATAAATCAAGTTGGTAATGTTTAAAATAAATTCCTAACATGTCTAAATTTTATTGGTTGATGGGATTACAACCCTATCTCATCTAAGATTCGAATATTAGTCATTTTGGAAGTTTTTAAGGGGGGTTGGGATTTAATATAAACTAATATTTCTTATATTTCCAAAGGTTCCCCTCTCCTCCCTTATAAAAGGGCACCTCCTCCATCTCCTCCTCACACCAATTTTAGCCTTCAAGCTCTACCAAACCCTGCCCATTTCACTTTCCCACTTCCCTAGAATCATCCTAGAGGTTCTTGTCTTCTTCAAAGACCAACCCTAGTGCCCTAAGAGGAGGTTAAGAAGAGGCGCGTCAAAAAGAGGTAATATCCATTACCGATCCTTTCCAAATTCTTTCTTCTTCAACTTCTTCTTCTTTAGTTTTTTCATTATGAAGTAATAACATCAGTATCACTAATATACTTATATGTTATTATAAGTATGAAACAACCCTATTTCAACATCTATCCATCCTATTGAAAACGAAATCACCACGCGTGCGTACGTACGGAATACCGTCTCCACGCGGTGGTGTAATCTATTTTCCCCCACCACCTTACTTGGATGGGTATAATGGTGTAAATAATTACTATATATGATTATTGTAAGGTGATATTGATTCTGAAATATTATTCATACACTCCAATACAATTCCACAATCATGGGAACGATATCATCGCTTGTTCGTACGTACGGAATATCGTCTCCACGATGTGATGCGATTCGTTCTACATGATATTCATTGAATAATGATTATATAAATGAACTGAATGAATAAATATGATATATAGTACATTAATACAATTCTGGAAATTATGTATCTATAACCTAAAGAGAAGAATAAGAATTTATTCGGCAAAACACGCATAAGAACAATAAGTTATAAACACCCGAATAACAAGTAGCAATGAAATATTACTACTAAGAAGCTAAGAATATCACCATATATGATATCATAACAATAATTATTATTATTTAATAAGTCAATAACATTATTTAAATCATTATACAGGAGCTTCGGACACTTACGAGGCAAATCAGACCTAAGGTAAGGGAAATCTCACAATCTCATTTTTATCCGAGATTGTTTATACATTGGCATTTACTGGGGTGTATTTTATCAACCACATACATGTTTCTTCAATATTTAATATTATTTCCATTCACCTACAATTTTTTAAATCCAATTTTACCCTACGATGAGTTTTTAGTAAAGGATATGAAAGGAATCTTTTTTCGTTTTTCGTACAAGGTACTTTTTGACTTTTCCGACAAAAGTACGAAGAATGTTTTTTTAACATATACGGAATGAATGGATTTTTAAAACATTATTTCCAAGAAGCTTCATTTAGAAGTTTTCATGTTTATTTTTAATCAACTTCTTTTAGTTGATAATTGTACGACATGTTAAAAAGGAAAACTGTTTTTGAAGCAGAAAGGGTATTTTCCTCAAGAATGGAGTTCAAGTGTTTTATCAAAATTATTTTCCCTCTAAGATAATAAAGGGTTTTGTTTCAATCCATATTATTACATTGATTTGATTATGTTGTGATGGAATTATATTTTTATGAATTCCTTTATCTTATATGAATTGTTTTATGATGTCACGATGTTTAAGATTCCCATTTTTATTACATGGGTTATGCTATGATGTATAGTTTCTGATTTTGGGGCACACATAAGAATGGTACCATTATGATATGGGAGGGACCTATATCTCCCTCCAATGCATTGGGAAAAGATTTTATATCTCATTAGATAGACATGGCTGGAACGGAAGGTTAAACAGGTTCAATAAAACAGGACTGAAACGAGGAGTGAACTCGGTTCAGAAATGGACTTTGTCCACTAGGATAGTCTTGTAAATGAGTCTTGACTAACAAGAAATTATTCTCAATGATTATGTGTGTATGCCACAAAGTATCGTGTTTTATGTTATGATTATTGGGATTACATTTCACTACTATGATTTATCCCATGTTATGAAATTATGATCTCTTTTGCAGGTTAGGATTTCCAAAAGTTATTTGCTTATGTATATGATGTGATTGATATTTCTTTTGTTTACCCTTACTGAGCATTTTAGCTCACCATTTTGTATGTTTTATTTCCCCAGGTTAGGAAGAAGTTTATTAAGTAGAATATGCCAAAATGGGACTCAAGATATGATGAAATAAATGGGAGGCAAAGTAGATTCTTTATGAACCAGTTGTTTATGCTTTCCAGTTTCTAAAGAAAGTATACCTATACGGTCCTTTCATGGTTCTGTTATATGTTGTAATTAGTGTGCTTCAATTTTTAAGTAATAACAATGTATGTAAAGTATGGGTTTTTATAGTTGGTATCAGAGAAAAGGTATAGTCAACCTTTGGAAACTAGGATGTGAAAGCCTTAGTAAGAACCCTAAGGATAATTCTAAGCATAGAACACAATCTTAGTGTTTTAGAAATGACCATGAATAACCTAGGATAAGACCTTAAGTGTGAAATTTTATTCTTGAATATGTGATTTTCCTATTATAATTAGTGTTTCCCACACTATTCTTCTTGGTTTTAGTCAATGGATGGAACTCGGAGGAACCGTGTTAATGCAGAATGCGACAGGAAATGCAATGATTGTCCCCCGGAGCAACCAAATGTTGTGGGAGCTGGAATGAAAATTCTTGTAGCCATGCTCACTCAACTTTCTCAAGCTATGAATCATGCAGGACTTCAGAACGAGCAATGGAAGGAGAAACATTCTTTTGAATCCTTCATGAGGCAGCGTCCACCTTCTTTCAGCGGGTCTACTGATCCATTAGTTTCTGAACAATGGATTAGTACTAATGAAAAGATATTTTCAGTTCTTCAATGTTCTGAACATGATAAAGTCATCCTAGCAGTGTATCGTTTGGAAGGAGATGCTGATAAATGGTGGAATCTTATTAAGAATATGAGCCAAAGGGATGAAAATGAGTCCATGGAATGGGACGAGTTCAAGAACTTATTTTTCAATAAGTACTTCTCTTGTATTCTCCGAACAAAGATGGAGAAAGAGTTTCTTTAACTGAAGCAAAAGGATGATGAATCTATTGGTGATTATGAAACAAATTTTACAAGACTTGAAAGGTACGCTTCTGGTATTATTATCCAACCTGAGAGTAAGATCAATCGATTCTTTAGTGGCATAAAACCAAGTCTTCGAAGGGTGTTAGCCATAAGGGACATCAATAGCTACGAGGAAATCATCCTATGTATCTCAAAGTCGAGATGGAGATTGGAGTAACCCATCAATCATATGGGTTTGATAAGAAGAGGAAAATGGAATTCGAAGGAAAATCTAAAGAGCACACTGAAAAAAAGTTGAGCTTTCCCTTATGTCCAAAGTGTGGAATGAAACATGGAGGGAGTTGTCTTAAAGGGACAAGTAAATGTTTCAAATGTGGAAAGGAAGGTCATCGGGAATTTGAATGCCCCAATGATGGGAATAAGATGTCTAATGATGCAAACAAAGTAAGGGACACACAGAATGAACCTACTACACTTCAATGTTTCAAGTGCAAGGAGATGAGGCATTATGCCAATCAATGCCCAAATCCAAGGGTTGATGATGATGGTCGACGTCAACAAACTCTTAAGGGTAAAGACAAAGGAAAGTCACATGCAATTTCTATCAGTGATGTGGAGTACGATAACGATGTGGTGAAAGGTACACTTACCATCCACTCTAAAGTAGAAAAAGTTTTATTTGATTCTGGATCCACCCACTCCTTTATTTCTAAAGAATTTTCTAAGGGTATCACTGTATTACCTCAATAGTTAGATGTTGAGTAAGCTGTGACAACCCCTAATGGCACAACAGTCGCATAAAAAGTTTATAATTCTTCTCCAATTGAAGTTTGTGGGAAAGTGCTTCCTTCCAATCTTGTGATCCTACCTATAGTGGAATTTGATGTGATTCTTGGCATGGATTGGCTTTCTCTACATGTAGCTCATATCAATTGCCAAAGAAGGGAAGTCACATTTCATATTCCAGATCAATCTATGATCGTTTATCGATGCAAGGATAAACATAACATTCCAGTGGAAAATTATTCCATTTTATGGGTATTCATTCCACTAAATGAAGGTTATTTATCTCAAATGGTTGGTGAGAAACTCACGATTAAGAATATTCCCATTGTACGGGAGTTTGATGATGTCTTTCCAGAGGAATTACCGGGTCTTCCACCGAATCGTGAAGTTGAGTTTTCAATAGAACTCATACCGGATGCTTTGCCTATTTCAAAGACACCTTATAGAATGGCCCCAATTGAGTTGCATGAATTGAAGAAGAAACTCCATGAGAATCTTGATAAGGGGTTCATACGCCCTAGTGCATCACCTTGGGGAGCACCTGTTCTGTTTGTTATGAAGAAAGATGGATCAATGAGACTCTGCATTGATTATCGAGAACTTAACAAGATCGCTATCAAGAACAAATATCCTCTCCCGCGCATTGATGACCTATTTGACCAACTACGCGGAGCTCAATACTTTTCCAAGATTGATCTTCGTTCACGGTATCATCAATTAAGGGTCAAAAGGGAGGATATACCAAAGACGACTTTCCGTACAAGGTATGGACACTATGAATTTATAGTGATTCCATTTGGTCTTACTAATGCCCCTGCTATCATCATGGATCTAATGAATAGAGTCTTTAGAGACTATCTTGATTAGTTTGTGGTAGTCTTTATAGACGATATTCTTGTCTATTCAAAGAGCAAGGAAGAACATGAAGATCACTTGAGAATTATATTGGAGACCCTACGAAAGGAGAATCTTTATGAAAAATTTACCAAGTGTGAATTTTGGCTTCAAAAAGTTTCTTTTTTGGGTCACATAATCTCAAAAGAGGGGATATTTGTGGATCCAGCAAAAACAGAGGTTATCAAAAGATGGTCGAGACCAACAACAGTAACTGAGATCCGAAGTTTTCTTGGTTTGGCTGGATATTATCAACGTTTTGTGAATGATTTTTCACGATTATCTAATCCACTCACCAAGTTGACTCGGAAAGGAGTTTAGTTTGTTTGGACGGAGGAATGTGAAGAGAATTTAAAGGAGTTGAAAAGAAGGTTATCCAGTGCACCTGTGCTCACACTGCCTTGTAGTGGAGAAAGGTTTGTGATCTACAGTGATGCATCCAAGAAGGGTTTGGGGTGTGTTCTTATGAAAAATTATATGGTGATAGCTTATGCCTCACGACAGTTGAAAATACATGAGAAATATTACCCAACACATGATTTGGAGTTAGCTGAGGTAATCTTTTCATTAAAGATTTAGAGGCATTACCTTTATGGTGAAAGGTGTGATATTTATACTGATCAAAAAAGTTGAAAGTATATTTTCACACAAAAGGAGCTGAATATGCACCAAAGAATATGGTTGGAGCTGATTAAGGATTACAACTGCTCAATTCATTACCACCCTGGGAAAGCAAACAAGGTGTCAGATGCATTAAGTTGACAAGACCATGCCAGTTTATCCATGATGAGGATCACAAAAGATCCAATATTTATGGATTTACAAAGGATGGATCTTGGAATTATAATGAAAGTGGAAAAATCATATCTTTCTCAAATGAATGTTCAACTATATATACATGTGAAGATTAAAGAGGCACAGAAAAAATATGTCAAGTTACAAAAGAAGGTGAGAAATGTTCCTGAATTCAACCTTGATTGTGATGGGATAATAATGTTCAGGAATTGGGTTCGTGTTCCTCCCATTCCCGAATTAAGGAAGTAGTTGCTGGATGAGGCTCATAGTTCTTCATTCTCTATTCATCCTGGAAGCACGAAGATGTATAGGGATCTGAAAGAGTACTTCTGGAGGGATGGCATGAAAAGAGAAGTTGCCGAATATGTCTCTCGATGCTTGGTTTTTCAACAAGTTAAAGCTAAGAGACAGAAGTCTAAGGGGATGTTACAACCATTACCCATACCCGAATGGAAATGGGAAAACATCACTATGTACTTTGTCACAGGACTTCCTAAAACGTCCAAAGGAAATAATGCTATCTGGGTCATAGGGGATCGTCTTACAATGTCTGCACACTTCATTTCTATTAGAGAGGATTTCACTCTGGATCAGCTTTCTAGGATATGTGAAGGAAGTGGTAAGATTTCATGGAATACCACTTTCTATTATATCTGATCGGGATCCTAGGTTTACGTCAAAGTTTTGGCGAAGTCTTTAGCATACTCTGGATACAGAGTTGAGTTTCAACACTGATTATCATCCTCAGACAGAAAGTTAGTCTGAGAGAACAATTCAAACTCTAAGAAATATGTTGAGAGCTTTCTCTATGGATTTTAAAGGTGGTTGGCATCA
Source organism: Viscum album (assembly GCA_963277665.1). Taxonomy (NCBI): domain Eukaryota; kingdom Viridiplantae; phylum Streptophyta; class Magnoliopsida; order Santalales; family Viscaceae; genus Viscum; species Viscum album. The sequence continues at coordinate 1,824,691,452 of OY728146.1, read as the reverse complement.
ACACCTACCTTTGGTGGAATTTTCTTATAATAGTAGCTTTCAGTCCAGTATTCAGATGGCTCCTTATGAAGCTCTCTATGGATAGAAATGCAAGACTCCAACTTGATGGGTTGAAGTTGGGGAAAGAAAGCTATTAGGACCCGATATTGTTGATGAGATGGTAGAAAAGGTCCGATCTATTCAACAACACATAAGAGCAGCTCAGAGTCGACAGAAAAGTTGTGCCGACAACTGAAGAAAAGACCTAGAGTTTGAAGTGGGAGATAAAGTGTTCATAGGAATATCTCCCTGGAAGAGGGTCATGAGATTTGGAAAGAAGGGGAAGTTGAGCCCTAGATATATCCGTCCTTTCGAAATACTGGATCGTGTTGGGAAGGTATATTATCGATTGGCGCTTCCACCGAATCTCTCTCAAGTTCACGATGTGTTCCATGTATCTCTCTTGAGAAAGTACATACCTGATCCTTCACATGTACTCAGCTCAGAAGTTGTACCGCTTGAGCAAGATATTTCTTATGAAAAAAAACCGGTAGAGAGTCTGGATCGTAGTGAAAAAGTCCTACGAAACAATACCACATGCTTGGTGAATGTTTTATGGAGGAACCACCAATTAGAAGAAGCTACATGGGAGCTTCAGGATATAATTAGGGAGAGGTATCCTCATCTGTTGGTTACAAAATGATGAATTTCAAGTGCGAAATTCATTTTTTAAGGGGGGTAGAATGTAACACCCGATACTTTTATGAGAAATATTTTGTTTTTATGTTATATAAATCATCAAAGGAATCTTTCGCTGCACGCAATCGCGACCTTCCTCGATAGCGTGTGTAGTACGCAATACCGAGTTCCACTAAACAACGATATATTATTATAATATTATAAACTAGACGTTATGAATAGTATTAACTGAATTTTAAATTTTACAACATTATTATTCATCTTACACATTTTCTAGAACATGGTAAGAGAACAAAATAATTTTTTGGGGTAAAATAAGTATTCATCAAAAAGTACAGTTTGGCCACCTTTTGATGGCGCACCCACATTAAATCTAGTTTTTGAAACATTTTTAAGTTCAATTTGACGAAATAAAATTCTTCTTTTGAATCAGGATATAAAAATTTACTTTGGATAAATTTTTTATATTTTTTTGATAACTTTCATATTTTGATGAATAGTAAAAATACGCTAATTTTTAATTAAAAAAAAATTCATTGAGATAATTTATATGGTTAAATTATAATATTGAATGGTTTTAAAGTATACATAGAATATTTTTTTACCATTTAATATAATTTATTTCATTATCATTAATTTCACATTGAATTCATAGGTAAAAACATTTCAATCTTTGGCAATGTTTTAACTTCTAAAACCCGTTTTCTTAACAACGGAATTTATTTTAAATTAATTACTACAACTTATATGTTTTGAATTTTTAAAAATGGATGCCATATTCTGAATCAGTGGGTCCAAATTATGTTAATAGGATACTTTTTATTTTTGGGCATTATGAATAGTAACTACGGTAAATTTTATTTACCATAGTTAAAGGTAAATCGGGTAATTAAGGGTAAATATAAGATTATAAAATTACCCTAACACCTGCCAAAATCCTATTGGATGACTAAAAGTAGACCCATATCACCTAAGTGTCATATTAGATTCATTTAATAGACTTTTCTATTTGAAAATAATTTAATTATTATTAAAACCAAAGAATGGGACAACATGCCACTTTCTTAAATCATATAAGTATAAAAATTTTAATTTGGTGATAAACTTAATGAAACTTTGAACATGTATAGTCTACAGAAAGCTAATACAATTATATACATAATAGGAATTTATTTAGAATTTCTAGTGATTAAATAATCATCATTAATTATGACACAACAGTGATGTTGAAATTATTTTATTAATTAAAATATCAAATAAATGGTTTTCAAATATTAAAATAATTATTATATACACTATTTAATTTGCTCCACTAATTTTCTAGATACATATGACATTTTATTAATCTATTAAAGCTTTTATTTAGAACATATTCTCTGTATATATTTTATTTAAATTCAAATAAATGAATAGTGTCAAAATTGACACTATTGTTATTTTATAAAAATAACATATTATAAAATTGTTTAAAAATCACAAAAATATTTGAAAATTATAAATTAAAATTTATATGGTAGAAAATGTCATAAAGTGTCAAATTATGGAAAACTCACAACACATAAGTAATTATTAATAATAATTTAAAATTTAGAATATTATTACCACAAATAAAATTAAATTGATAAATAAGGATAAATCAAGTTGGTAATGTTTAAAATAAATTCCTAACATGTCTAAATTTTTTTTTGATGAGATTACAACATTATCTCATCTAATATTCGGATATGAGTCATTTTGGAAGTTTTTAAGTGGTGTTGGGATTTAATATAACTAATATTTCGTATATTTCCAAAGGTGCCCCTATCCTCCCTTATAAAAGGGCACCTACTCCATCTCCTCCTCACACCCATTTGAGCCTTCATGCTCGGCCAAACCCTGACCATTTTACTTCCCCACTTCCCTATAATCATCCTAGAGGTTCTGATATTCTTCAAAGACCAACCCTAGTGCCCTAAGAGGAGGTTAAGAAGAGGCGCGTCAAAAAGAGGTAATATCCCTTACCGATCCTTTCCAAATTCTTTCTTCTTCAACAGCTTCTTCTTTATTTATTTAATTATGAAGTAATAACATAATTATCACTCATATAATTATATGTTATTATAAGTATGAAACAACCCTATTTCAACATCTATCCATCCTATGGAAAACGAAATCACTGCGTGTGCGTACGTATGCAATACCGTCTCCACGCGGTGGTGCAATCTATTTTCCCCCACCACCTTACTTGGATGGGTATAATGGTGTAAATAATTACTATATATGATTATTGTAAATTGATATTGATTCTTAAATAGTATACATATACTCCAATACAATTCCACGATCATGGGAACGATATCATCTCTCGTGCGTACATACAGAATACCGTCTCCACGATGTGATGCGATTCGTTCTACATGATCTTCATTGCATAACGATTATATAAATGAATTGAATGAATAAATATGATATATAGTACATTAATACCATTCTGGAAATGATGTATCTATATCCTAAAGAGAAGAATAAGAATTTATTCGACAAAACACGCATAAGAACAAAAGGTTTTAAACACCCGAATAACAAGTAGCAATGAAATATTACTACTAAGAAGCTAAGAATATGACCATATATGATATCATAACAATAATTATGATTATGGAATAAGTCAATAACATTATTTAAATCATTATACAGGAGGTTCGGACACTTACAAGGCAAATCGAACCTAAGGTAAGGGAAATATCACAATCTCATTTTTATCCGAGATTGTTTATACTTTGGCATTTACTGGGGTGTATTTTATCATCCACATCCATGTTTACTCAATATGTAATATTATTTCCATTCACCTACTATTTTTTAAATCCAATTTTACCCTTAGGTGAGTTTTTAGTAAAGGATATGAAAGGAATATTTTTTTGTTTTTCGTACGAGGTACTTTTTTGACTTTTCCGACAAAAGTACGAAGAATTTTTTTTTTAAACCTATACGGCATGAATGGATTTTTGAAAAATTATTTCCAAGAATCTTCCTTTACAAGTTTTCAAGTTTATTTTTAATCAACTTCTTTTAGTTTAGAATTGTACGACATGTTATGAAAGGAAAAGTGTTTTTGAAGTAGAAAGGATATTTTCCTCAAGAATGGAGTTCACGTGTTTTATCAAAATTATTTTCCATATAAGATAATAAAGGGTTTTGTTTATATCCATATTATTACATTAATATGATTATGTTGTGATGGAATTATATTTTTATGAATTCCTTTATCTTATATGAACTGTTTTATGATGTCACGATGTTTAAGATTCCCATTTTTATTACATGGGTTATGCTATGATGTATGGTTTATGATTTTGTGGTTCACATAATAATGGTATCATTATGAGATGGGTGGGACCTATATCTCCCTCTAATTAATTGGGTAAAGATTTTATATCTCATGAGATAGACATGTCTAGAATGATAGGTTAAACCGGTTCAATAAAATAGGACTGAAATGAGGAGTGAACTTGGTTCAGAAATGGAGTTTGTCCACTAAGATAGTCTTGGCAATGATTCTTGACTAACAAGAAATGATTATCAATGATTATGTGTGTATGCCACAAAGTTTCATGTTTTAAGTAATGATCATTGGGATTAAATTTCACTACTATTATTTATCCCATGTTATGAAATTATGATCTCTTTTGAAGGTTAAGATTTCCAAAAGTTATGTGCTTATGTATATGATGTGATTGATATTTCTTTTGTTTACCCTTACTGAGCATTTGAGCTCACCCTTTTTTATGTTTTATTTCCCCAGGTCGGGAAGAAGGTTATTAATTAGAATATTCCAAAAAGGGACTCTAGATATGAAGAAATAAATGGGAGGCAAAGTAGATGCTTTATGAACCAGTTAATTATGCTTTCCAGTTTCTAAAGACACTATACCTATACGGCCATTTCATGGTTTTGTTATATGTTGTAATAAGTGTGCTTAAATTTTGATGTAATAACAATGTATGTAAAGTATGGGTTGTTATAACCATCTTGTGTTTATTATTCATAATCGGTTGTAGTGTCCATCCCCTTGCCGATTAGAAGCAGTCTTGTGGTACTTTCCCATGGGTTATTTCTTTCTTAGAGGTTCTTAGTGGGATGGTTCCTGATCGGTATTTTTATATTACCCTAAATAATTTTTGAGTTGTTCAACTACTACCAAAGTCCTATAGTTCTATATATTCCATAAAAGAAATAGTTTTATGATCTATTTGTGATTTTGGACATTGAAATTAACAAATTACTTTAATTTTATATTTCTCTAGACCTAAGAAGCCATTAACATTCACACACATGTTATAATGTGATTATCATGCTTGTTGATGTAAATTTGTAACCATGAGAAAACAATGTATGATGGTTTCCCACATGTGGTGTACATGTGTAGTCTAGAAAAAAACTTTTTTTCTGGAATATGGATTTTTTTGATGATGATATTGTTTTACTTGACATGATGTTTCATCTTTCATTTACATATTTTTTTCATATGATTAGCTATAAAATATTTGGTAGCTGAGACTACAGGTCGAGCCTAGTAGAGTATAAAAAATGGGGACTTATAAGTTGTGATGTCAGCATGCATTAGAATATCCCTTTAAAAATGTATATGTTAACTATTTTCATGAAAAAACCTTTCTTAAGGAAGGTGTGGTAGTGAATGAAAAATGTTCCTTCTAGAATCGATCTAAATAGGGAAGAGATAGTCTCTATGGTACGAATATATATTTTGTACCTATGTGATCTAATTTTTTGTAAATTTTTTATCAAGTTTAGTTCTATAGAATTAAGATTTATATATTTTTCACTAATGTTAATGTTAAATGGTATTTTCCTACATATTATTTTACTCACACCCTATACAATAATTTTGGTGTGTTTATAGATATCACACACAATGATTTGAGGAATGGATAAGGCCATGTAGTCAATTGTTTAGCTACATAACAGGTGGATTTGGATGTGGTTGGACTTTCCACCGTCAAGATCTCTACAGAAATAATTTTTGGCTTACCACATGCATTGTATATATAATATAATTATTATTTATTTATGTAACATACCATAATGATATTCCATTGTATGAGTTTAAATGTAATTTCTTCAACTCTTATGGTTTATGTTTAAATTAATTAATTTTTGTTTATTTATTTTGATTCGATTATAGTATAATAATTTTTAAATTATACAAATGGCATATTCTCACCATAGTTTTATGTCAGCCTTCATTGGTTGTTTGAAACTTTTTACGTAAGGGGATCGATAGATAAGTTCATCTAGAAAATTGTCTTAATAATGGTTGGATAGGTTGGGATGATTCATTTACATTCCCAAATAAATGAAAATGTTTTCTTTGAATCACCAACACATCAACATCCTAGGTAAATAATTTGGAAATAATGACATCTTTACCTGATCCCAAGAACACATCATTTGTTTGACTTATAATATAAAAAAAATATTCTAAAAATAGATCATTTCCCAAAATACATTAGTAATAATTTTCCAAATGAACTACCAACCTCAACTTCTAGATTTTTTTTGAAATCCAATGGGTTTCTAGGACTAGATATAAATTTTCTCCCTTTTAAATTCATAAAAATTACTAAATCCACCAAAATATTGATGATGGAAGATAGTTATTCCCTTTAAAATCATTAAAAAAATTATGATTTCACATACAATAGAATAGACAGAAAACAAAAAACATAGTATTTTCTATATTTCCTCCTGGGATTATATATAAATGATCACTTACAAAAAAAATCACATCAAACCATCTTACTAAGAAATACGATAAATATAAAACACTCATCATAGTCTAAATCAACAATAATTAAAGATGAATGGAAATTTACACATAAATAGAAATCTCTAAAATCATATGGAAATGAGGAGAAAAAGTTTTCACACCTTCTATATTATTATAATACCATGATACACTTCCTTTTTAAAAAAAGAGGTAAAATAAATTTAGCATTTTGACTTCATTAAAGTCATTCAACAAATTTAAAATTCACTTACATTTCATTCATGTTTTTTATTTAATAAATCTAGCTTCACTAGGGGATTATCATTATAATTTAATCATCAATAGAAATGAAAGTACATAGAAATTTGTTTCCATGATGAATGAATCTAAAAACCTTATACAAAGTACTAAATTCCTGCACCTAAACAATATGTCTTTAAGAAGTCAAAATTTTATGAGGTTGAAATGTAATGAAAAAACCTCTAATTAAAAGAAGTGTATTTCTATACCAAGACTCCGTATTAATATTCTTCCATTAACCAGTAGTTTTTTTTTATTTTATAATAAACCAAGAAAAAAACTATTATAAAATATGGTTAGAATTTAACCCAAAGTAACAACCTCATCATTTTATTCAAGGACTATGGAATCAAACTATATTAAATATATCCCTAAATATACAGGAACTACTAAATTCCCCAACATTTCCATTGGATAACTAATATATGTTATGAAGAAATATATTTTTCCAACTAATTTTCCTCATCCCACAATCCAAAAATAATCATTTATATATGGTAAAATATTCTGTTGAAATCCAAGAATATATGGGATATAAATTACATATCCTATCGTAAAACCCTTTTTAAAGTACTTTAAAACCACGATAATAAGTTTGGAATAGGAAAATACCTGAGCAACTGTACATGGAGGATTTCTCACATTTATTGTTGGAACAACATGATACATATTGATATGTCATTAACCAGCAACATTTTCACTAATAATAAAAATTAATCTCCCCATAAACATGTATAATGTGACAAAATGAATTGAAAGAAGACATGAATGAGACTCTCTATCAACTGTAATCCTATGGGTAATATAAATTTTAAACCATAATAACACAAGAATTATTTGAAAAAATGAATGATTATATTTGAAACATCTAGTGATATAAATCCCTAATCACTCACCTCACATATATAGGGAATGATATGTCATATATATTAAGATCCAAATTGACAAACATCTCGTCATGTCTTGTATAAACACTCTTTAACCACTTTAAATCACACATGAATATTCATTTCTTTAAATTACACTATGATGGCTTAATAAATCCTGACCCACTTAATGCATCTACCCAAACAACACCTAAGTTGATAAATAACTAGAGAGTCCAAAAAAAACTCTACCCCTCACAATAACCATAATCATAAGTCTAGAAATGTTCTCCCAATCCATGTAAAAATTATCAACAACCAATACATACCTACTTAGGTGTTTTGTACACTATTTCAATATTATTCAACATCAAATATCAAAATAAATATCCCAGAAAAACTACAACAGTTTAATTAAACAATGCACCACCAATATATTATTTTATATAACTCTGTATATGTTTATATTACTGTTTAATTTAATTAATTTCTCCAATAAATAGTTTTAAAAACATTTATTTCTTTTTACACATTGTCTAAAACCATTTTATGTTTTTTAAAAACATTTCGTAGTCCGAGGCCATCATGGACATGTCAAGTTAAAAAATATATGATTAATTTTATTAATAACCCCATAAAACACTAAAATATCTAGAAAATATTAAAAATATAAATTAAAATATTGATCCCAACAATCATATTTTTATTCTTAATTCAATTATAGTCATATAACTAATAAACAACATTACTATTTCCCAAAAAACTAGTGTTTCTATAATAAATGATTTCATGATACCCATGTTTGGGTATATATCAGGATATGAAACTTCCAAGAACCTAATAATATTTTTTAAAATAATATGATAACAAACACTATTTATTGAAACAATTTTTACCGTTTACGAGAAACTTTTCAGAAACCCTATATTGGGATGCACATGACCTAAGGCACACCATAATATATTCCAATGGCTTCCGACATTTGTTGAATATCTATAATAAAAGTATATATACAATAATCTAGGTATTATCACTCAAAATATATAATATATAACATAATTAAGAGTAACAATATGAGTGAAAATGTGTAGATTAAATGACAAGTGCTATGAAAAATTACCACGTAAATAGATATTTCCTTAACCAAATGATACCCATGCCACACATACGTACATACCATAATGGACCTACTAGTTGGGAAATAAGGTACAAAATTTAAGAAAAATATAACATGAAGATAATATACTAAAAAAACTAAATTCCATCATTACTTATGTCATTTGAAAACAATTTTCTTACTGTAATACGATCTTATGTGAAACCTGATACCTAAAAGTTAAAAATATTAACTACATCAACACTATTGTGGTCATTCAGATAGTGAGAAATATTGTTAGTAACGAAGCAACAATGAGTTTCCATATATATTCCTTATTATATAAAATGTGGATGCACATAACATAAAATAAATCAAAACGCTTATAATCACATTATGTCATTGAGTGATAATCTGGACACCCCATGAATAGACCAAACCTACTTCAATCCAAGATGATACTATTCAGTTATAGTCACATGTAATTGTAATCCTATATAGGGAATGGAATAAACATGGACATACATATTACATTATGAATCCAATTAGTGTAAAGAAAATAGAATAGATACTTTTTGTAATATAAAAATTATATTAGTGGAAAGGAAAAAAATCAAATTCATGGTATAAATGAATCCAATCAATGGTAAGGAATAAAATTTGTAGTCCTTGGTATACAGAGTAACTAGTAATCCGATCACATGATAGTGATCCAATTCACACTAAAGGATGTTTAACTGATAGGCTTTGTTATATGTATTATACCAATCTTAGGAACCATTTAAATATTAATCATTAAAAACCACAAAATAAACATATTCACATAATGAAACACTTCTTGGAAAAGTGGGTCACACCAAACACTATGAAGAAGATCCACAATGGATCATGCCACACATGTTGTTATCAATTTATTACTCAATAATTACAATCACCAGTGCATTATAACTATATCCCCATTTCATATACCATTAACTAAAACCACATCGTCACCAAAATCCATATAGTTATTATACTTATCTAAATATGGAAGTCAAAGGTAATCTATGCTATCAATGAGCCACATGCTATAAACTGTTTCCCTGCTATAGAGTATCACACATACACCACCCATAATAATAAAACTCAGTACATGTAGATACCTCAGTTTTATTAGAAAACAAACAATAACACATTATTATTTAAAATATTGTAATCTGAAAACAAACATCCATTCATAAATCTATCGTTTTACTAGGAAATACACATATGTTATCGAGACTCCCTAATCATTCCTTGAAACCCCAACTCAAAATTCCTCACTTAGGATATAATCCACCCAATGGTGTCCCAAAATACATCCACCAAGAATTATCTAACCAGAAATATTCCACTAGAGAATATCCTACCACCCCAATGGGTTTCCCATGTATTTTAGGATTTTGTTTTCTCATCATCTCACATTTGGTCTATATAAGGAAAAATGGACTAGCCCCATATTTTCTTTGATTATCCCAATCCAACTTTCCCTATTAACTTCCGTTTTATTCCCAATTCTAACAATAATCTGTGTAATCAATGAAAATAAAAATATAAACATATGTGAAAAATGCATACGGTTATAACCCTTTTTATCATCTAGTAATCCTAAACTATAAATTTGTCATTGATATGAATAATATGTAAAACTAACACAACCCACATATTCCAACACATATATAAACCACTTCCAAAATCCACCCAAAAAAATACATATCCAAATTTAATATTTCATTGGTGAAGGGATATTTCACACACTCTGGGAAATTACATCCAGTAAACCCTCTTCATAATATAGTAAACTACTCTAAGGACCTTTAGCTAACCAGAACTGAGATTAATTACTTGGATTTCATATTTAATTACAAATCCTAGACCCTTCTAGGTTCCATAGTATATAATGATAGGTCTCTCTCAAAATTTGTGTATTTTTTCATGAATTTAATTTTGAAAATATTATAATGTGATCCCTTCCAAAAATACTAGGATCAAACATATCATAATTACTTATCTAGAACCTAGGTACTTATTTCATTAAATTCCTAACCCCAAACATACTGTAATAACATTCATTATGAAATCATACAAAAAAATTATAGCGAGAGACTGATGGAATGAACTTCTCAATATTATAGGATTTAACATGAAAATCAAAAAACCCACACTAGTGGATTAAGTGACATAAACATGCTGCACATTTTTTTATAATGGAAAACAAAAATTCATTAAATGGTTTATAAAATTGAGGATCTTTTGTGGTCTATTTTTTGAGGATTATAAAATCAATACATAAAATAAGAGTTTACAAAAATAATTTAAGAATTAACTAATCAGATTCCTCCGCAATAAAAACATAGACATCCTATTAATTTCATAGAAATCTGGTGAAAAACTTTTAGAAAGTGTGGATGAGCACAAAAATCTCTTTAATGTATATAAAAAATGGATTAAATGATTATTCAATGAATACATATAAACATATGAAATCATTTTCTAGGTGATATACTTCTCACCCTAAATGTATTATATGTTTATTTTGGGAAGACATGATATTTCTATAAAACATTGAAAAGATAAATAAACTTATAAAGAAAATTATTGAATCATTTTATAACCATAAATAATTATAATTTTAACCCTATCAACAACCATGTTATTTTTAAACCTCATGACTTACTTAAAATGTAACCATCAAATCCACCTTATGATGTATCCACCACATTTACACATACTTTCAACATAAATATACCTAATTAATTATAGGGATATCAGAGACCCCAAAGTCATCATAGAAAAATTGTAATTACAATAATATAATCATTGAACAAGACTTCTATCTTCATAAAATTCAAACATTGAGAAAAAACACATATAAAATGAATATTTCGAACCTAAAAAGGAAATAATATACTTTGAAAATACCCACTTTATCTATTAAAAGAAACATTAAAACATTGTGGTTTCATGAATGAAAAAATATCCAATCATTTCATATATGTTCAAAAAACATTCCTCTTCATTTTTTAAAAATATAAATTAAAATAAGATTTTTAAATTTTAAGTCCCTTAAATCGGGTTAGAATTATAACACATGTGTTCCAACATCATGTACAATTGTATAAATACTGCTATTAATTTATTGAAGATCAATATATATATATATATATATATATATCATCTTAAACAATTATACCTTAATTAAAATATTCTATGAATGTGGTAGTGATAATAAAAAACTCGTCATCTAAAAAGGCAGTGAATTGACATACCATGGACGATGATTTCATTTTTGTAAATAAAAGGAAAAATTAAGAGTTTTATGATAGATATACTAGTAAAAGTATATAATTATAATATATATATGATACATTAATTATATTTAAACATTGGTAAGCAGTGAGGATAAGGTATAATTGAGAATAAATTTATAAGAGAACGAGGAATTTACGCTCAAATATCTCTCCTTGAGAACCTCCTTAGGCACTCCGAATTGGTATTTTTATGATAATTGAAAAAATGAATTTTTAAAGGGATGAGGGAAAGGTAAATTGGTTGATAAAATTTGAGAATTATTTCTTAAGGTGATGAAATTAAGTGAAGGAATGAACCCCATTTTATATTTTAGGTGAAGGGAAATTTTGGAAGTACACAAATTATTAAAATATACTAAGTCCTATATAGCAGTGAAGAAATCCAAAAGGCATAAAAAGATATATAATAATACAATTTTGACATAATATTATCAAATTAGGCCTCATTTGTGATATTTGTGAATTTTAAATGATTTAATAAAATACTATATTCATTAAACATATTTTTTTCAAATTAAACACTATTCATAAGTATTATTTTTAAATCATTAAAAAGGATCCAATTTGAAGCTAATATTTTATTATATCCTATATATATAATATTCATATATATAATTCTTTTATTGCCTTATAAATCTCTAATTTTATTTATTTTCAGATTTTTATTATCAAATATTTCATTTGATCATTAATTAAATATTTATTGAATCATCATTGTGAAAGACATTAAGGTTATTAAATATTCCCAAAAAAGTAAATATAAATATAGATTAATAAATTATATTTAATATATTTTAAATGAATATTTTTGGTACAATATATATTCTAGAAAACCAAATATTACAACATTAAAATAATAAAAAACTACAGTGTGAAGTGTTTGATATTTTTTTAAATAAAATACTATAAGGGTCATAATAATATTGATTTGGATCCAAATTGTCATTAATTAGAACCTTAAAGAAAAATGGTTGATATATACTCAAAAAATAATATTAATCAATGTTTTGGTGTCATTTAATTGTTATAATTATTTTAATTAAAACTTTTTATTAACTTTTCTTTTGCTTGAACAAGCACTCCTTCAGTGTTTATCACGACCCACTCCCCAAAAAGTGTACCCCTCCTGGGCCGGCAATGTGAGAAGAGAGATAATGACCCCCGAGCCCCGCCTCCAGTAGGCCTCGGGTTGGGGACTAGGACCGAGGGTATAATAAACACACAAATGGGAGGCATTACCCTCCAAGAGAACACATGTAGAAGACAAGGATAGAATAGACTCCAACCAACTCCAAATCAGAACTAAAATATAAAATAAAACTCAAGTGCACATATGGAATTTCATGAAAATGTACTAAAACTAAACGGGAAAACAAAAATTACGCAAAAGAAAGAAAAATGGAAGCGACCACAAGCCCGAACAGCTCCTCCTCCAACCACAAGCTAGTAGTAACCAGCTTGATCTCCAACCTGCTCCAAGTGACCTATAAACAGTTTATATATACATAGGGTGAGTATAACAGTTACTCAATAGGATCCTCCCCAAGCCTCTCGTGCAAAAGTAAAGAAAGCATGCTAAATCCCAGTGAACAACAAGTGACACTAACTCGTCACCTAAACAGGTATACTAAGTTCCCAACCTCACCATTGCTACTCTCACCAAGTAATGAATACAAGAATATAGCATATAGTAAAGATTATCAAGGGTGCCCCGCTACTACTTCCCCACTAGTTTGTCACTTTTCCCCAACGACATACATCCTGTGCATCTCTCTCCAAAGGCTTTCCCTCAGACACCTGGGCTAAGCTCCACAATATGCACCTCGTCCACCACAAAGGCTTGCCCGCTGACACCTAGGCGAAGCACCACAGCATCCTCACAACTAAAATAAACCGAGTAAGTTCCAGGAGCCACCACAACCCGCATAATGTGTATCATACATCGGGTATTATACCTCAAGGCATTATATCCCATACACTGAGTAGGGATCCTCAAGCCATCACAGCCTATACACGTTACACCTATAGTAGTCCATCGGATACTATGTCCAGAATATATGTGTGTGAAATTGTAACGACATGAAATTTTGAATAAATCTTGTTTCCTAATTTTTTGTTTTATTTTATTTTATTTTTATACTCAACAAAAATGTTTCATTTGATAACATGAGTATAATTAAAATGTGACCATTGGGTTTTGACTGTTATATGACCATTGGTCAATATGACCGCTGGAAACTAAAAATTTTGATTATTGTCTCTGAATACAAGTAATCTTGGTTAATTAATATAGAAAGATGATTTTATGGCCTCACCCATTAGTCTTGGACCGATTGAAGCCCATATAACAGAACTTGGGAAGGAGGTAGCACCACTGGGCTTTACTTTGGACCGAACCAAAGCTGAACTTCATCGTGTGAAGCTAGAACAGGATAGCCTTCGTGAGAAGTTCAAACTGATAGAAATTACTACTCCTGCAATGTTGGCTGAGCCTCCCTTGGATTCTCTCACCTTAGCACACCTTACACTTAGGTCCTATGCTGGTGTGATAATGGGCTATGTAAGGAGACCGTAACTGGCTTGTGTAATCCTTTGTTTTAAATAAAAATTTGTTTTTTTTCTTATGATGATGTTTATGACTTTTCAAATGTCCAGATAAATATAGTATGCATATTTTTGGTGAATTTTAGAGAAAGGATATTTTAAAAAAATGTTTATGTAATCCTTAAATAAATAATAATGTGTAATGATTTTCAAAAAATGGTCTTCTATAATTATGTTCAGTACAAAATTTAGAGTCTAATAAGATCAACATATCTTTTGATGAATAGTAAATTATGAATAGTGATTTTATGCTTAGGATTAGAAAATTTTCCAAATGGATTAGTAATCTCACTTAAAGAAAGTATTAATATAATCTAGGCACCTTGATTAAGTAATGTGATTCAATAAAATGGTTAAATAACGGTTTCATAAATTATTATTGAAGTATTAGTTTTTTCGGGTGAATATTGTTTTTTAATTAAAAATTAAATTAAAAATATTAATAAAATTATTTTTATAAAATGGATTTCATTTTTGAACTCAGAGCATTGATATTATGTTAAGGTAAATTTTGGGGTTTATTCTGAAAAAAATGAGTTTTCGGTGAATAGTTTATTTATTTAAAAAATAAATTAAAATTATTTAGAAAATTATTTTTATAAAATGGAGTTCATTTTTGAAATCATAGAATTGATATTTTGTTAAGGTAAAATTTTGGGATTTTTCTGAGAAAGTTGAATTTTCAGTGAATAGTACAAATACAGTTTTAGGGTTTCGGTATGTTTAATGACATCATAACTGTGTCATGATGATTTCATGAGATATTTACTGGGTTGGCCGACCATATTTGATGAATTATTGTATTGGGGGCCCCATGTGGCCTAACATCATTGGAAATATCTTGGAAGAGCACATGGTTTTGAGAAACCCACTTATGAGGTGTCCCTTGGCCATTAATGCCTTGTCCCCTCACTTTCCCTATAAATACCAAGAGATTATATCATCCTTTGGACTAAAAAATCATTCTCAACGATGTTCTGGTCTCCTTACCTCTCAAGGAGTCCTCCCAAGGTTCCCCCAAGCCCTCAAGGTCCAAACCTTTGAGTTTTAAGAGTTACGTTTTAAGGTAAGGGATCTGACCTCTCTCTTTCTTTTCAAGTAATCTCTTTGATGTAATTCCTTTTTTTCTCCATGTTCTTATGTTGTAGGATGTTATTTTATATTAAATATACTGTTCTATTTATTTTAATATGATTAGATACCCCCTCTTACTCTCATCATTTCATTTTATGAAAGTTTTAGTGGCGTCGTTAGGCTGCTGAAATTCTTGTAACGGATTCTTTCACCCTTCTCATTTTCAAGTTCTATTTTCTTTTCAAGTATTTCAAGTTCCTTTTTATTATGTTGGGGTATGATATCTATATCTATCATACTGATCTTTTATGATCATATGAAGAGATACCCCATTTGATCTCTTCAATTCAGTATTTTGATGTTTTAAGTGGTGTCGTTAGGCTGCCGAATTTTTAAGGGATTCGTTCGCCTTTCTAATTTTTCAAAGATCTAATTTCATGCCAAGTATTTCAAGATCCTTTTTTATTATTTTGGGGTATGATATCTATATCTATCATACTGATCTTTTATGTTCATATGATGAGAGACCTTATTTGATATCGTCAAATCATTTTTGTTTAAGTTTAAGTGACGTCGTTGGGCTGCCGAATTTTCATAAGAGAAATCTTATTTTTGTCTTCCTTTCATGTTCTTAATTTCATATGGTATATCTTTAAAATTTTAATACCATGTTCTAAAATTCTTTATATTTTGTACCTATACTGTTTTATGGGTCATTTATGAGTGTTTTACCCATGTCCCCTCTCTTTTCAATGTTATCTAAAACCTCGAAACATAGCCGTTATGCTGCAGAATTTACGTCTCAAAATTTCTCTCTCTTTTTCTAAAGTACTTTTATTTTATTAAGTGAATACTCAAATATATTTCTTAAAAATGGTTATTCACATATATAACAAAATGTTTTATTTTAAATTCTGGTATTTACATACATGAGACCCGCTCTCCCCTTCCATGGGTTTAAATTGACGTAAAGATCATGTATTTAAAGAAGTTTTTAAAACGTTATGATTATGAAATAAAACCCATTTATTTTATGATTTATGGGTAGTTTATGAAATTATTTATGATGATATATGTGGCTGACATGATAATAATATAAAATTTAATGGTTCGCCTTGATAGCGCTCCAATGCATTGGGTAATGATGCAACCACTAGAGATTATAATTTTCACGATATCTTGGTGAATAACCATGGTAATTTTCAAATGAAACATTGGGGATGGACCTTGGTGATATTTTCATGATTTTCTATGTTAAATTATGTAGCCACATCATAATGTTATGAAAAATGTTATTTTTATTTTGATATGCCACATGATTTCATTCTCGTGCCTTAAAGTTCTTTTTCATGACATAGTTGATGTATCTCAAGTTCACATGTTAAATGTTTCTCTTGTTCCCTTGCTTGGCCTTCTGCTCACCCTTTCATTTAATGTATGTCCCTAGGTTATGAGATGCAGTAATGAACCTAGGATGAACTTATGGAGAAGTCCTTCAAGTGTTTAAGAAGAATGTTTTATGTTGATTTCATGTATTATGTTCCTAGTTTCCAAGAATCTAAACCTTAAAGATCCTCAGTTTTGTGTAATGTAATGAAATTTTATGTTATAAAAAGGTGGTATTCTATAGTTGGTATCAAATGATTGTTTAGTTATTTGTGGAAATTAGGATATGAAAACTTTAGGAAGAAACCTATAGAAATGTTTAAATATAGGAAATCTTCCTGGTATTTTGGTGAGTATTGAGTAAGGGGTTTCCAAGAAAATACATCCCTGTCTGGATACGAACAGGTAGAGGTGGTGCTGGCACAAATGTACATAGGGGTAAAACTCGAAAACACTGCTTTGAGCTAGACTCGAATGGGAACTGGTAAACGACAGCGGGCCTTGCAGATCTCTTGGTTACGACACTCCTGGGGGATATTCTTTGGTAAATTCATAAGCTTAGTATGAACCATTGTTAAAGGAAAAAAGATATAATAAAATAATGATTCACAAAAGAATATATGATCATGGATAACCTAGATGGGAACCTAGGAGATCACAAGTTAGGGTATACTATTCTTCTACAAGTTATCCTTATATGCTTTAAGTTCCTTTTCATGATTATTGGCTAAGTATTTAAGCCCCTAATTATACTTTCTCTTCTTAGTTAATGGTGGGAAATGGAAGAAGATGTCCCAAAAACCAATATGATAGGAAATGCGACGATTGTCGTATTAATATGACAGAGATGATTAGGGGATTAAAAGATGATTATTATTTTGGAAGACGTTCACTATTTTGGGGACCCTATATGATCAAGGTAAATAGATTACTACGGTATTTTCATTGAGAGGTAAGGTTGACTTTTATTATGGAGAATCAATGAATTTAAGGTGAACTTATGGTAATATAGGTTACTTATGAAAATGATTAACCTATCTTGGGGAAAATATGTTTAGGTTAGTTACTTTTTTTATAAGATTTTAGGAGTGGTTTATGTTGTTTGTAGATGAACGATGATGTTTATTTTGGAAGACTATGTTATCAAATCCTTCATGTATTTGGGTTTCAATCTTAGTTTGGTTTATTTTGAGGAATTTTAAGAACCGTTATTTATGGAATGGTCTATGATGAACTTTGGGTAGTACCCTAGAACTTTGAAGATTTAAAACTAGTTTCCATTCCTATGGCATTCTTTCTTTTTGAATAGTTGTTTTACCTTACCCTTTCTATTTTTGGGATAATGTTTTAAGATAGAAGAAATATATAGTTAATGTTTTGTGGATCATGTGATTCTCTAGAAGATGATTCTTGTGTTTTGATGAGACCAAGTAGTTTTGAATGCTCATCGTTTGGAGAAAAGATTAGTTTTGGTAGAAACTTATTAAAGGATGAAACTCTACATGAAGGTAGGTATATTTCCTTATATTTTTGTTCTATGTAGTAAATGAATTCTTAAAAATTATGAAAAGAAATGTAAAACAAAAATGTTGTTGGTTTACTTTTCCTACGAGGTAATCAAAGACCGTTTACACACATTATAAGTTTGGGATTTTCTTGTGGTCAACATTCTCCTAATCATGTTTTCTATCACTCTCCCCCAAGAACTTGACCCTTTGTTTATCTTCCATATCCATGTTTTCTTCCATGGAATCCTAGTAAGGGTTTACTCGGGTGACCTTTGTGCTTCCTTTTCTTTCTTTTAAAGAAATAGTGTTACTGACTCTTTTTCCGATGTGGGACTTTCAATGAAATTTCAAAACCCAATTTTAAAAACTGTAAGGACGCAATTTCTTAAGGGGGGAAGATTGTAATGACCCTAAATTTTGAATAAATCTTGCTTCCTAATTTTTTGTGTTATTTTACATTATTTTTGTACTCAACAAAAATGTTTCATTTGCTAACATGTGTATAATTAAAATGAGACCGTTGGGTTTTGACTGTTATATGACCATTGGTCAATATGACCACTGGAAACTAAATGTTTTGATTATTGTCTATAAATAAAAGTAATCTTGGTTAATTAATATATAAATATGATTCGATGGCCTCACCCAGTAGTCTTGGACCGATCGAAACCCATCTAACAGAACTTGGGAAGGAGGTAGCACCACTGGGCTTTGCTCTAAACCAAACCCAAACTGAACTTCATCGTGTGAAGCTAGAACGGGATCGCCTTCACGAGAAGTTCAAACTGATAGAAATTACTACTCGTGCAATGTTGGCCGAGCCTCCCTCAGATTCTTTCACCTTAGCAGACCTTACACTTAGGTCCTATGATGGTGTGAAAAGGGGCTATGTAAGGAGACCGTAACTGCCTTGTGTAAACCTTTTTTTTAAATAAAAATTGGGATTTCTTCTTATGATGTTGTTTATGACTTTTCAAATGTCTGGATAAATATAGTATGCATATTTTTTGTGAATTTTAGAGAAAGGATATTTTAAAAAAATGTTTATGTAAACCTTAAATAATTAAAAATGTGTAATGATTTTCAAAAAATGATCTTCTACAATTATGTTCTGTATGAAATTTAGAGTATAATAAGATCAACATAATTTTTGATGAATAGAAAATTATGAATAGTGATTTTATGCTTAGGATTAGTAATGTGACCAAATGGATTAGTAATATCACTTAAAGAAAGTATTAATATAATCTAGGCACCTTGATTAAGTAATGTGATTTAATAAAATGGTTAAATAACAGTTTGATAAATTATTATTAAAGTATTAGTTTTTTCAGGTGAATAGTGTTTTTTAATTAAAAATTAAATTAAAAATATTTAGAAAATTATTTTTATAAAATGTATTTCATTTTTAACTCAGAGCATCGATATTATGTTATGGTAAATTTTGGGGTTTTTTCTGAAAAAAAATGAATTTTCAGTGAATAGTGTATTTATTTAAAAAATAAATTAAAATTATTTAGAAATTTTTTTTATAAAATGGAATTCATTTTTGAAATCAGTTCATTGATAATTGGTTATGGTAAAATTTTGATATTGTTCTGATAAAGTTGAATTTTCAGTGAATAGTAACAATACAGTTTTAGGGTTTCGGTAAGTTTAATGACATCATAAATGTGTCATGATGATGTCATGAGATATTTTGTTGTTTGGCCGACCAAAAGTGATGAATTATTTTATTGGGGGCCCCATGTGACCTAACTTCATGGAAAATATCTTGGGAGAGCACGTGGTTTTGAGAAACCCACTTATGAGGTGTCCCTTGGCCATTAATGCATTGTCCCCTCACTTTCCCTATAAATACCAAGCCATGCTCTCATCATTTGGACTCAAAAATCATTCTCAACAATGTTCTAGTCTCCTTACCTTCCAAGGAGTCCTCCTAAGGTTCCCCCAAGCCCTCAAGGTCCAAACCTTTGAGTTTTAAGAGTTACGTTTTAAGGTAAGGGATCTGACCTCTCTCTTTCTTTTCAAGTAATCTCTTTTATGTAATTCCTTTTATGATCCATGTTCATATGTTGGGGGATGTTCTTTTATATTCATTATACTGTCCTTTTTATGTTCATATTATGAGAGAACCCCTCTTACCCTTATCATTTCATTTTATGAAATATTAAGTGGCGCCGTTAGGCTGCTGAAATTTTTGTAACAGATTCTTTCACCCTTCTCATTTTCAAGTTCTATTTTCTTGTCAAGTATTTCAGGTTCCTTTTTATTATGTTGGGGTATTATCTCTATATCTATCATAATGATCTTTTATGATCATATTATGAGATACCCCATTTTATCTCTTCAATTCAGTATTTAGAAGTTTTAAGTGGCACCGTTAGGCTGCCAAATTTTTAAGGGATTCGTTCGCCGTTCTCATTTTTCAAAGATCTACTTTCATGTCAAGTATTTCAAGTTATTTTTGTATTATGTTGGGGTATGATATATATATATATATCTATCATACTTATATTTTATGTTCATATGATGAGAGACCCTATTTGATCTCGTCAATTCATTTTTGTTGAAGTTTATGTGACGTTGTTGGGCTGCCGAATTTTAATAAGAGAAATCTTATTTTTGTCTTCCTTTCATGTTCTTCATTTCATATGGTATATCTTTCAAATATCATTACCATGTTATAAAATCCATTATATTATGTACCTCTACTTTTTTATGGTTCATTTATGAGTGTTTGACCCATGTCCCCTCTCTTTTCAATGTTTTCTAAAACCCTGAAACATAGCCGTTATGCTGCAGAATTTCCGTCTCAAAATGTATCTCCCTTTTTCTAAAGTACATTTATTTTATTAAGTTAATACTCAAAGATCATTCTTCAAAAGGGGTATTCACATATATACTAATATGTTTTATTTTAAATTCTGGTATTTACATACATGTGACCTGCTGTCCCCTTCCGTGGGGTTAATGTGACGTAAAGATCATGTCTTTAAAGCAGTTTTTAAAATGATAAATTATGAAATGAAACCAATTTATTTTATAATATATGGGTTGTTTATGAAATTATTTATGATGATATATGTGGATTACATGATAATAAAGACAAATTTAAGGGGTGCTCTGATAGCACTCCAATGCATTGGGTAATGATGTAACCACTAGAGATTACAATTTTCACGATATCTTGGTGAATAACCTTGGTAATTTTTAAATGACACCTTGGGGATGGACCTTGGAGATATGTTCATGATTGTCTATGTTAAATTATGTAGCCACATCTTAATGTTATTAAAAATGTTATTTTTATTATGATATGTCACATGATTTCTTTCTCATGCCTTAAAGTTCTTTTTCATGACATAGTTGATGTATCTCAAGTTCACATGTTAAATGTTTCTCTTGTTCCCTTACTGGGCCTTCTGCTCACCCTTTCTTTTGATGTATGTCCCCAGGTTATGGGACGCAGTAATGAACCTTGGATGAACTTAAGTATAAGTCGTTCAAGTGTTTAATAAGAATGTTTTATGTTGTTTTCATGTATTATTTTCCTGGTATCCAAGATGTTAAACCTTAAAGATCCTAAGTTTCATGTAATGTAATGAAAGTTTATGTTATAAAAATGTCGGATGCTATAGAAATAACCACAAGCCATTACAGCCCTCTACACACATATTTGGGAAAACTAACTGTTGTTCTTGTTGGCACATGTATCTACCAAGAGAAGAGAGAGGGGCCAAAGGGGGTAGTCAGCCATTCGTCCTCCCACGATAATATTGGGGAAAACACCCCCCCCCCCCCAGGGCTCAGAATCCCCAGGGTGTCAGTTTCATTTACCGACAGGGTGGAGTAGCTTATAGAAACACAAAAAGTACAGAATATATATATAACTCACATCCACACTATGGGCATCACCTATTCTTAGATACATTTGGAGCTAACGTCTCTCAGACTCCAGGCTGCTACTTCTAAGACTAGGTATCCTATAAGCACACAAAATTTTGAAGAGATTTGTTTGATTACTCCATTCTCATTTTATCAATTCCACTATATGTTAATTAATTCTTTAAACATTAATTAACCATGAAAAATTCCACGTTAAACTGAATTGGCATCACATTCAAAAATCAACTGCTATTTTTAATATTCACATCACCTTTAAATTCCAGTATCTCCCTCCCCATGGATTATCACCATTTAATCAAACATTCATTACAGAATTACTTTCCCATATTCCCAGGAATTCTAGAAAGGCATCCTATGCTACTAAACACAAAGGGGGCTCAACACGGTGAGTATATATTCTACCCGTCGAGTCTTTTCCACCTATAGCAAGAGCATAGACCCATTCTCCCTAGAGAGGCTAAACACGGAAAGCACGTGGCATACCCCGCGTGTCTTCACCTCCTTCGGAAGGAGGGTAAGCAAGACCATCTTCCTTGAGCAGGGGGGAAAAGTAAAGCAGATAAACAACCAAACAAAACCACCAACATCCATCCATCACATTCATCCCATACCATCATCCTTTGTGTCATCCCCAACACCCACATGCATAAGCTGATGCATCTCACCACCCTAGGTGTCAACCACTACCACAACCACAAGGCCCTATGCCTCCACATATCACAACAGCCATCCAGTCTCACATTACATCACAAGCCGTAGGAAAACAAACATCACATCAATGGGCTCTTGTCCCTTTAACAATCAAGCGGGTAACTCCGAATGCCTTAATGAAATTCTCACACAATCTATTCTTTAATCCATATTGAATTAGCAGATTTGTTATTCGATGGATCCAATTATGGGATACCTAATCAGTAAGCTATCACAATTAAATAACCATGCTTACTTCCCTACTTTGATTAACCTCATTTTACAACAACTACAATAATGACAACAACCAGAATCATTTTCACGCCTCTTTATCTTTATCCAATTAATTAACAATTAATTCTGGCTTTACGTTCATTATCAATTTCCATCAAGAATGAACAACTAATCAAAGAAAACATATATATCACTCTATCTAGAAAAACATGAGGCAAACTTTTATCATGGTACAAAGCAACAACATGCGATCAACCAATTATTTTAATCCGGTTCAAGTATTTAATTATGTCAATTTCATTGTGATCCAAAGGGCTAAATCATTCTAATTATACGATTTCACATATACAATTAGAGAAGCCATGAATCCCCTACCTCGAAGAGTTATTAATGTCCTTTATCCACACAATGGGTCACAATACTTCTCTCGCGACAACTGCATCCACCAGAGGATGCCACAGCACGACAGTACCAACCAACCCCAAGAAAAACCCATTAGAATCTTGGAAAATTACATGGTATAATATGGAAGGGAGAAAAAAGAGAAGATTATCCCCAAAAGAATGATGATACAACATACCTTATATCGAATATTGATCGATACAGCTCGGTTTCATCAAAACAGAGCAGAACCAATCCTAGGAGTAAAGATTGATTGTGAAACTCCTACATGAAGGATTTAAAGCTTCTGCCATCTCATAGCTGATAAAAAAGATGAAGAACATGTGAGAATGATATCTCGGCCCTTTTTAATGATTTAATGGGGCGAGAATTTATGATCTGGTTAATTCTCCATTAAAAACAGATCACATTAAACCCAAACGGTTTGACCAAGTAAAAACATCCCGAGCCATAGGAATAATTAATATGGTATTTATGGAATTTAAATCGGCCTTATGAGTCCATAAAATAAGGCTTTAAATTTATTTTACGTCAAAGGAAACGTCAAAGGGGTGAAACTGTAGGAAGCTGGAAACACTGTTCAAGTCCACCGTTAGAAGGTCACTGTTAGAAGGTTACCGTTCTGGAAACACTGTTCAAGTATACTGTTATCAGGTCACCGTTAGAAGGTTACCGTTCTAGAAACACTGTTCAAGTCTACCGTTAGAAGTTCACTATTAGAAGGCTACCGTTCTGGAAACACTGTTCAAGTCTACCATTATAAGGTCACCGTTAGAAGGTTACCATTCTGGAAACACTGTTTAAGTCTACCGTTATAAGGTCACCATTAGAATGTTACCATTCTGGAAACACTGTTCAAGTCTACCGTCATAAGGTCACCGTTAGAAGGTTACTGTTCTGGAAACACTGTTCAAGTCTACTGTTATAAGGTCTCCGTTAAAAGGTTACCATTCTAGAAACATTGTTCAAGTCGACCGTTAGAAGCCCACCGATAGAAGCTCGCCGATAGAAACACTGTTCACTGAACCTCACATATAGAAACATTGTTCACCTATCGATACTGTTCATAAAACTAGAATCATTGTTCACAGAACTGGACATTTTGAAAACTATTGGGGATAAATCACCTTGACCTCTCAGAACACCTCCATCAACACATTTTCACAAAGTAATGGACCGGAGAGGTCCGAGCCATTACATCAGATACCTCTCAAAACATTCTCATCCTCAAGAATTCAAAACGAACCTAAAGAGAGAAAAAAAAGAAACGGGGCCCAAAAAACCACCCATCGAGATACCTCTGTAAAGAGAGAAAGCCACAAAAAGGAATAAAACAAGATCATAAATAAAACATGAAAGGTCTAACCAAAAAGGAAATATCATTACATGAAAAGAGTTAAAAATTCAACAACTCTGGGTACTGAGCACGTATCTATGACTCACGCTCCTAGGTACTCTCCTCCATGCCACCTTGTCGCCATAAGACACGAACTAAGGGGATAGAACGCCCATGCGACACCTTCTTCTTTCAGTCTTGGATCTCCACAGGTCGCTCCTCAAAGGTTGCATCATCATCAATATCGATCTATCCCCAATCAATAACATGAGATTCATCATGAAGATAACGACGGAGCCTTGATACAAGGAAAACATCATGTATCTGACTCATCTGAGGGGGAAGTGCTACTTGATACGCCATAGCTCCAACATGAGCTAACACCACAAAGGCCCAACATACCAGGGAGAAATCTCACTTCCATGAACAATCCTTCGCTTCCCACAACGGGGAGTCACCTTTGGAAACATATGATCCCCAACATTAAACTCTAAGGGTGTCATTATTTGATCAACATATGATTTCTGACGATCTTGTACTGTCTTCATCCTCTCACGAATCACCTGAACCATCTCTGTTGCATTCTTCACTAGTTCTGGTCCAAGAATTGCTGACTCTCTGACCCCAGTCCATCACAACGGAGAACGACATGGCCGTCCATACAAGCCATCAAACGACGCATACCGATGGTAGAGTGAAAACTCTTATTGTAAGCGAACTCTACCAAGGGAAAGTGCTTCATCCATGAACCTCAAAAATCAATAAAACAAGAGTGCAACATGTCTTCAAGAGTCTAGATGGTTTGCTCTGTCTGACCATCCATTTGAGGATGAAAAGCAGTGTTAAGGCACAGTTGAGAACCAAAAGCATGCTGGAGACCTCTCCACACCTTGGAGGTAAAATGAGGATCTTGATCAGAAATGATCATCCAAGGTACTTCATGAAGTCTCACCACCTCCTCTAGAAACTGCCTCGACAAACCTTCCACTGAGCTCGACTCCTTGATCGCTATGAAGTGGGATAATTTTGTTAAACGATCCACTACCACCCATATAGAATCATGTCCTCCCGGAGCTCGAGGTAAACCTGTAACAAATTCCATTGAGATGTCCTCCTACTTTTACATAGGAATCACTAATTGCTGGAGAAGACCACCAGGAACACGGTGTTCAGCCTTCACCTTCTGGCAGACCAAACACCGAGAAACACACTATACAACAGCACGATTCAGCCGAGTCCACCAAAACCGACTCCTCAAGGATCGGTACATCTTGGTCACACCAGGATGTACTGCCAAGGGAAAACTATGGAACTCTCAGAGAACCATCTCGCGCATCGATATGTTAAAAAAATCATACTTGATACAACACTCGGTGTTGTTCATCCTCCGACCAACCATCAGGGGCCTCACCACAAACAACTATGTCTCTCCAAACATCCACATATGGATCACCCAACAGGGACTCTTCCACCTTCTGCATCAGGGAAGACAACACCATCATCTGGAAAAGGCTACCTCTACCTCCAACCTCTTCCAAATCAATATGCAAAGCTGAAAGTTCCTCCATTACTCTCCAGGTTTCACCATATTCACACACAACATCATTATGTGACATTCGGCTCAGAGTATAAGCTACAACATTCCCTTTTCTAGGTGTATACGATATTTCAAGGTCATATTCCTGCAACAACTCCATCCACCGACGCTGCCGCAAGTTCAAGTCACTTTGGGAGAAAATATACCTCAAACTCTTATGATTGGTGAAAACCATAAAGTTCTCACCAATGAGGTAATGTATCCAAAACTTCATAGAAAACACCACTGCTGCAAAATCAAGATAATGGGTGGCACAGTTGCATTCTGGGGGACGCAACTGCCGAGACCCATAAGACACAACTGAACTCTGCTGCTTGAGAACACAGCCTAGCCCCAGTTGTGAAGCATCACAGAAAACATCAAACTGGACTCCCTATTCTAGAAGACAAAGGACTAGAGCACTCAGAAACTTCTCCTTTAGATACTCGAAAGATACATGACACTATTCAGTCCATATGAATGCTTGATCCTTCCTGGTCAAAGCTGTCAGAGGAGTTGAAACTCGAGAGAAATTGGCTACAGATCTCTTATAATAGCCTGCAAGACCAAAGAA
The DNA here is from genome assembly GCA_963277665.1 of Viscum album. Lineage (NCBI taxonomy): Eukaryota > Viridiplantae > Streptophyta > Magnoliopsida > Santalales > Viscaceae > Viscum > Viscum album. The sequence goes on along the minus strand of OY728146.1, from coordinate 1,824,664,120 downwards.
ACTTCGCACCTCTGACACTGCCTTGGGGGCTGCCCAAGACACCACTGCTTCTATCTTCGACGGATCCATAGATACTCCCCGTTGGGACACAACATGCCCCAATAAACGAACTTATCGAGCCCAAAAATCACACTTCGACAACTTCCCAAACAACTAATGTTGGAGAATAACTCCTAAAACAGCTCGTAGATGCTATGCATGCTCCTCTTCAGATGTGGAGTACACAAGGATGTCGTTGATGGAAACCACAAAAACCTTGTCCAGGAATTCCCGGAACACAGCATTCATCAACCCCATGAAAATAGCTAGAGAATTCGTCACATTGAATGGAATTACAACAAAATCATAATGCCCATGACGACAATGGAAAGCAGTCTTTGGGATATCCTCATCCTTCACACACATCTAATGATATCCTGACCGTAAGTCGATCTTTGAAAACCATCTTTTACCCTTCAGTTGATTGAATAAGTCATCAATACATAGGAGAGGATATCAGTTCTTTATTGCCACTTTGTTTAATCAACGATAATCAACACACAACCGTGAAATGTCGTCAGCCTTTTTCATAATCAAAACTAGCGCACCCCATGGTGACACACTTTGACGAACAAAACTGCACTGCAATAGACCATCAAGATGAATACATAGATCTCGTAACTCGGAAGGGGCCATCTTATACGGAGACATAGAGATAGGAGATTCTCTTGGCTGTAGCTCGATCCCAAACTCGATCTCTCGTCGAGGGGTTAAGGCTACAACCTCTTCTGGGAAGACTTCAGGGTACTCCTCTATCACCTGAGCAAATGCCAACTGCTGAACCTCTGATAAACTCAGCATCATCTCAGCCATTATGTATGATAAGGATGGATCTCGTCTATGACCCATCCGAGGATCTCTCTCACCAACAAACACCACTTTCTCTTCATCTGCATCAAAGAAAACGACCTTCTTCCTGTAGCAATCCACAATATCCTGCACCGAATACAACCAATCCATGCTGAGTATGACATCATATTGTTGTATTCATAAACATAGGAAATATCCCCAAGAGCGGTGTTTCCCCAATACTAGCTAACAGTCTCTACATACTTCAAACAAGTCGGATCGACCTCCAACTAGCGTAGTCAACATCAAGGGAACTGGAAGCCTCTCTACCTCAAGTCCCAAAGCATGGACAAGGGTAGGTGATATGAAGGAGTGTGTTCCTCCTGAATCAAACAAGGAATAAAACAAGGTAGAAAACATGAAAAGGGTACCTTGAACGACATATGGCTCGCCTAGGGATGGAAACTCTAGAGCATGAAGCTGACGACGACCTCCTCCATGACCTCTCTGACCCTGATGAAGACCACCACCATGGTCGTGCTCTACTATCTAAGGACTGGGAGCATTATGGGGATTTCCTCTGCCTGCTCCATATACCCTCTGGTGATCTAAAGCTGGTGCAACCTGCTGCTGATTCCTCAGCTGGAACTGCCACAACGGAGGAACCTGGAGCATTGCGCCCGGTGCATGATGACTGCTTTGAAAAGTCGGCCACTACCAATGCTGATGACCACAACCACCACAAGAAAAACAAGTTCCTGATCCCTTGGCATAGGCCTGATAGTTGCCGCCTCCGTAGAAACGATATGGGAAGGGCTGGGACCTACCCCCAGGTGAACAGAAACTCTTCTGCCCTGAAAACCGGGATCCCCGGACCACATCTTTGCTTCATGAGGAATCAGAAATATTCCCCTCTTGTAACGATCTCGTCCTAGCGAAAGTCCTCTCAACAACCTCTGACCTTGCCAGCACCTCAGTATATGTCTTTAGCATAAATGGGGTGACCTGGTGCTAGATCTCTGGACACAAAGCCTCCTCAAAATGTCTCGCCCTGGCCTCCTCATCTGGTAACAGGTCTGAAGCATATAGTAGAAGGTTCCTGAAATAGATTCCATACTCTCGATCACTAGAGCTCCCCTGTCGAAGGGTAAGAATCTCCTGGCGACTGGATGCCTTCGAATACGGAGAAAGAAACTCGACTCTAAACCTGTCTCGAATCTCCTCCCATGAGTTCACTGACTCATCACGATCCCTGAGGAACAATAACCACCACTTCCTCACTGCTCTACACAACATCGTCACAACCAAGGACACCCAGTGTTCCTTCTGATCATGAATCGAACTGAAGCCTATCTCAACCTCCTCCAACCAGTCTTCTGTGACTGCATATGAAACGGAGCCCTCGTACTTCTGTAGACTATGGCTTTGAAACTCTCAGAGTGTCTTCCTCTAAGTGTCATCGTCATCAACCCCTACCCGGCGGCGATCCGCTGGAATAGCCTACTAGACATCTTCTATACAAACCTGAAGAGGACGTCGACCTGGAGCCGTACTTGTAAAATAACAAATGTTAGAGCTCCTAAGCCTAGAATATGGAAGACTCAACATTAATAAATTTATTTTTTTCTTTTATTAATTTAAGGTTAAGCTATCCCAAGGTCTATCAATTAAAACACATGTGCAATGAAGAATGATGCATGATCCTTTCCTAGGTCTCTACCCTGCAACCAGTATCACTTTGTTTAGTAGACATTGTAAACATAACGGTACGTACGTCAGATCATAGGGGGCCCTAAACGCCTATGTCTCAGCCGGTCTCTAGTGTTTACCTCACTTGCTAAACATGAATGACATTGTTGCCCTACCAACCCATGAAACCTCACGTGTGCCTAACTCCAAACTCCATCCTATCCCTCGACCAAACCTCTGATACCACTCTGTCATGACCCCCTCCCCACAAAGTGTACCCCTCCTGGGCCGGCAATGTGAGAAGAGAGATAATGACCCCAGAGTCCCGCCTCCAGTAGGCCCCGGGTTGGCGACTAGCACCGAGGGTATAATAAACACACAAATGGGAGGCATTACCCTCTAAGAGAACACATGCAGAAGAGAGAGATAGAATAGACTCCAACCAACTCCATCTCAGAACTGAAATATAAAAGAAAACTCAAGTGCACATATGGAATGTCATGCAAAAGTATTATAGGTGAAAGGGAAAACAAGAAGTACCCAAAAGAAAGTAAAACGACAGCGACCACAAGCCCGAACAACTCCTCCTCCAACCACAAGCTAGTAGTAACCACCTTGATCTCCATCATGCTCCATGTGACCTGAAAAATAGTTTATATATACATAGGGTGAGTATAACAGTATACTCAGTAGGATCCTCCCCAAGCTTCTCGTGAAAAAGTAAAGAACGCATGCTAAAGCCCAGTGAACTACAAGTGAAACTAATTCATCACCTAAACTATTATACTAAGTTCCCAAACTCACCATGGCTACTCTCACTAAGTAACACATACAAGAATATAGCATATAGTAAAGATTATAAAGGGTACCCCGCTACTACTTCCCCACTGGAATGCCGCTTTTCCCCAATGACATACGTCTTGTGCATCTCTCTCCAAAGGCTTTCCCACAGACACCTGGGCTATGCTCCACAATCTGCACCTTGTGCAGTACAAAGGATTGCCCGCAGACACCTAGGCAAAGCACCACACCATCCTCACAACCAAAAGTAATCGGGTATGTTCTTGGAACCACCACATCCCGCATAACGTGTATCATACATCGGGTATTATACCTCAACCCATTATAGCCCATACACCGAGTAGGGATTCTCAAGCCATCACAGCCTATACATGTTACACCTATATTACTCCATAGGATACTATATCCAAAATATATGTGTGTGAAATATCCACAAGCCATGACATCCCTCTACACACATATACGAGGAAACTAACTGTTGTTCCTATTGGAACATGTATCTACTAAGAGTAGAGAGCGAGGCCAAAGGGGGTAGTCAGCCATTCATCCTCCCACCAGAATGTTGGGGAAAACACCCCCAGGGCTCAGAATCACTGGGGTGTTAGTTTCCCTTACTGATAGGGTGGAGTAGCTTATAGAAACACAAAAATTACAGAATATATATATATAACTCATATCCACTCTATGGGCATTACCTAGTCTTAGATACATCTACAGCTAACGTCTCTCAGACTCTAGGCAGCTATTTCTAAGACTAGGTATCCTATACGCACACAAACATTTGAAGAGATTTATTAGATTACTCCATTCACATTTTATCAGTTCCAATGTATGTTAATTAATTCTATAAACATTAATTAACCATCAACAATTCCACGTTAAACTGAATTGGCATCACATTCAAAAATCAACTGCTCCTTTAAAGATTCACATCAACTTTAAATTCCAGTGTCTCCCTCCACATGAATTATCACCATTGAATCAAACTTTCATTATAAAATTACTTTCCCATATTCCCAGGCATTCTAGAAAGGAATCTTATGATACTAAACACAAAGGGGGCTCAAGACTGTGAGTAGATATACTACCCGTCGAGTCCTTGCCGCCTATAGCAAGAGCATAGACCCATTCTCCCTCGAGAGGCTAAACACGGAAATTACGTGGCATACCCCGCATGTCTTTGCATCCTTCGGAACGAGGGTATGCAAGACCAGCTGCCTTGAGCATTGGGGAAAAGTAAAACAGATAAACAACCAAAAAAACCATCAACATTCAGCCATCACATTCATCCCATACCATCATCCTCCGTGTCCTCACCGACACCCACATGCATAAGCTGATGCATCTCGCCACCCTAGGCGTCATCCACTACCACAACCACAAGTCCCCATGCCTCCACATATCACAACAGCCATCCAGGCTCAGGTTACATCACAAGAAGCATGAAAACAAACATCACATCAATGGTCTCTTGTCCCTTTAACAATGAAGAGGGTAACTCAGAACCCCTTTAAGAAATTCTCACACAATCTGTTCATTAATCCATATTGACTTAGCAGATTTGTTATTTATAAGTTCCAATTATGGGATACCTAATCAGTAAGCTATCAAAATTAAATAACCATGCTTACTTCCCTAATTTGATTAACCTCAAATTAGAACAACTACAACAACTACAACAACCAGATTCTTTTACATGCCTCTTTTTCTTTAGCAAATTAATTAACAATTAATTCTAGATTTACTTTCATTATCAATTTCCATCATGAATGAACAACTAATCAAAGAAAACATAGGTGTCACTCTATCTAGAAAAACATGAGGCAAACCATTATCACGATACAAAGCAACAACATGCGATCAACCAATTCATTTAATCCGTTTCAAGTATTTAATTAGTTCAATTTCATTGTGATGCAAAGGGCTAAATCATACTAATTCTAAGATTGAACATATACAATTAGTGAAGCCATGAATCCCCTACCTCAAAGAGTTCTTGGCGTCCTTTATCCACACAACGGGTCACAATCCTTCTCTCGTGACAACTGTATTTAGCAGAGGATGCCACGGTATGACAGTACCAACCACCCCCAAGAAAAACCCATTAGAATCATGGAAAATTACATGGTATAATATGGAAGGGAGAAACAAGAGAATATAATCCCCAAAATAACGATGATACAACATACCTTATATCGATGATTGATCGATACAGCTCGGTTGCATCAAAACAGAGCAGAACCAATCCTAGGAGTAAAGAATGATTGTGAAACTCCTTGGTGAAGGATTTAATGGTTCTAGCATCTCATAGCTGATAACAAAGAGGAAGAACAAGTGAGAATGATATCTTGTCCCTTTTTGAAGATTTAATGGGGCGACAGTTTAATATCCAGTTAATTCTCCATTAAAAACGGATCGCATTAACCCATGCAGTTTGACCAAGTAAAAACATCCCGAGCCATAGGAATAATTAATATAGGATTTATGGAATCTGAATCGGCCTTAATATTCCTTAAAACAAGCCTCTAAATGTATTTTATGTCAAAGGAAACGTCAAAGGGGAGAAACTGTAGGAAGCTGGAAACACAGTTCAAGTCCACCGTTAGATGGTCACTATTAGAAGGTTACCGTTCTGGAAACACTGTTCAAATCTATCGTTATACGGTCACCATTAGAAGGTTACCATTTTGGAAACACTGTTCATGTCTACCGTTAGAAGGTCACTGTTAGAAGGTTATCATTCTGGAAACACTGTTCAAGTCTACCGTTATAAGGTCACCGTTAGAAGGTTACCGTTCTTGAAACACTGTTCAAGTCTACCGTTATAAGGTCAACGTTATAAGGTTACCATTCTGGAAACACTGTTCAAGTCTACCATTATAAGGTCACCGTTAGAAGGTTACCGTTATGGAAACACTGTTCAAGTCTACCGTTATAAGGTCACCGGTAGAAGGTTACCATTCTGGGAACACTGTTCAAGTCTACCGTTATAAGTCCACCGATAGAAGCTGATCAATAAAAACACTGTTCACTGAACCTCATCGATAGAAACACTGTTCATCTACCGATACTGTTCATAAAACTAGAAACACTGTTCACATAACTGGAAATTTGGCAGTGTTGGCGATCAATCACCTTGACCTCCCAGAACACCTCTAACACCACATTTTCTCAAAGTAATGGACCAGAGAGGTCTGGGCCATTACAGTGATTCATATTAATTAAAGTTATTTATTTCATATTTAAAAATTAAAAATAAATTTAGAAAATATTAATAAATTAATTTTGTTGATTATAATCAACTAAAGTCTTTCATTATATATATTTACACAAATCCATGCCAAAAAAACTTCATTTATTTGTTAATATGACTTTTCTTGCCTTGTGTAAGCATTGATTGAGAATTTGGATAAGATCCATGATATATAACAAAAAAATGAGAAAATAGAAGAAACAAAAAACACTTTACATAATAATTATTAAATAATTCATGAAAATAATTTTTATCAAACAATTATTATCTATAAGAAACCAAATTTGACTTTTAGAAAGCTAAGAAAGCACTACATTGACACTGAGAATGTTTATTATACTTATCATGAATGAAATAATAACGTACACTTTTGAATAATTTATTGAAAAATATTTAAAATATAATTTCAAAATTTTTCATTATATATTTCTAATAAATTTAATATCATATTTATGTATTGATATTGTTAAAAAACTGTATTTAAAAAAACTAGGTTTTTTACTATTCACTAAAAATTAACTTTTTCTGAAAATTCACAAAATTTCACCATATTCTAAATTTGATATTATGATTTAAAAAATAATGTTCATTTTCTCAAATTAATTTAGTAAATTATTATGAAATTAATTATAATATTTCTTCATAAAAATTTAAAAAAAAGCAGAAAATATTTTTCTGAATACTAAATTAACATTATTAAAAAATTACATAATTATTTTATAATCATCTAAAAATAAATTTATATTACATTTTTATTTAAAAAATAAATCATTATAAATCACAATAGCTAAAATAATGGAATGGTTTTAACTATCACATGTAATCTATAATATTTAATTGTTTTTATTCATCTTGTGGAATAGCTTATATGCTATCCAACATAGTCTTTTTTTAATCTCAAGATGTTGCGTTATCCCCCCGCCGTAAATGAATTTAACCATCAAAATTATTTCATTGTAATTAATAAATATTATAATTTTAATATTCATAATTATGAACGTCTAGAACTTATAAGGGAATTTTATTTTCTATTTCTTTTAAACAATCACACCCAATCTCTAAGGTTTCATAGACTATTCTTATGATACCAAATGTAAACACCTAATCTCACACTTCATGATTCAATGATAAAAATATGTTTTTTAGTAAATTTCAACTAAAAAATAAATAGTACTTTATAAAATCAAGTACCCTTTTATGTCTAGGTTTCTAAGGATTTGAAAATCATTAAATAAAATTATATTTTTATAAAATAATTTCCAAATAAATAATTTGATTCATCGACACTAGAAGCATAAACATTAACTAAATTTGTAAGGACTCATATTACTATCACTTTAAAGCATATTATGGGAGAAAATCTCACTAAGGGACATAAAAATTGTAATGAAACTATTAATCCATGAATACTTATAATCATATGAAATAATTGTCACAAACATATACTTCTCACCCTTACTGTATCATTTACAGACTTTGTGAAAAAATAATATTTCTAAAAAATATAGAAATCATAAATAAATTATTTATGTATCTTGTGGAATCATTTTCATACCATTATTTCTTATGATTATAACCCTCGTGACTACCTCAGGATTTTTAACCCCCACAACTACCTTATAATGTGACCCGCATGACTACCTTATGATGTTACCATTGTAGTTAGACATTGATTAACCAAAACTGTTATAATCCAACATAAAAATAAAAAATTATTTTTGGGGTTATCATGTGCCAACCCATCATAATAAACAATCTATAAGTACCATAACATATTAATTAAACAAGTATACATAAATCATAAAAATCATTCATTGAGAAAAAACATTTACTAATGGAACACTACACACATTAAAAGGTAAAAAGTTTCCTTGATAGTAACCATGTGATAATTTAAATAAAATATTAAATTATTTTGGAGTCATGATAGTATAAAAATCTATATATTCCTTATATTCTTAAAAACATTCATTGTTTATTTTATAAAAATAGAAATTTGAAGAGGATTTTTAAAAGTCACTTACCATAGGTTTCAGTTCCTTAAAATGCGTTCAAACATAATGTAAAATGGCTTTTTGAGTCTAATTAATATATTTTATAACCATATAAATATTTATAATACATTAATGATCTACTTATAACATATCCCCACCCTTTGATTTAAATATTTTTTATTTTCATTATTTCGGGTGTGTTCGTTTCAAGGTTCCAAGGGTGGTTCATTATGGATTTTAATTCCAAATAGAAATAATACTCCCAAATAAAGAACACACACACAAATATATATAAATATATTATTTTAAAAAATTATAAGTGAATTTAAACTTTCCATGAATTTGGTAATGAGAATGTAAATCTCATCATCTACAAAGCTGATGAGTTGACACACAATGGAAGGCAATTTTTTTAAGACTAAAAAAAGAAATTAGAGTTTGATGATAGATATACCAATAAAAAACAAAATTATAGTATATATATTATACTAGAGTTAACAAGATAATTTTTATGGAGGAATATGATATGGTATAAGTGATATAGAATTTAAAATGGAATGATGAATTTACCTCTACAATATTTCTCCTTGAGAACCTCCGTAGGGAATTGGAGTTAGATTTTTTATAAGAAAATAAAAATTATAATGTGTAAATTTATGAGGATATGTGAATTATTTATTATATTTGTGTTCAAAATTACCTATGTTTATGAAACTAATTGAACTAAAGACCCCCCTTTTATAATTGAGGTGAGTGTAAAATTTGAAATTACTTAAAATATGAAAATATACTATGTCTAATATAATGGTAATGACTTCAAAAAGGTATAAAAAGATAAATTGAAATAAAATTTTGACATAATATTATTATATTTGGCCGGAATAATGATTATTGGTGATTTATAAATGTTTAAAAAATAGTATATGCATGAAAAATAATTTTGGTCAAATTAAACATTATTCATAACAATGACTTTAAAACAACGACAGTGTTCTAAATTAGGAATGAATAATTTATTATATTATGTACATATAATATTCATATATAAAAATCATTGGAAAAATTATAAATATGAATTATTTTTAATATTATTAATATCATTTATTTGGTTTTTTCATTAATTAAATATTTTTTGCATCATCATTGTGCAATCCATTATCGAAATTATTTATTAAAAAAACATTTAAAAATAAATGTAAATTGATAATATAACATTATTAGATATAAAATTTTAATTTATTTCCAAATATCCCTTCTATAAATACCATATATAAAAATTCAATAAGAATTAAATTCTATAATTTGAACAGTTCGACATTCTTTTAAAAAACACTATAAGGATCTTAATCATATCCAAATGAATCTATCTAGTAATTAATTAAATCATTGGACAAATGAGTTTGATATATAATAAAAAAATAAAATAAATCTTTATTTTTTATAATTTAAAGGATCTTATAATTTTAATTAGAATCATTTTATGAATTTTTCATCAACTTGAACAAACACTCCATTATTGTTGCATAAGAAGAAATGTACATTATTTCATATATAAGAATTAAAAAAATTAATATAATTTAATAAATAATTATTTTGGTTAAATATAATCATTTATATTAGTTTATTATGTATATTTTCTCATATCTATGTCAAGACAACCTCTATAATTTGTTAAAATTACATTTCATACAATATACTAGCATATTATATGATTTTTGATAATACTCATTTTATATACCTATATGATTAGAAAATATATGAAATAAATAGAAAATGTACCTAATAATTAACAAATAAGTCATGAAAATAATTTTTAGTAATCAATTTTCATCAATAAATAATAAAAATTGACTATGTGAATGTTGTGCTGGCAGTACATTGTGACTGAAATTGCAATGCATTCCAAGGTATCTGATCACTTTATAGTGTTTTTATGAAATCGTCTTGATTTTATTATGATATATATGTTTAAAACATCTGAAATGAATAAATTAGGAAATTACAATACAAATATTATACAATATTAAATTTATAACATGTAAATTATAATTTATTTCATGATAAGTATAAAAATCATTGTTAGTGTGGTGACCATATAAACCATGACACATACCCACTATGGTGAGAATTTGGTTAAAGGCATTATATTCTCTCATAAAGTTCCACTTATAGTATAATTACTTATTCTACACTGACATTAACCCTTCCCACAGCATTTAAACACAACAAAAAAGCACTACAACAACTAATTAGGCATATAAACAACCTTATGAATAATAGAATCAATTGAATTCATGTCTGATTAAATATTAACCAAACACCCCAATTTTCCTAACTCAAAATTTGAAATTGTAATTGAATCCACTAACTCATAATGATACTTGATAATACATACTATATGAAAGATTCATCCAGATGTAGTGTTGATAATAGTCATTCTTATAAAATATATACTGATATATAAATTAAAAATCTTTATAATTAATCTTTGAGGTTTGAAATCCTATAAGGCCCACATTTGTTATGTCATATCATGTGGAATAAGGGTTTAAATGCTAATATAAATTTTACATAATGTATCAACATTGGCCACAAACCATATATTTTGGTAGCATTTTTTATTTTGTGTACATGAGCACATTATATGTTATTGCATTAGACCCACTAGACGTGTGTTCCAACATATAATAATTGTGTTATATTTTATTAAAATTCATATTCTAAGAGTAAAAAATATGTATATAAAAATTTTAATATTCCATATTTTATAATGTACATGTCATTTATTGAGGTATTTTGACATGAGATCCTCTGATTGAAATAATCGTTCATTAAAAAGGATCATACACACCATTTACCATACTATGAAATGATGTGTGGGTTAAACCAAAATATTTTAGACTAACGGTGGAATATTCCATTAAAAAATGATTCCAATATGTCTCATACAGTACATTAATTTCATGATATTTTTGTTTCTTAGTATTGTCTGTATTTTATCATTCGAGTGATTTCATGGAAATATTGAGTTGGATATTCAAATTTTATTTCACTATTAATTTTATGGTATGTGTATCTTAGTAAATTTTAGTGTTTCAATGTAATTCATTAAGTTGGGTAATCATAAATATATAGTGATGGGGAAGGATATTGGGAGAGAAAACGAGGCGAAACATGGGGCCAATAACTCTCTATCAATATACTAACACCAAGGAACAAGCCTTATATATACTTCATGTACTTTGTAACCACCTATAGCGACACCATATTTTTTATTCAAAAATGTAGTATATGTCGCCTCAGATGATTCACTTAATTGATCATAAGATTTAGACCCTCCATAGTGGTGGATTTTCCCTCAACAAATCTGATATCAAATTTGGTATCACCTCCCCACCACTACTACTGAAGGATAAATTAGAAATATTTAACATAATATAATTTTTTTTCAATGGGTTTCTATAGATAAATTTAATTTATTAATAATTTATTATATGTATTTTTTGGATATTTATAATAGATATTGAATACCTATATTTCATAGATAAATGTTCTTTAATAAAATATTGTTTTATCCTATTAAGCTGGTTTACTAAATTTTTTATTTTTTCTATTAGGGATTACTAAAGTGTATTTTTTTACTCTAAATTGAATAAAAAAATTTCCCACGGGAATTTTTTTATTTTAATGATAAATAGTTCAGTCTAGATTCATGTAGACATCGAACTGGCAGATTATGTTCTTTGTAATGATTAGAGTTTCACGTTGTTGGAAGTTTGTGAGATAGAATAGGAAGGATGGGAAATTAATCAATCTCAATATATAAGATACTTCCTCATAATTCAGTTTTAGGTAATGTGTATGTCCATTATTTATCATTATAGTATAACATTTTATTTTTTTGATAATTTTATGATTTTGGGATACATATATTATTTTCGTTTGTTATATATTTAAAGGATGCAATATTACATGTATAATTTTGTTGTAATGTGGATTTATTATGGTTTATAGTCTAAGGGAATCCATATTTTAGTCATTCCTTAATGGTTCATATTCATAGTACCCATCCAAATTGATGCATGTTTTTCATGACACACTCAACTTACTATTAGAAAAAGAGGGATCCTCATGTGTCAGGTTATATTAGAATTGAATTAGACAAGTTCAATATTTAGAGATGTATTTCAATTTAAGTTTTCGTGTTTTTATTGGAATTATATTTTTATAGAAACAATGATAAGGGGTGATGGGTTTTATTAAAATACTGTTAGACGTAGTTATTTATATGGAAAATTGATGTATCATTTTCAGAAGTCTCTAATAGCCTATTAGTCTTCTAAAAACACTATTGAATCATTTATATGGTTTAAATAGTATGATTCATGCATCTTATTGCACATCATTTGGGTATTTGTTTGTAAAATTAATGAGTTATGACATATATATATATATATTCCTTAATAAACATTGGTTCATTCTATCAAATATAGGATATAGCCTCATAAAAATCCATTCCAGCTTTTGAGATAGGGTTTTATGGATGTTATGCCATAGATTTACGCTCAAATAACAAAACATTTGAGTAAATATGGCTTATTATAATAAAAGGAAATTAAAAATGAGGTCATCTGATTGGGTTTTTTAGGGTTAAATCCACAAAATTTTAGTAGTGATACAATCCACCCATAATACATAAAATTGACCCCAAACATATAGGATGAATCTAAACATATGTTGAATGAGATTTGCAAGTTAGATATTCAAATTATTTCATGGTTTTAATATGAAATAAAGCCTAATGAAAAGTAGGATATGTTGAATTAATTTTCCTACCGTTTTCATCTATCCATGTCCCATACCAATAAAATGGTGGTTCATAGTATGTGTCATCTTCATGGAATTTATTTTCACTATGATTGATTGATAAAAAAAATTGATAATGAGGCTAATTTTTCATTTTAAAATATTAAAATCTTATTTCAATAGGAGTAATATCCTGAAATTATGAAGATAATGTGGGACAATTAAATAGAATAACTACAAAATTAAGGAATGAAAATCACTCAAAAAGTTATTTGTTTCATTAAAGATGTGAGTAAATATTATTATATGGTCCATAATTATTATCATCACTCTCATATGTTTGATTATTTAACTGTATTAGGTATTCAATAAAGAGAAATACATTTTTATATTTAAACCATCATAATAGTTTTTATGTGATCTTTATATTATTATAGTTTTTATGAGGATTTATAGTGAGGCTTTAGGTCAAGGAAATGATTTCCAATAGTAGATTCGCCTATATTAGCTAGCTCAAAACAACACATTGTATTATAGTATCATAGGTTGGAATATTCACAATCCTAGACCTATATGAATCTAATTTGGAATATCTAATTATTTCAACAATTTTTTGAGATCAAACTTCTTTTTAATATGGATATTAAACAATTTGGCAATTTATTTTCACACAAGAAGGGAAGTAGAGGATAGTCCTAAAAACACAGTGGATAGAAATCCTAAATAGAGACTGAATAAACACAAAGTACCTCCCTATGAATGATATGGCATAAATCCCTATAGATACCTATTTTAGAGGTACTGGAGGTGTAAGTGAAGTTATAGGTGGAAGACTATTTGACATACCACCACCAAAAACACCATATGGATCACGACAAGCTAATGTTGTGAGATGATTTCGAGGAGTTCATTGAAATAACGTAAAGGGATTTTATTGAAAGATTCTTGATGTGGTTCTTGGTAAAAAATATATATTCAAATTTTAATCTCATACACATCGATACTAAATCATGTTATTTTTTATTTACTACATCATTTATTCCATTATAATGTAATTCATGAAAATCTCATATATTGGCCTCTTTAGATAGAGACTTTATCAAGATGTGATCATCGTATATAATTTATCTTTAATTATTGTGATATTAAAAAAATATACTTTCCTAATATGGATATCATATAGTATACGAACTTCCATTATGTTTATATAGTGGGAAGCATAATATGTTTTTATGGAATTCATAGTAGAGGTCCATGTGCAATTAGGGGTAGAATAAAAATTTATTCACCTCCACCATCCACATTAGAAGGAATCTATATTGATCATATTATAAGATAACAATAGAGATGGTTCATGTGGTCTATAAGGGAATTTCAAGAACAAATCCTTTACTTGGTCTACATTATAATCATTATGTATTCTACATTCAAACTCATACACATTGATACATGTAAATGTTATTTATTTCCTTTTGCATCAATTTTTCCTGAGAACGAGATTATAGTAAAGCATATAGACTAAAATATTTTGTTAATGACACCTAGAAATGTAATAATCCATTCAATATTATTTAATATTAGTGTGATTTTAATCATTAGAGAGATATTTTTTCTTAGAACCACATCATGTGGGAGATGTGCCATAAAATCTTATTCTTTTCAAGGACTAGTAATATATTCTCTTAGACTAGATAGAGTCTCATTATCCTTTGGTAATATTTCATCAGTATGATGAGCCAATTATGAACAAATCTAGTGTGTTATACCCTCAAGAAAAAAGATTTGATCTTACCATATGATATTACAACTTGTTACCCTTCAAGTTGGGACCTCATATACGAGTTCCACTAACACTGTGAAGTACAATATACTAGAAGTCGTATAAGTGTTGATTAATTTTTAAAGAAAATCTAGATGTTTCCACCTATTCAAGATGATTGATTTTGTATAAATATTCACATTTGGATGACCTTGATATCCCCATAAGAATTATATATAGACTTGAATGGGCTAAGGGAATATTCTTACTAGGGATCTTTAAATGAATGGATTTATGTTTCTAGGGATGAATAGATATTAGAGATGGATCATAAAGGATATTGGTAACTATTATTGGGTCTTTTACCAATTTATTAATTGGAATTATATAATGTCAATATTTTTCAATTGATGATGGTACTTCTTTATTATTGATTGTTTGACAGATTATTTTTCATTTATTTTCTAGAATTGGACTATGTTTTAATTTTGGGTGTTACTTTTCATTATCATATATATATATATATATATATATATATTATAACTATTTATATGTGATGGATATACTATTATATATATATATTCATCGACGTATTTTTCTGTTTATAGTTTTATATTACAAGGCCCCCAATTTTGGATTAATTCTATATAAATTCTTATCTTCAACCACTGGATAATTGGGTTTCGTCCTAGCTAGGAACACTATTCTTACCGTGGCCCCTAGTAGGGTCCCATGAGTTGGTTTCTATAGTATTAATTAATATTTATATCTTTAAATTTTCATTTATTTATTTCTCTAAATATAATATAGTATCAATTGTTTACAAAATATTCTAACTAACGATAATTATTTTGAATGTATATTAATTCTATGATAGCTTTGTGTGTATACATTTTCATTATTTTTTTTTGTTTTAATGTTTTTATTAACACTGTTATTCTTGAGATATTTCTATTTATAAATTTTTCTAATGACAAAATTTTCTTTATATTTTTTACGGGGTGTTATTTCATTGAGAATTTTTTATATTTACATAATTTTTCATCCTAGAGATTTTAGATTGATTTTATTAGATTTGTAAGAACCCCGGTTTTGAGCTTGTAAGACTTTGAAATTCTCTTGATGTGATTCCAGAGTAGGGCATTCTGACGGCATGTGATTCTGAGCCCCGGTGTCGTTGGAATTAATTTTGGCATGTGTTCACACTGGGAGGTGTAAATAAATAGAATAACTCCTGAACAGTAGCTCGGACGGAAAAACCGAGGGCACCATTAAGTCTATAACATGTCGTTTACCCTAGGAGGGGTATAATTTTCGCGGGCGCGGGCCAACTGTGAAAAACGCCCCCAGGGGAATTTTCGTAATTTGGAGATCTCGGGCGTCGAATTTTATAACTCTTGAACCAAGGATAATATTAAAATTTAGAGGTTTCCATTGTGCTCAAGGCATGGCCTTTACGCTAAGGGAGTCTTAATCTCGGCCCTGACGAAAGATCGGGTACGGGCCGACGAGCGGGTGGTTAAGTGTTTTTTATTTAAACACACCACCCACCCTCTTCACCCCACCTTGTACATTCTTCCCTGGTGCAAGGGCTCTCAACAAGAATCCACCCTCTCCTCCATCACTCCAGCAAGGCGCGACAGCTCTGGCATCCCGATCGTGAAGCGTCGGGCAAAGCCCCCTGGGGTAGGCTAGTGTTTTATCTTTTCCATTCTCGCAATCTTCTTCAATTTAGTTTCTTCGCATTGAATTGTTGTCCAATCATCGAGCGAATCCCCTGGTTTTGTAGGTCTCGATTTTATCTTCACAATGATCCTTTAGAATCAATTTTTGGAGTCCCGGGGTTCCCGAGGTGGCCCCAGGATGTTTTCCAGCCAAATACCCCATATTTCCGGTGGATCTAGGGTGGTCTGGCAATCCATGGCGGTGGTGCGGCGCGTTCCAGTGGCGGCGGAGAGCTCTGGTACAGTGGTACATGCAGCGGGCTCCGGCACCAGGTAGTGGCGCGGCTCCTAGGTGGCGGGCTCCGGCTCCAGGCGGCGGCGCGGCTTGTAGACGGCGGTGTGGTGCTTCGAACGGGCGGTGGCAGTCTTCTGGGTAGACCGAGGTCGCGGTACGACCCATCGGTGGGGAACCGAGACCCGCTGGAAGCAAGTCTCCATGTAGACCAAAGACCGGCCATGGGGGCCGGTCCACTGAAGCGGGGACCGCAGGTCCACATCCGGCCCGCACGGCAAAGCCTCGGGCTGGCGCAACGAGCCGGCCGGCCCAGGCCGGTCCAGCCCAAGGGGCTTGTCCCCTCTGGCTTCCGACACCCGTTAATATCTCTACGGCTGGCTGTTTTACATGCCGTCTATGGTAGGGTAATCCTCGCCTCATGGGATATGTTTTTAAGTGGTTTCGGGGATTTTTAATTCCCGGAATGGGAGCTCAGTGGCGCGTCACGCGCGTTAAGTGCTACGCCGGAATTCTTTTTTTGGTTGGCTCGGAAACATCCGATTTCCGGTTTGAGTGCTGTCAGTGGTGATGTGACCCTAGAATCGAGTCGGATGTTTCCAATATGGTTTCGGGAATTGAAGAGGGAATTGAGATGTGGGTCCCATGGGCCGTCTTTGAGCTGCGTGCAGCGTTTTTGCGGCTTTTTCTCCAGATGTCCTTTTGGGGCGTATGATTTGTTGTTTCTGCGTGTCTTTCTGAGAGTATCGTGATGGCGTAGTTCACCCGATGAGTATCGGAGCCAGGGTGCGGGCCCCTCACGGGCCGACTACAGTGAATAGTAACATATTCACCAGTTGTCCGTTTCGGGGGAGTAAGTAGTCTATCTCGTGTGTTTTTCCACGATAACTGCAACGGTGCAACCCGTTGGAGCATGTAGAACCTACTATTAGATCATGTTAATGTGGGGTAGATATCTTCTTTTACGCACTCCGAACCAACGCATGGTGGTATTGTTAGTGAAACCTAGTGATGTTAGTAGTAGTGCAGAGCTATTTGGATGATTCTCGGTCTACCCTCCAGTAGGGCTGGGCAGTGGGTCACCCGTCATCTTGTTCCAGGTCTACCCTCTAGTGGGACTGGGCAGTGGGTCACCTGTAGACGTGTTCCCGGTCTACCCTCCAGTAGGGCTGGGCAGTGGGTCACCCATCATCTTCTTCTAGGTCTACCCTTCATCAGGTTTGGGTAGTGGGTCGCTTGTCGACGTGTTCCAGGTTTACCCTCCAGTGGGGCTGGGAAGTGTGTCACCCATCAATTAATTCCAGTTCTACCCTCCAGTAGGGCTGGGCTGTGGGTCTCTTGATGATGTATTAGGTTTTACCCTCCAGTAGGGCTGGGCAGTGGGTCGCCCGTTGATGTTTCAGACGTAGCCCTTATCATGAGGCTAGTTGGTGACTTTTTCTTCCGTGACTACCGGAGCGGGACCCTGATTATGCGGATCATTTTTGTGCCGGTTCTAACGTTACCTAAGGACCCAAAAAGAAGAGGGGTACTTTTTCCCACTAAGACACATCCTTGAGACACAACCTAAAACCGTGCGGGCGAGTCAGTGCCGCCCAAAGCGGATAGTATTGAAGTGCGGTGTTTGAGCCCCTCTGACTTGGGTTTCCTACGTTGACGAGACGAGATTCCGGGCTAGGAAAATGAATTCATTTTGAGATGATGGCGACTTACCCTAAGCTGAGCATGGAGATGGAGATCCCCTTATGCACTCGTTTGGGTTTCTTGTTGAGCATGTATATATACATAATTGGACCCCACATTTTTTCCCACTCCTTGGGGTTTGTGCCTACACATTTCTGTTGGGTTGAGCTTCACTCTACTTACTAAACTTTTCTATTGTTATTTTTATTCTAATGATCACCTCTTTAGTGCATCCTTTGTTTCTCCATCTTGCTTTCAAGGCATCCTACTAAGTATCTTTATTCTCACCCCTTCTTGGGCTTTTCCCACACCTGGTGTGCCCTTGTAGATGACGGACGGGTCAATCGTGACTATGAAGGACTATAGAGGCCACAATAGTTGGAGCATCATACCACTGTCGTGCTAGAGTATTCAGGTGGGAGTCTATCCAGAGGTATTCTTTTGTTCACCTGTCACTGGGTTGTGCCATCTTTGTGGTTGGGTGCGTGTTTTCCTTTTTTTACTTTTCAGTTTAGGTGTTAGTACTTCCAGCACTTTATTTACTCTTTTTAGTTGTTGATACATGACTATGGTTAGGGTATAACTTCTTGTCTATTGGTTTCTTTTTTTTACTCTGCACTACTGCGTCTTGTGGGCTGTGTTTGCATGAGTACATGTACTTAGGCGAAGGCTTCCCTGAGATTGTTATGCCTTTGGCGCTGGTTGCCGACATCTAGCCTATGGAGGCGGGCTTGAGGTAGTTGTAGCTCAGGACCTGTAGGTTCAGGTCATGAAAAAGTGGTATCCGAGGCATGGTTCGTTCCTTGGGGCGTTGTTCGGATGTCCCCCAAAAGGAATTTGTTGGGTCTTAGGTCAATTATGTTGACATTTCTCAAGAGCGTCTCTGAGGCCAGGGAATCCAGTAATGATACGGGCGGCCGACGTATCCCTTCACCAGGACCCTAATAACCTGCTTGTCGACTCGGTATGCTGCGACTTGTTGAATGGAATTTTGAAACATGCATCCCATAGGAAGGAGTATTTGACCATCTTTGTTTGAGTAACCTCCCATTTGTAATTACTGTTATGTATGTATATTCTTATCTGATCCTGGTATCCCTTGATAATTTTCAGGATTCCCCCACGATGGCAGCCATCCAGGTTACCCTCTCCTGCCCGTGATGACAATCTGGAGAGTGATGAGGTGTTAGTTCAGGGACGCTCGCGTGATCCCCTTCTGCCTAGTGTGTTAGCAGTATCCCCTGCACCTGAGAAGCGACAATTATTACCGGAGGCTCAGGCTGAGGTTGCATGCAGACTGAGCGCGCTTTGAGACTTTCAGCATCAGAGGCCGCTGAGGTTCTGTGGGGACCTAGATCCCCAGGTGGCAGAGGATTGGCTTGAGTAAGTGGCACGACTCTTCAAGCTGGTACAGACCCCAGCAGACCAGATGGTGGCCCTAGCTGCCAGTCCTTTCCCCAGGACAGCCGGGCGATGGTGGGATCTGGTGGCACTAAACCATGATGAGTCATCCCTCACATGGGATGGCTTCCAGCATCTTTTTCGGTAGGAGTACTCCCCCCTCGTGTTTTTGCTCCGTTCGGATCCAAGATCTTATGGATCTGAAGCTGGGAGGGATGTTCGTGTCCCAGTAATCGGCCCGGTTCACTGATCTTAGGTGCTACTCGCATGACATGATCCACAACACCTACTTCCGGGAACGGAAGTTCGAGCAGGGTCTTCGCAGGGAGATCCGAGCTAGCGTGGTGCCCTTGTGCATCCCCACTTATGCCGGGGTGTTGGAGAGGGTTCTTGTGACCGAGAGATTCTTGGGAGAGGGGAACCGGATAGCAGGACCTAGTAGTGGCCGTTTTAGAGTAGATTCTTCAGCAGGAAGACGATAGAGGGCTAGGCCTCAATTGAGGAGGCACTTCCATGAGCATACCAAGGGACAGGGTCGCACACCGCATTGGAGCCATAGGGTGCGGGGGCAGATAAGAGAGAGTCGATTCGATGCCTGTGACAGAATTGGTCACCTAACAAGGGATCGCCCGACCAGGCGTACAGATCAGCTGTGGAAGGCAGCGGGTGCACTGCATAGGTAGAGGCAGCGCCATGACCAGGGGTAACCTAGACGAGGACCCGACAGTCCTCAGGAAGGCGGCGCAGGCAGATCGGTAGGACCAAGAGGTGGGGGACGACATTTCGAGATTCCCCCACTGCCACCACCGGGCGGCCAATGACAGGCTCAGGGAGCTGGTGGTAGGGGTCGCAGGTAGCTTCAGGCCATGGGTGTTCGAGATTCTCCAGCACATGAGATGGTCCGAGGTACGCTTTGTGTTTAATCCACACTTTATTCAGTAATAGTAGAAACAGGCGCCATCCATTCCTTTATATCACTGTTATTTGTATGAGAGTTGCGGCTTCTAGTAGAGGTGCTGACACCTGCACTTAGCCTTGAGGTTCCTACGAGAAGTGCCTCGTTGGTGACTTTTATTTGCAGATAGTGCGAAATATCATTCAGGGGAAGGAGATTCAAGTGGGACCTGCTCTTCATCATGATGGAACCTTACGACGTCATCCTGGGCATGTATTGTCTTTCTATGTTTCATGCTCAGATCGACTGTCATCACAGACGAGTCAGATACGAGTTTTCTGATGGGACGAGGATCACCATCCTTGGTGAACGAGACCTCATGGTAGAGCAGATGGGTACTCTGAGCAGGAGACCCTGACCTTTTTCGCAACAGCTAGGGAGCATGGCTCTCAGAGCAGCGGACGCTACATGCACCTGGATCCCTACCCTGGTAGAGGACTACATGGACGTCTTTCCCGATGATGTTTCAAGACTACCTTAGAGGAGAGAGATGGAGTTCTTCATTGGCTTGAAGCTGGGTACTGCTTCGATATCTTGTGCAGCATATCAGATGGCACCCACAGAGCTTCGAGAGCTACAACTTCAGTTGGATGACCTTCGTGAGAAGGGATTCATCAGGCCCAAGGTGTCCCCCTGGGCAGCACTATTTCTATTTGTGAAAAAGGCAGATGGGATTCTATGACATTGTGTGGATTATCGTCGCCTGAATCAGGCCACAATAAAGAACAAGTACCCTTTTCCGAGGATCGACGACCTCTTTGACTAGTTTCGAGGTGCGAAGTGGTTCTAGATGATCGATCTTCGATCTGGCTACCACGAGTTTCGGGTTCGTGATGCTGATACTCCGAAGTTGGCCTTCCGTTGTTGATATGGGCACAACGAGTTTTTGGTGATGCCCTTTGGTGTGACAAATTCCCCTGCCATCTTTATGGCTTTAATGAACCAGATTTTCCAGCCGTACTTGGACCGGTTTGTGGTTGTCTTTATTGACGACATACTCATTTACTCGGTGATAGAGGAGGAGCACGCGGAGCATTTGAGGATGGTCCTAGACATACTTTGAGAGCACTATCTATATGGGAAGCTCTCGAAGTGCCAGTTGTAGATTCCCGAGGTTCCCTTTTTGGGGCACATCATTACAAAACATGGATTGGCTTTGGATCCCGCAAATTTAGAAGTGGTGCTTGCTTGGGAGCCTCCCAAGAATGCGTCTGAGGTGAGGAGTTTCCTTGGGTTGGCAGGGTACTACAGGAGGTTTGTGAAGGACATCTCTAGGATTGCTTCCCCTTTGGCCGCATTGAAATGGAAGTGGTGATCGTTTACCTGGACTGATTAGTTCCAGAAGGCCTTTGAGGAGTTGAGGAAGAGACTGACTAGTGCACCGGTGTTGAGGCTTCCAGAGGAGGGTGTTGAGTTAGTCGTATATTGCGACGCTTCAAGAGCTAGGCTCGGGTGCATGCTGATGCAGCATTAGGAAATGATTTCATATGGGTCGAGGTAGTTGACACCCCATGAGAAGAAATATGTTACTCATGATTTGGAGCTGGCAGCAGTAGTCTTCGCCTTGAGGCTATGGAGACACTACCTTCTTGTTGAGAATTTTGTGGTCTACTCAGATCACCAAAGATTCAAGTATATCTTCACTCAGAGGGATTTGAACCTGAGGCAGAGGCGCTGGCTGGAGTTTCTGCAGGACTATTATTTCAAGATAGTCTACACTCCAGGGAAGGGAAACATAGTAGCACATGCCATTAGTAGGATGTCCCAGGCTCACCTAGTGCGAGAATATTCAGAGCAGTTGGCTTCCCTTCGGCTGACCTTGGTGGAGCAGGAGGGTACAACTTTTCTACAGTCGATGGTGCTTACTCCTCCGCTCCTTGAGCGTGTGAGAGATTCGCAGTTGGGCTATGTCGATAGCTAGGTACTGCGTGATCAAATATCCATGGGCGATGGACCCGAAGGGTATTCTGAAGGAGGGAATCACAAGACCCTATTTCAGGGGTGAGTTTTAGTACCAATGGAGATGCGGGAGGGGGTGATGTGGGAGTTCCACACATCTCCCTTGGCCGTACATCCCAGTGTGGGGAATATGTACAGAGACCTTCAATGGCAGTTTTGGTGGACTAGCATGAAGCGGAGCGTAGACGAGTTCATTTCTCGGTGTCATATCTGTCAGCAAGTGAACGCAGAGCACCAGGTTCCGGAAGGGTTGTTGAGACCCCTTGATATCCCAGAGTGGAAGTGGGGTGACATATCTATAGATTTTGTCATAGGGATTGCGTGTACAACGATGGGGCATGACTCAATTTGGGTGATAGTAGACCGACTAACGAAGTCGGCACACTTCTTTGCTATCAGGGAGAAGAGCTCGGTGGAGAGTCTGGGACAGTTATATGTTCGAGAGATCGTCTGTATTCATGGAGTACCCTCGATGATCGTCTCCGACTGTGACGCGCGGTTTACATCAGGGTTATGGCGAGGCCTGTAGGAGGCATTCTGGACTCAGTTGAAGATGAGTACATCTTTTCACCCCCAGACAGATGGGAAGACCAAGCACACTATCTAGGTGTTGGAGGATATGCTGAGGGCCTGCGTGTCATACTTTGGCCGGATCTGGGAGTATCACCTGCCCTTGGTAGAGTTTTCATATAACAATATTTACCACTCTACTATTGGCATGGAACCTTTTGAGGCCCTCCGGGGGAGAACCTGCAGGTCACACTTGTGCTGGACGGAGGTTGGTGAGACAACCCTCGTGGGCCCAGAGTTGGTGCAGGCGACGACGGAGAAGGTGCAGGTCATTCATGAGCGGATGAGGACAGCTCAGAGCAGACAAAAGTCCTATGCACACCGGTGTCGCATGCCCTTGGAGTTTGAGCAGGGAGACCATGCCTTTTTGAGAGTCTCCCCACGACATGGAACACGAAGGTTCGGCCGAGGTGGCAAGCAGTCCCCGAGGTTCATTGGGCCCTTTGAGATCGTGCACCGGGTTGTTGAGGTTGCCTACCGTCTCGCTCTACCCCCACAACTGGATAGAGTGCATGATATCTTCAACATGTCATTGCTGAGGAAATACGTGCATGACCCCACGCACATCATCGACTGGGGAGAGCTGAACATTGAAGATGGAGCCACCTTTGCGGAGCACCCGGTGGTGATTGAGGACCGGAAGGAGCGGGCTCTATGCAGACAGACCATTCCCCTAGTTTGCGTGATGTGGCATCACGGGAGGGTGTAGGAGAGCACCTGGGAGCGGGAGATCCAGATGCGGGATCAGTACCCTTAACTATTTCTGTAGTTTTTTTTAGGGATGAAAAATGTGAAGGAGGGAATGATGTAAGAACCCTAGTTTTGAGTTTGTAAGACTTTGAAATTCTCTTGATGTGATTCTAGAGTAGGGCGTTCTGACAGCATGCGATTCTGAGCCCCAGTGTGGCCAGAAATAATTTTAGCATACATTCACACTAGGAAGGATAAATAAATATAATAACTCCTGAACGGTAGCTCGGACGGGAAAACCGAGGGCACCATTGAGTCCAGAATGTGTCGTTTACCCTAAGAGGGGTATAATTTTCGCGGGCGCGACCCAACTGCGAAAAACGCCCCCAGGGGATTTTTCGTAATTTTGCTGTCTCAAGAGTTGAATTTTATAACTCTTGAACGAAGGCTCAAATTAAAATTTTGAGGCCTCTATTGCGATCAGGGCATGGCGTTTACCCTAAGGGAGGCTTAATCCCAACCCCGACGAATGTTTGGGTACGAGTCGACGAGCGGGTGGTTAAGTGTTTTTTTATTTAAACACACCACCCACCCTCTTCACCCCTCCATGGACATTCTTCCCGAGCACAAGGGCTCTTAACAACTATCCACCCTCTCATCCATCACTCCGGCAAGGCGCGGCAGCTCCGGCATCCCGATCATGAAGCGTCGGGCAAATCCCCTTGAGGTAGGATCGTGTTTTATCTTTTCTATTCGCGCAATCATCTTAAATTTAGTTTCTTCACATCGAATAGTTGTTTGATCGTCGAGAGAAGCCCCTGGTTTCGTAGGTCTCGAGATTATCTTTACAACTATCCTTTTGGATCAATATTTTGAGTCCTGGGGTGGCCGGGGTGGCCCTGGGAATTTTTCCGGACCAATACCCCATATTTCTGGTGGATCCAGGGTGGTCCGGAAACACATGGCGGAGGTGCGGTGTGTTGAAGCGGTGGCGGCGAGCTCCGAAATGGTGGTGCAGGTGGCGTGCTCCGGTCCTAGCTAGTGGCGTGGCTCGCAGGCAGCGGGCTCCGGCTCCAGGTGGCGGTGCGACTTGCAGGCGGTGGCGCGGTGCTTCGAACGGGCGACGACGGTCGTCTGGGTAGACCGGGGTCGCGGTGCGACCCCTCAGTGGGGAACCGAGACCCGCTGGAAGCGGGTCTCCTCCTAGAACAAAGAGCAGCCACGAGGGCCGATCGGCTGAAGCGGGGAAGCAGGTCAACGGTCGGCCCGGCCGGCACGGGCCAGCCCAGGCCGGGTGGACCGGCCGGCTAGGCTGGTCCAGCCCAAGGGGCTTGTCCCCTCTGGCTTCGGACACCCATAAATATCGCTACGGGTGTCTGTTTTACACGCCGTCTATGAAAGGGTAATCCTCGTCTTGACAGGTATGTTTTGAAGTGGTTTCAGGGAATTTTAATTCCCGGAACGGGAGCTCGGTGGCACGTCACGCACGTTAAGTGCTACACCGGAATTCTTGTTTTGGTTGGCTCGGACACATCCGAGATATGATTTGAGTGTCATCAGCGGCGATGCGGCCATATCGTCGAGGCGGAGGTTTCCAGTATGGTTTCGAGCATTGAAGTGGGAATTGAGACGTCGGCCCCACGGGCCGTCTTTGAGCTGCGTGGATCATTTTTTGCGGCCTTTTCACCATATGTCCATTCGGGGCGTACGAGTAGTCGTTTATGCGTGTCTTTCGGAGAGTATCGTGATGGCATAGTTCACCCGACGAGTAACAGAGCTGGGGTGAGGGCACCTCATGGGCCGACTACGGTGAATATTACCATATTCAATGGTTGTCTGTTTTCGGTGAGTAAGTAGTATATCTCGCGTGTTTTTCGATGATAACTGCAAGGGTGCAACCCATTGGAGCATGTGGAACCACCTTTGAGATCGTGTTAATGTTGGGTGGAGATCTTCTTTTACGCACTCTGAACCAATGCACAGTGGCATTGTTAGTGACACCTTGTGATTTCAGTAGTAGTGCAGAGCTATCAGGATGATTCCGTGTCTACTCTCCAGCAGGGCTGGGTAGTGGGTCACCCGACGACACCTTATGGTCTACCCTCCAGTAGGGCTGGGCAGTGGGTCACCCGTTGTCGTGTTCCAGGTCTACCCTCCAATGGGGTTGGGCAGTGGGTCACCGGTCAACGTGTTCCGGGTCTACCCTCCAGCAGGGCTGAGTAGTGTGTCACCCGTCGTCTTATTCCAGGTCTACCCTCTAGTAGGGCTGAGCAGTGGGTCGCATGTCAACGTGTTCCGGGTTTACCCTCCAGCGGGGCTCAGAAGTGGGTCACCCATCGATTTATTTCAGCTCTACCCTCCAGCAGGGCTGGGCAGTGGGTCTCCTGATGATGTATTAGGGTTTACCCTCTAGTAGGGCTGGGCAGTGGGTCACCCGTTGACGTTTCATACATGGCCATTCTCATGAGTCTAGTTGGTGACTTTTTCTTCCGTGACTATCGGAGTGGGACCCTGATTTTGTGGATCAGTGGTGTGATGGTTCTAATGTTACCTAAGGACCCACAAGGAATAAGGTTACTTTTTACCACTCATATGCGTCCTTGAGACGCAACCTCAAACCGTGTGGGAGAGTCAGTGCCGCCCAAAGCGGATAGTACTGAAGTGCTGTGTTTGAGCCCCTCTGACTTGGGTTTCCTAGGTGGACAAGACGAGATTCCGGGATGTGTGGATGAATTCATTTGGAGCTGATGGAGACTTACCCTAGGCTGAGCTTGGAGATGGAGATCCCCTTACGCACTCATTTCGGTTTTTTGTTGAGAATATATATATATATCCATAATTGGACCCTACTTTCTTTCCCACTCCCTAGGGTCTGTGCCTACACATTTCTGTTGGGTTGAGCTGCACTCTCTTTACTAAACTTTTCTATTGTTCTTCTTAGTCTACTGCTCACCTCTCTAGTAAATCCATTATTTCTCCCTCGAGATTTCAGGGAATCCTACGGAGTATCTTTATACTCACCCCTGCTTGGGCTTTTCCCACACCTGGTGTGACCTTACAGATGACAGATAGGTTGATCGTGACTATGGAGGAGCATAGAGGCCACATCAGTTGGAGCAGTGTACCGCTGTCGTGCTAGAGTATTCAGGTGGTAGTCTATCCAGTGGTCTTATTTTGTTCACCTATCGCCGGGATGTGTAATCTTTGTGGTTGGGTGCATGTTTTCCTTATTTTACTTTTCAGTTTACGTGTCAGTACATCCAGAACTTTACTTACTCTTTTAGGTTGTTGATGCATGACTGTGGTTGGGGTATAGCTGCATGTCTTTTGGTTTCTTTTCTTTTACTCTGCACTACTACGTCTTGTGGGTTGTGTGTGCGTGCGTATAGGTACTTAGATGAAGGCCTCCCCGAGATTGTTACACCTTCGGCGCTGGTCCCCAACCACTAGCCTATGGAGGAGGGCTTGAGGGAGTTGCGGCTCGGGACTGCTAGGGTCGGGTCGTGACAAGATTAATAATAGTAATATTCAAAATACTTTATGAAAATTATTTTCTAGTCATTAAAAATATAGAAATATAATATGAATAATACAAATGTTCAATTGTTTAATAAGAGTTAACGGGTTTGGAAGGTTCCATAGAATTAATTTATTAATTAAACTCTATGTATTTGAGAGGAAAAATCTATATAATTTTGAATGTGAATTATGATTGTTTTTTTATGTTAGATTACGGGTTTTTAAGGATTTATGGTGGATGTCTTTGTAGACATATTCTATTAATATCATGCTTATGTACTATTTAAAATAATATTAGTTTATAGATTGGTTATATAAAATGGACAGTAATGGATTAAGAAGTCGATCTAATGATCTTAATATGTTTTTAATATTATAATTTATATGAAAGAATGAGTTATTTATATATTTTTAATTTATTATATGGATTTTTATAAAACTTAATTTATAGAAAAGAGTATGAATTATCAATTTGAATATATTTTCATTGTCTAGATTTCTATCCATCAAAGATAATGTAATAACTTCTATCATGGAGTTATTTTGGATTTAGTTTGTCCCATTTCCCTTTATTATGTTTCCAGTGATACCATTTTAGTGGTTTAGTTTTTTGATTAAATAATGTTAGAAAGAGTTTGATATTTATTTATTTATATTATATGGTATTAGGATTTTATTAATTCATAGTATGAGATGATGAAGGTTGTCGGAAAATTATGAAGAACCTAAATACTGATCATTCATGGGGTTTAAATTATAATAATTCAATTTGATGTTTTATTTATTTTTTTGAAATATACTCATGGTTACATTAGTTGTCACTGATACATTAATTCTAATTGGATTCCCATGAAGGAACCATTTGATAACTTTTACTGACCCACCAAAAAAGTAAAAACATTTATATTTCTCTTATTAATTGTTATAAAAGTGATGATGAAATTATTTCTTGAGAAGATACATTGAGTATTTATAATATCTTCGGCTTTCCCATGCCTTATATAGAGATATATTTAATGTTTATTTTAATTGTTTATGTTGATTTATATTGTATTAGTTTCATGAAATATATACATCTTCATATTATATTGATTAATAATATAATGATATAAAACACCACATTAATTAGATTGAATTTATTATAGGATTGGGGTTGCAAATCCATTCACATGGTTAATTCCTATTATTTTCAATTTTGTTCGATTAATACTAGACATTAACCCCAATCCCTATTATATATGGTGTAGTGATATAATATTTTCTATTGCGAATAACATGTGATCTGATATCTAAGAAATTAGGACATAGTAGAATAATATTAATTTAGCATTGTAATATATATTATCATATATAGATTATATTAAATAAAAAAATTATTAAATGAATCATGTAACCATAGGGTTTAAAAATCATAATGGTGGAAAATTATTAGAATAAATTATGTCTTAATATTTACACATATTAATTAAGATAAGTAAATCTCAAGAGGCAGTCATCTTATATCGAGGATCATTGAATTATTTGACTTGTAAATGTGGTTAGTTATAGTCAATTAATTAATTTTCAGTTATTTTATAATCATTTATTTATTTGGGGGGTTGATAAACTGATTATAAATTTTTATGTAGATATGTGTAAAAGGATTAAATTAGATATTTCATTTTAAAAGTAATGAATTTTGTTTTATATAATTGATTAACCATGAATTTAATCCTTATCTGGATAAGTTTATAGTAATAGTCTATGATTATGAAAATATTTATTTTATTTAAAAAATAATAATTTTGATCTTATTTGGATCTTTAAAAATATTTTTTAAATGTTGTAAATTTTCAGCATCAATATGATTCTTCAATTATATATTTGATATTTCTAATTCTTGTATTATATTATGAGAAAGTATTTATTATTTATTTATATTAGGATTTTTCATATAGTATTTATGTAAGAAATTGGTATTATTGTTAGGGTTTGAAATAGTGTTAAATGAATGTTGTGCATATATTTTTTGTTTTTTAAATCATTTTATATTTTCTAAACATATTAGAAAATAATTAACTCTTATATATATTTTAAAAAATTGTATATAGCCTATTTATAGAGGTATATGATTAATTTTAAAGGATGGTAACTTTTATTTTTTTCTATGGGGACATGACATAGGATGTGTATTATGATAAAATATAGAATAAAATAATTTTTTTAATTTATATGTAATTTTTTTTCTAATATATATTTTTCATTTAATTTCATTGATATTAACTATGCCACTAAAAATTTAATGCAAATATATAATATATTTATTAATTTTTTTGAAGATATTTGTTTTTTAAACAGGGTTTCATAGTGAATGATAAAAATGAATGGTTTATTTTTAATTTATGGTATCCAAACCAATTATAGAAGAGATGGTTCGATTTCTTGCAAGAATAAAATTTAATGATTTTTATTCACAATTATTAGAATTGAAGTGGTCAATAAATTGAGTAATAATCCATTTTTTGTCTATCCCAAGAGGTGATTAATGGTTGGAAAATCTCATATTTTGGGAGATACATCTCTACCTAAATAATGTGGATGGCAAAATAATATCAGATTTTATTGACATAAAAAATGGGGAAAAACATGGTAATCATGTTTTAGTGGCCTTGGAAATATTCTATTTTAAGAGATAATTATTCACATATAGAAACTAAATGATTTGGTAAAAATTATGGATCATAAAAGATACATTTCAAATTGGATAATAGTTCACTAATTATGAATGAGGTGGGGTTGATAGAGAATCATAATCAATGATTAATGGTATATACAGGGTAATGAAGATATAAATTATTTAGATTTGGTTAAAAAGGTGGAATGTATTATATTTATGTTCAGAGTTCCACACTTTTATATTTTAAAGGTGTGGACTAATGTTATACTTTTCCCCTAAATATAATAAATAGATCTTATTCATATTGGGTGGCATGGTGATGAAATAAAATTTTCATATTGTTTTTTTAATTCAATTAATAAAAAATAATTAAATCCTTAAAATGAAAAAAATCATAATGTTATTTATCCTTAAATATTATTATTCATAATTATTTCACAGGACCATAATAGTTTTCATATTTCAATATTATTTTATATTTAATTGAAAGGGTTGAATTTTTTTTATCATTTATACTGATGATTAGGTGAAGAGAAGATGACCAATGGCATAAATGTAATTAAATTGGTTGTGTTTTTAATGGTCAATGTGCATATCCTATAGGGAAACATTGTGATGTTTTATGTAATGTTAAAATAAACTCCAAATTCTTATGATATTATAGGAAATGAGAACTGTATGTCACATAAAATTTCAAAACTCGTTGTTTTGAGGAGAATTTTTCTCAACAAAGGAAATAGATCACAAAATTATATTATAAATTCCTATTTCTATGATCGATAAAGTGAACAAGGATAATAGATATGCTATTTTAAGACATATCCATGTTGACTACTTTGAAAAAATAACATTGTACAATAACAATATATCATGTTATAAACACATTATATTACTATTATGAAATTTACAAAATATATGCATCTACAAATAATATTTTATTATGTGAAATAATGATTAAACTAAAATATGAAGACAATAATGTTTTTACTATGAAACCATATTAAAAATATGACATATTGTATATGGAATGGAATATATATATATTAGATTATTTTTCAATTAGAGATCGTTCATATCAATATAATAAGTACACCACGATTAGTATCACATCCTTCAACTTTTCTCTATTTTGGGAGGAATCATTCTAGTTGAACTATGAGAAAAATATATTAAAAAATATTATTTTTTGTAACATAATATATATTGTAATTTTAAACCAAAAATTTAAAACTATAAATTTTAGATTATAATCCACATGACCCCATAAACATATGATGACAATTATATATGATAAATGAGTTACTAAAAAATCATATTCCTTGGCTATTTAGGAAGTAATATATTAACATCAAATACATACAGACATGGTGATACCATCAATGATTTCCAATATTTTAGGAAACAATAACATAAGGAATATAGATATTTTAAATAGGAATAATTATGTTAGAACAAGATGAATATGATCATGGTTGCTAAATTCAATTTTTTACTGTTGCTCATAGAGTAAGTAAGGTGTTCTCAAACTAATACTATCACAAGGAGAAATCACCATTAACATTCCATGTCCACATGGTTTTTTGTAAAATAATCCTAACAATTATTATTATTCTATATAATATAATTCTGTCTTGGAGTATGGGTTCCCATTTTTTGGAATGGAGTAGGGTATTATAGGATTCTTACTCACCAAGAAATGTTTTAGACATTTTATATTTCATACATTTTATTACATTTAGTTAAATACCATGATCTCACCCTCTAAAAACAAATCATATTCACATATAGTACAAACTCATGATAGTTTGTCGAAGAAAGATCACTATTGATGTTATTCTGTTTGTTAAAAATAAATTTCTCCTTTTATATTAACCTTATTTCTTACAATAAGGATAAAATATGTCAATTTATTAGGTAAATTGATTGTTCATTACCATTTATCTTTACAATGTATACATCTCTATAATATGAGAATATTCAATGATACCTTCATTAAATATTAAAAAACAGTAATAGGCATGGTTGTTGGGGAGTTAATGATCGTATAATGAGGAATTTTAATCCATATTCTAAAACTACTACTCGATTCTTGTTGAAAATAAAAAATAGGTTGTGTTCAAATGTGATAAGATTTATTCTAAACATTATAATAACATCGATTAGTTAAATAAGGAACAACAGAGTTAGTGTACTATGAATATTAAACACTAATCCCCAATAATATAATAGTGGTGACGAGTATTGTGGTAATGATCTAATAAGGGGAATACGATTTGGATTAATTTTAGTTTGTGAATAATGTTATAATTTCAATAATGATCAAATTAAAAGATAAAAATGTATAATAATTTCATCAAATGATTTATAAAAAATATGTTTAACTTCAATTTTTTCAGCTACTCCACATCCACCAATTTACATTTCATTTAGTAATTAAATCACATAAGACATAATATTTTTTCAATTAATAATTAAATTGAATTTTTTTCCTCTTTTTGGGTAAAAATATAGGTTAGATATTTTGATTCTATGTTATGAGTTCATAAATATTTAATGATATTAATTCATAAAAAGAGGATTCCACTAATAAATTATTTATTGATTTATTAGGTTTTTATACCATATAACCAAAAATCAAGGTTATATATCAACAACCATTGGTTGATTATAAATTTCATTTTCATTGAAGTTATATTGGGAGAATAATTGAATATTGTACAAGGTTTGGATTTATATGAATTTATTGAAATTTTGTCATAATGATACATATGTTATTATGTCATATTATGACTCTTAGTTCATGCCTTTAATGTTGTGGGTGTTAAAATAGGAAATTATATCCCAAAAATTCTAGAACATTTTATACAATATATATATGGTTGGGTTTTCAAGGATGATAATACATATATTATAGAACATATTTGTGATCATGTATTCTAAAAATTTTAGCTATATAGGTGAAAAATATACTATTAGCTTAATAAAACAACATTATTTTTAATTCAAAATAGATCCACACATTTAATTTCATGGTATCCATGGGAAAAGAATTTATTATAAATTTGTCGGATATCTAGCTTAGAAACATATATTTATTAATTCAATGCATTCTAGTTCATTATAAAAGTTTGGATGATCATTTTTTCAATTTTTTATCTTTTAATATTGGATTTAGATTATTTGTATAAAAATATTATTTGGGGATGTTGGATTTTTAGATTTTTAAATTTCATTATTAGGTTTTTATGGATGCATAACATAGTTATTTACTAATATATAAAAATAATAATTTTTGAATTTTTAAATTATTGAATATAAAATTTTAACAATTATATTATTTATTAAATGTATGGATTCATATAGTAAGGGAATTTCATTTAAGTCTTGGGTGGTTTCTTTATTAACTTTAGTAGATTTGAGAATTGAAATAGGAAAAGGTAAATAAATTAACAAATTTGTATTGTTATTTTTTGTATATAATATAGATTACGAAATTTGTGTATCAAATATCTTTATTTATATATTTTTATCTCCATTATGGTTGCTGATCAATGGATGAAATATATATGCTTGGTTTCGTTTTCATTAAATAGTATATCTTAAACTAAATCACGATTATGATGATATGGTATGTTCATTATTAAAATAATATATTCAATTTGATTGTTTTATATGACCTATTTTTGAATTATTTGGTTTCTATGAATCATTAATCATGTGAAGAAATTTTTTAATGATTTAATACTAATAAAAGAGAATGTTTTCTATTCTTTTATTTTTAATATTTTGATAATATTTATTCAAAATACTGTTCATATAAATTTTCATTATTAATTTTATGTCCAACTTATTTATGATAATCATTAATTCTTACCATATAAAATTTCTATTTCAATTTTAATTTTACTAGATTAGTGAATAATGAAAAATTATAATCTATGTTAATACTTTTATATTATGTTTAAAATGATAATTATGTGTATAAATGTCCAACAATATCGTTCCTTTAATTTTTTATTCATAAACAATCTATAATTAATATTTCTCTCTCATAAAATATTTTTTAGAGAACCAAGGAATACGAATTTGATCATGAATGTTTAATAATATTTATTTAATAGATGTCATATTTAACACTAAAATCTAAATATCATCAGGTGAATCCACTATAAGGGACTGGTTTCCCACCAATGTACATTCATTTTTGAAAAGATACCATCTTTATAACTAATGATCATATAACCTTAAATAATTTTAACATAGTTAATAATAGGTAGTTGGTATCATTTTGATAGTGTATTAGTTGGAGGCTTTATTTTTTATTATATTTTACTTTTTAAATATTATAAAATGTATTTAAAAAATAAATAATTATTATTTACAGGGTTATGTTATTAGTTAAATTTGGTTTAACATATTAGTTTTTTTGTAATGTAGAGTCTTTTTATGGAAAAATATATAGTCAAAAATAGTTATTATATTTTTTTCTGTAAGAGTAATGGTTAGTTGGTTCTTGTTCTTTATAGAGCATTTGATGTCCTAACCTATTAATTATTTCACATGGGTTAGTAGTTTTCTTATTATTTGGAAAATTATAGGTTATATGATCCAATGGTATGATATATAATATGGTTGTACATATAAAATCTTAATGTTATAGATTTTATATGAAGGAGGGTATTATTACATTTTTTATGAGACATTAGAAGATCATTTTTTACATTAAATATCATTGTTAACAACTATAGTTTGGGAACATGATCCATTATTATATTTTTTTATATTTTTTTATTATTTTGTTTATTATGTCATGGGAGAATGACTATATTTTATTTTGGCAGGGATTCCCTTAAAATGTATAGTCGATGGTGGAGTCTATTATATATAGTTTATAGTATAGTATTTTTTAGGATTTTAACATAATATTGATATATTGTAAAATATATAGTTATTTAATCCTTAAAAAATCATTATTCTATGAATCCAACCCCATGGAAATCAATTACGTTATTTATAATCTCAATTTGACTAATCAGATCATAGAAATATAGGTACATATGCATTTTCCACTTTAATAATTGTGATGTCAAGAAATATGGGAAATTGATAACGTTCTATATAGTGAAAACATTCATGGTAAGATTACATCAATAGATATCCATATTTTTGTTAATTATAATGGAATTTATTATTATTTTTATATAGACCTTGTTTTTTTAATAGGTCAATTATGGTATGTTCTTAGTGACACAATTTTTAATTGAAATTAATTAGGATATTGATTGACCATCATGAATTAATGTATTTACATTATTCATTTGGTTTATGAAATTTCCAAACTAATAATTATATTACTGGTAATATTTTTATTACCTTATAGTATTTACAAATATAACCTTTATATAGATTCAATCATAATTATATTATTAATGTAAATTGATGAGATTTCCTTCTGGTTGATTTGATCATTAACAGATCATGGTGAACTACTTGATGTAATAAATAGAAAGGTATTTTATTCAAAAAATGGATTTTTAAATGTAATTTATTTAATTTTGTTTTTGGTAAAATTTTGATTTCAAATTTATTGTTCTTACAAGTGTTTTCTTCATCAAATGTTTCTATTATTTCTTGTAAAAAAGAATTGTCATCTTGTGAATATAATCTATTTATCATATATTACAAAACATTTTATATATATTTGTGATTGATCATAATATTTATTATTTGGTTATTATATAAATGAAATACATACCATTTAATGAATCAAAATATTATATTCAGGTTGTTAAACCCTAACTTATTAGATTAATGCATGTTGATACACAAACCATATCTCATTACCCAAATTGTTGGTATGAATTACTTGAACATGGATCATTTTTTAATATTTTTTATATACTTTCAATTTATTATTTTTTTTATTAAGAATCATATTTATATTACATATTCCATAATTGTCTAAATAAACTTCATGTAATATATTTATATAACTTCTGGTAATACTATACAGCTTGTTGATATGAGATATGGTAATATTTTAAAATGTATAAAATTTTATGATTGGTGTAACACCAATTTCAATATACAGAAAAATTTTAGGAAATAAATGTATTAATTTTTATATATTATGATATTTCTCAACATTATTCGAAACATGATTCTATGTATTTTGTTAGTAATTCAAATTTTCATTACTATAATCATTTTTTGTAAATTAAATTATTACAATATTAAACTATGTAATACATGGAATTTATCTATGATGTTTATGAAAATTATTTTTTATCGATGTAATGGATTCTAATATTTATATAATTTATAAATATATTTCACGATTAATATGAATAATCACTATTAAATAGTGATATGGGATATCATTCATTTTTATATGTTTCACAATTTTTCACCTGAAGAAATTGATCAATCTTGTGGATTGTGATACATAATATTGCTAGATATGAAACATCACCTTCTCAAGACATTGAGATATCACATTACATGATGAATTCAATATGGAAAATTAAGAAGTATAATTTTCAAATCTATAGTGAATAACATAACTAGTTTAAAATCACATCAAAAAAATTCATCATTTAATTGAACCCCTAATAATGATAGAGGAGATCAAATCATGTTTTAGATATATCTATAGTGACATGAAATAATCCATATTTATGGTTTGGTTTTATTGGGAATATTTATATTCGATATAATTTATATTTTTTGTAATATATTTTATATAATGAATTGGAATGACAATTATGAAGATAGAAAATATAATCTCAATTATTTTTTAAATTTATCATTAGAAACATAAAAAATATTCAATTTGGAATAATATATCCACTAAAATTTAATATGGTTGTTCATAATATTAGTTCATATAAGATAAGCATAGTTAAATTATGTAGGACCACTGACAGAGTGAGTCAACGGTCTTGAAAAAAACATTGAAAAATAGTTATTCTCTTATCATATTGAGTATATGATAAACTAAAAAACCATTTACTAATGATGAGTAATAGAAATTTATTAATAATTAACATGAAAAAGTACATTTTTTCATGTTTCAACCACTTTATTTGTTGACATTATTTTCCATCATGTAAATCAGTTTCTACAAATATCCCCTTGTAATTACTATTTTTTCATAAATTAATCTAGGATAAGATATTGAACACTTCTTAAAACTCAATCAAAACTAATGATCAAAATAAGAAGCTATATTATAATAAACATCTCTCATTATTACTCCCAAAACATGAATGTTGGATCAAGATTCCACCCTCTTCTAATCAATGGTAGCTAAAAATATCTCTTTAACTCGGTACTAATATTCTAGTAATATATAACCAACTATCGATAGAAATTCCATTAAAATAGTTATTTAAAATATTATTTTCATATTCATGACTTGTTAGGTATCCTTTAGGGTTTTGAATTAATAGTTAATAATACATGTAATAAAAAACTAGATATATCCTATCTCCCTATAATATTTCTAGTTGATATTTATTTACATAATTAAATATTTTTATATGACCATTATGTGGTTACTGAAACCTTGAGGTGGATTCCTTGTACGAAAATTCAATATCCTCCACACCAACCCAAGATAACTATAGTGGACATTTATTTTTAAATATGATGTTGTGATAAAACCATTATTCATTTATCTAATAGTGGCATTAATATTAACCACATAGTAAAATATTATAAGAAAAAAACCAAATTAATGATGATACATTGCACAAATGTTCATGGCATTATGAAACCCCTCACCCATATTCATAATTCACAAGTAATACTTATAAAATAGTAAAATAACATTGCAAGCCCCATATTAACTTATATTCAAATAATTATTATACATTTTATTATTCAATAAGAAAAAAATAATTTGGTTAGAACCAGATAATCATTTTGCCTTCCTTGAAATTTTTCATTCATTTTTATGTCAATCAACTAAAAATGTTCTTATATTAGTATCTGATCCTACTAAACCAAAAATATAAATTTAATATATATTTAAATATCATGATTGTTCATTTGATGAAGCTAGTCTTAGTAAGATCCTACTATTAGAGTTATCTAAATATAACACCATTACATAGAATGTTGTTTGTGATATTTTTTAATTAGTTGAATGGGGATGAATACTATATTGAAAAAGTAACAATTGAATTCTTATCAGATCCCTCATATCCACTTCAATTTTTATAGTATATTCAATATGTCATATATCTATAAAATCTCTAATCTTCCATTTTATAATAATTAAAAATATGATAAAAATTATTTTCTAATATTTTTCATAAAAACTATATCTAATAATATTTCATGTCACCCCAATTAATAATACACATACTCACATCTCCCACTTCATTAATTCTCAATGATAAATGTGTTTATACTCTTTCATAATTATATATTCCAATAAAATATCATTTTCAATCAATTAAAAAGAGTAAGATGTGAAATAAAATTCAATTGTATGGATTATTTTTTTGGATGGGAATGAACTTTAATAACTATATAACTTTATGGAATTCATCCATTATTAATGTATTTACTAAAGTATAAATTATTCTCCCCCTCACAAATCTTTGTTATAAAATTTTATACTTGATTAACTGAAATATTAAATGCACAATGAGTTTGGCACATAATCATAAATGTTAGTAAATTACAAAGTTGAAACCGAAGAACTAAAAAGAGTGTGATAAACAACACACCACTATATGACTCATGAATAAAATGTAATATAACTCAATAGAAACAAACCAAACCAAACTATATCAAATTCGAAAGTGGAAACCATAAACCAAAATTACAAAAAGAAAAAAAAAGTCATAAAATCTATATCTTCAAACATGCTCCAAGATCCAACTCCATAGGACGTGACCATAGTATCATGATTCATCACTAATGAACATTGATACCTTTCCTTTACCTATGTCTTGATATACAATATCTATAAATGTACCAAAGTGGCCAATATGTGGGTGGGTATAAAAATCATTATGATTTCACTTGTAAATTACCTAATCACACCACTAGTAGATAACAAGTTAAAAAAATTATATTAATGAATTTAAAAAGTTTATAAAAAAACCTAAATGATTTAAATGAAATATATTTTTTCGTTGAATTCAACTAAACTTGTATATCTAACCATTTTACCAAACCATTTGTCAGACCCCTTAAATAGTTTCACGTAATCACAGATGCATGATTGTGTTATAGTTCCATAATCATGAAAGTTCTCTTATAAGTCTGCCATGTTTTCATAAGGTAACCACATACCAAGTACCCTAATGGAACATTCTCATTATACATG
This sequence comes from Viscum album, assembly GCA_963277665.1. Classification (NCBI taxonomy): domain Eukaryota; kingdom Viridiplantae; phylum Streptophyta; class Magnoliopsida; order Santalales; family Viscaceae; genus Viscum; species Viscum album. The sequence continues at coordinate 1,824,624,258 of OY728146.1, read as the reverse complement.
GGGACATAAATTAAAATGAACACATGCCAACTATTTATGAAAAAAAAAACGATGAAAACCAACTATATCAAAAACATTAAAACAAATCAATAGTACTTTTGAGAAAAGTTATACCAAAATTTTCCTTAAATATAATACCAAAAACCTTTCTAAAGTAATAATTTTAAAAACATTTTACGAACTCCAACTTCCATGAAACCACCAATTTCAGCAATTTCACAAACCATTACTGAATTGGGTTTCCATTCAGCATTGTAAATAAATCTTAACACTCAATTCAAGAAATAAAACAAATTTTAATTCAAGGATACATGTTAAAATAAGTTGACTCAATATTTTGTTGACCTACCTATAAAACATTAGAAAAAGTGACTTGAAACATTCTTCAAAAAATCATATCAAAAAACACTAAAACATTAGTACATCATGTTACACTGAAAGAGAATTATAATATCTCGTCATAATTGGAATGAAAAACATGTATCTCTCCCCAAAAGAATAGATTATTCAATCCAAGATACCAGAGAAGAAAAAAACTATAGAAAAAAAAATACTGAGAACCTTCCAAGGAATCCATACTCTAACACAATGAGATTCTCTAATAAGTTACTCCTAGATGAAGAGGAAATGTCTCTCCATCTTTCAGTTAGAGTGTAATTATATTTAGTTATGTGTTTAAGGAACAATATATTTTTTGTGGTAATTATAAAATTATCCTAAAAATTCAGATCATGTTTTTAATATTGCACGGTTACAGTGTATAGTTGGGAAAAATGTACACCTGCCACTCACTCCAAACATCCCTCACATGGTTGTATCACATAGTATGAAAAACCATTCACTGACCATGGTAAAACGCTATATCCAACATCACATAGTTTCTCTTGGGTAGATTCATGGTTTGTCTAAATCGTGCGCCTAAACATACACCTACCCAGTTCCCACAATTTAGTTTCATGGTTTCTTGGAAGGTGTAACATAGTTTCTACTGACCCGGATCAAATCATAAAACTTTAAAAAAGCGTTATAAACATTCCAATACTCACACAATCCCCTAACACATAACCCAATTACTTTACATACTTAAAATACATAAATAAATGTATAATTTCCTAAAATGGATGGTAATACATTCTCACTAAAATCATACTATTAGTCAATATAAATTTTAAAATTACTATTGGACAAAAATATTTTTATTCATTGATCATCCTTTTCATTCTCATAATATAATGTTTCTTTTGAAATACAAACATTTTAATTTAATTCGTACACTAGACATATGTTTTTTTCCATGAATTCATTTCTCTTTCCATTCCACAATCTACATTGACATGTGAACCAATGTAGCATCCATTAAAATGGATATGATTAGGCTTATTCCTATTAAATTGAGAAACATGAAACATATTTTTAATTGAACTAAACATTAAGGGAACATTCATAGATATTACACCTCACCGAACCCTTCAATTATCTCAAAATAGATTATCTTTCAAAGAGATAACATTCCCTTATTCAAAAAATGATGATTCCCAAGCCTTGGAGAGATTATAACAAACACATTATCACTCACCGTGAAAGGAAAGGGTCCTTGGGGATGACTCACATATGATTTTTGATGAATCTAGTTTTATCCATTCCCTTTCTCATCAACTGAATTTATTTATTCTCTCTTTCTCAATTCTTGTTTAAACATGTGAGGTGTCACCTGTTTCCCCCAAAAAAGTGAAGAACAACATGGATTACGATATAATTATTCAAAAATAACCATAACTATCATGTTATGATAAATAATGAAATAAAAGAACCCCGCTAATAATATTAGATCCAACTATGATCCACCAAAATCAATTACACATACCTGAAGCATGTCAACTAGTTTTTTTTTCAACCTTTCATATTTTCCTTTTTTTTAAAATGATACACCGTGCTCATCATTAATTGAGTCTCAAGGTATTGTTGTAAGGATTTCCAAAAATGAGATATAAAGCTTAGATATTAGTTTGTTACTATAGAATATTGTATTCCATGCCTCTTTAACACTTCTCAAATATATATTTTATAAAATCACTCAACCTAATGAGATTCACTAAAAAATATTAAATAAATTAACTATGTGAAATATTCCACTATCACTAATATGGAATCATGTTTTTGGAACATCCTTGGGATACCTATCAAAAAATACATGCCTATATATTCTCATTTCTAAAAAATAATATATAATGTCTATAAAATACTTTATATGAATTGGTGTTATTACTTAACCTAATCAGAGGTGAAGAATATTGTAACATAATTAGAATCTTTTACTTCCATGAAAACCCTCCAAAACTATTCATTCATTTCCAAATAAATTATTTTTATTCAAGTATAAAAATACCATCTATAATGGTGGTAATCATAAATATGTTGTTCTTGATAAGCCAATGGTATGACTGTATGAACTAAAAAACAACATTAATACTCATTATAGCTTACATCCCTCAATGGTCACCCCAAAATTATGTTTTAAACACGTAGAAACACATTATGAATCATATGTATGTTCCTATTAAACTATATTAACATAATTAATAAATATAATATAGAATGAAAACTACAATAGTACCTCGGTCTTCACAATGTATTCACATTTAATTTACTACTTACATCATCTCCCACTGATCATGAGACATTTATTCCAACTAACTATATGATTTTATAACCAATTATTCTTCCACTAAATTTACATTAACCATTGCATATATAAATTCTACCTCATGAATTTAGATATAATCACTTTATAATATTTTTCGTAGAATATAATCTCATGCTGAGGACCATTGTTTCAAACTAATATGATCCTTAAAAAAATTTAATCACCAAATAGGTAATGATACAATGTCTTCAAATCTTGTACTAATAAAACTAATTTGGAATCTAGTGTTGGGATGTTTTAATAATCCCAAAACAACTATAGTGAGCCATAATAAACCAGATAATATCCCTGCAAGATAATACATTCCTACTTATCCTGAAGTGTAAGACCTGGATATTTTTTTGGAATATTTTATTTTAATAATTTTTATTATGAAGTAGAATTATTTTCACGAAATAATTAGTATAAAAAACATTCAGACGACCTTATTATAAAATTACCAATATATCCTAGTTTTTAAGTTAGCAGGAATAATTATAACTGACTTAATGAAATGTATTATGAATTCATTGGCTATCAATTTTTTATGAAAAATATAAATCAATTATATATTATTATTTTTGAGTGAATTAATTTGTGTAAAAAAATTAATGAGGTTTATATATGTTATATAATTAATAAGATATTTTTATAATCATACAATTTATTTTTCAGTCACACGGTATGAATAAAACGCAATTCGATTTATAAAAACCACTTTTTTTAAAGGACAATTGTACACATTTTAATGGTGAGCCCATATTAAATTAATATTATGAAAATTTATTAATTTTTATAAAAAAATATTGATTTTATTTTGGACCAGTATCTAAAAATTTAATTTGGATGAATTACTGATATTTTTCTGGTAACTTTCATGTTTGATGAAGAGTTAAAATATGCTAAATTTTAAATGAAAATAATTATTTTCCTTGATATAATTAATATCGGTACATTATTTTATTGAACTGTTTAAATCTATAAAGAGATTTTTTTTACGATTTTATATAATTTAGGTCATTGGAATTAATATTACATTAAATTCATATATAAAAAGATTAAAATCATTTTCAATATTTTGACTTTCAAAACATTTTTTATCATTTCAAAAATGGGATTAATATGAAATTAATTACAAAAAATTATGTTTTGAATTTTTAATAATTTATTCCATATTTTTAATCAGTATTTACATGTTATATTTCTAGGCCACTTTCATTTTTGGGAATTATGAATAGTAACTTTGGTAATTATTTTTATTACCATTATTAAAGGTAAATCTAGTAATTAAAGGTAAAAATAATATTATAAAATTACCATTATAGATGTATAAATCATATTAGATGACTATATTATGACCTTAACAAAAAAAAATTCATAATTTAATAACTCAATGACCCTTTACCTATGCATATGATATAGATATAATAAAAACTAATGAATGCCATAAAATGTAACAATCTTATTTTATATAAGTATATTAATTTTAATATATATGTAACTAGGTGATAATATGGCCTCTAGATAATATATGCAAAGATAGAATAATTTAATACATCATAGAAATTAATTTATAATTTTTAGAGATTAAATAATTACTTTTAATAATGACACAATAGTGATGTAGAATAAATTTTATTAAAAGAGATATAAAAAATGGAATTTAAAATATTAAAATAAATATCATATGAACTAATTAATGTTATAAAATAATGTTTTATCTTCTTATGAAATGTTATAGGTGTATTAAATATTTTTATAAAAATTAATCTTCTCTTTGGATTTCATCTGATGTTAAATGAATTAAGGAGCTCAATATTGACACTATGGATATTTTATAATAATATCATTGTATTATATTATTTAAAAATCCTTAAAAAATATAAAAATTTCAAAGTTATAATTATAAGGTCTAAAATTTTATAAAATATCCATTTATATTCAATTAACACCATAAAAGTATATATTTATAACCATTATATATTTAGAATGTTATTACCACAGTTAAAATTAAATAGAATAACAAAGTGTTAATTAAAATGATAATTATTAAATTGAAATAAAAACATGTCAAAAATTTATTGGTTGATGGTATTACAACCTTATCTTATATAATTTTGTAAATTTGATCATTTTTGATGTTTTTATGTGGGGTTTTATTTTATTACATAGTAACATTTTTGTGGTTTCCAAATGTGCCCCTCACATCAATTATAAAAGGGCACTACCTTCATCAAACTATTGACTTCATTTTGATACTTTATGCTTGGAAAAAACCTCAAAGATTCCTTTTTAACTTCTTTAATTTCATTCTATATGATTTTTACATCTTCAATGACCAACTCTACTGCTCTAAAAAGATATTTTGAAGAATCACGTTGAGGAGGAGACAATCACTTCTACTAAATCTTCAAAATTTATTTCTTCTTATATGTACTATTAATTAGTTTTTTAATTATAAAGTAATATCATAAATATAACTAATATTCTTCAATGTTATTATAAATATTAAAAAACCGTATTTCACATTATATCCATCCTATGAAAAACAAAATCACCACACGTGCTGATACACGGCTTACCGTTTCCACATTGTGGTGTAATCGGTTTTTCACCACCACCTTACTTTGATAGGTATAATGATGACAATAATAACTATATAAAAGTATTATAAGATGTTTCTAATTCTGAGATATTATAAGACGTCCACTTCTAATACCATTAAACAATATCTGGAATGATATCATCGCTTGTGCGTACGTACGACCTACCGTCTCTATGATGCGATGCGATTCATTATACATGATATTCATTAACCATAATTATATATACGAATTTAATGAATAAATACAATATATACAATAATAATATAATTTTATGAATTATTTAACTATATCCTAATAAGTGGAACATGAACATATCTGACAAATCTTGCATAAGAACATAAAGCAGTTAATATCTGAATAACGAGTGAAAATGAAATGTTACTAACAAACGTATGGTAATATAATCATATATTATATCATAAAAATAATTAAGATTCTATAATAAGTCAATACCATTATTTAAATCATTATATAATAAGTTGGAATATATACGAAGGATATCAGACCTATGGAAATGGAAAATCTATAATCTTTTTTTCGATATTTTTTGTACATAAGAATTTTTTGGGGTATATTAATCAACCACTTAAATGATTAATAATTATGAAATATTATTTATATTCTAATAATAAAAATTAAAGTTAATTTTACATATTTTTGAATTTTTTTGACCATATGAAAGGAATCTTTGGCCGTTAATCTATTTGAGGTGCTTTTTTACTTTCCACATAAAATTACATGGAGAATGTTTTTTTTTCTTATATAGAATGAATGGAATTTTTAGGGTTTCAGGACACCTTTTTTTTAGGAATTTTATTCTACATTATTTAAATATTATTTTAACTAAATTATTTTTTTTTTAAAAATATGTGGCATTTTCAGAAAAAAAAGGTTTTTAAAAAATAAATGATATTATCCTCAATAATTAAGTTCAAATGTTTTATAAAAATTATTTTCCATATATTATGGAATAGGGTTATATTTATATCCATATTATCACAATTATTTTATTTGGTTTAATTATGTAATGATATTAATGAACTCTACTAGTTTTATATTGATTATGATGAATTTTTGTTTAAGAAACCCATTTTATTCTATGGTTTATGCAATGAAAAATGATTTATGTTTTTTGTGGTATAGAGAAGAATAGTTTTATAATGAGATGGGTGGGACCTATATCTCCCTCCAATGCATTTGGTAATGATTTGTATCTCATGATATAGGCATGATTGGAACAGAATGTAAATCTGGTTCATTAATTTAGGGATCGAACGAGGAGTGAACATGGTTCAGTAATATATTTTTTCAACAATGATTGTCTTGGAAATGAGCCTTGACTAATATTAAATTATATTTTATGCTTATGTGTGTATTCTTTTAAAATTCATGTCTTATTTTATTACTATTTGGAATACATTTTACATTTATGACTTATCCCTTGAAATGATATTCTAATTTTTTATATGTAGGATAAGAATTTCAAATGTTATGTTCTCATAATTAGGATGTGATTGATATTTTACTTATTTTAAATTATTTATAATTGGATATCATGCTTTCATATGTTGCTATTCCATAGGTCATGAAGAATTTTATTAAGTTTGGTATGACAAAAAAGAGTCTAGTTTTGATGAAATAAGAGGGAGACCATATAAATATTTTATGAAATTTTTTTTTATGTTTCCTAGTTTCTAATGATACTAAACCTATATGGACCTTGTGTGGTTTTTTTAATGTTACTTAATAAATAATATTCAATGTTTAAGTAATATCAAAATCTAAATTATGGGCGTTTATAGTTTGTATCTGGGAATATCTATATTAATCCTTTCAAAACTAGGATGAGGGAACTATAGTAAGAACCCTACGTATTTTTCTAAGTATAGGTTACAATCCTATCCTACTGTTCTAGATATGTTCATGAATAACCATGGATAAAACCTAATGTGTCCTAAATTGCAATTTGATTCTTGATTGTGTGGTTTTCTTATTATCATTATTGTTTCTCACACTATACTTTGTGGATTTATTCAATGGATAGAACTCGATAGAACCGTGTTAATGATGAATGCAATGGGAAATGTAATGACTGTCCTCTTGAGGAACCAAATTTTATGGGATATGGAATAAAAAATCTTGTAGCCATGTTCTCCCAACTTTCTCAAGCTATGAATCATGTAGGACTTATAAACGAGTAGAGGAGGGAACAAAATTCTATTGAGTCCTTCATGAGGTAGAATCCTCCTTCATTTAGCAGATATTATGATCCATTAGATGCAGAAAAAATAGATCAATACCACTAAAATGATTTTTTCAGTCATACAATGTTCTGAACATGATAATGTGATCTTAGAAGCATATCGTTTGGAAGGTGAAGGCGATCAATGATGAAATCTTTACAAGAATATGAGGAAACGAGATGAAATTGAGTCCATAGAATTGGAAATGTTTGAGATCTTATTTTCTAATAAGTACTTTCCTTGTATTATTCAAAAAAGATGGAGAATTAGTTCCATGATCATAATAAAAATGATGATGAATCTGTTGGTATATATGAAGAAAATTTTACAATACATCCAAGGTATGCTTCTTGAATTATTATCCAACATGAGAGTAAAATTTATCGATTCTTTAGTGGCTAAAAAACTAGTATATGAATAGAATTATCCATGATGTAATTCAATAGATATGAATAAATTGTATAATGTGTTCTCAATGTTGACATAACGATTGGAGTAACCCACTAGTCATATGGGTTTGATATGAAGAAAAAAAGAAAACTAAAAGGAAAATATAAATTCCACACAGAAAAAAAAGATGAATTTACCTTATGCTAAAATTTAGGATATAAAACATGGAGGGAATTGTATTAAACGGACTAGTAAATGTTATAAGTGTGGAAAAAAAGGTCATCAAGTAGTTGAATTTCAATGTAATGGGAAAAATATGTCTACTTATGCGAACAATGAAAATGCTACACATAATTCAACTTCTACAATTCAATGATACAAGTGAATGGAAATGGGGAATTATTCCAATCAATGACCTAATCCAAGGGTTAATGATGATTAGTATTTTCAACAAAATCTTAATTCCAAAGAAAAAGGAATGTCACAAGAAATCACTATAAACAATGTGAAGTATAGAAATGAAGTCATGAAAGGTAATCTTATCATATACTCTAAATTATAAAATGATTTATTTTATTCTGGATCCACCTACTATATTAATTCAGAATACCTTTCTAAGGGTATCTCTATATTACCTCAACAATTAGATTTTAAGTAGGCTATGACAACACCTAATGGCATAATGGTCTCATGAAATATTTATAATTATTCACCTATTGATGTTTTTGGGAAGGTGCTTCCTAAAAATCATATGATCCTTCCTATTATAGAATTTGATGTCATTCAGGGCATGGATTGGCTTTTTGTATATGGATCTCATATAAATTTCCATTTAAGGGGATTCAAATTTCATATTCTAGACTAATCTATGATAATCTATTATTGAATGGATGAATATGACCTTCTAGTAGATATTCCTTCCATCTTGTGGGTCTTGATTCCTATAAATGAAGGTTATTTATCTCAAATGGTTGGGGAGAAACTCATGATTATGAATAAAACCATTTTACTAGATTTCGATGATGTCTTTGTGGAAGAATTTCTAGGTCTTCCACCAAATCGTGAAGTTATGTTTTCTATAGAACTCACACATGGTTGTATGCCTATTTCTTTGAAAACATATAGAATAACCCCAATTGAGTTATACAAATTGAAGAAGAAACTCCAAGAGAATCTTGATATGGTATTAATACACCATAGTGTTTAACCTTGTAGAGAACATATTATATTTGTAAATAGGATAGATAGATCAATGTGACTTAGAATTGATTATCAAGTACATAATAATATCACTGTCAGGATCAAATACCCTCTTCCCCACATTGATGACTTATTTGACTAACTACACAAGGCTCAATAATTTTCCAATATTGATCTTCATTCAGGATATCATCAATTAAGGGTCAAAAAAGAGGATATACCAAATATGGAATTCCATAAATGGTACGGGCAATATGAATTTATAGTGATGAATTTTGTACTTACTAATTACCCTCATATCTACATGGATATAATGAATAGAGTCCTAAGAAATTAACTTGATTAGTTTGGGGTAGTATTTATAGATGATATTCATTTATATTCATAGTGAAAGGAAGAACATGAATATCACTTGAGAATTGTACTGAATACCCTGATAACAAATAAGCTTTTTGAAAAATTTACCACGTTTAAATTTTGAATTTATAATGTATCAATTTTGGGTCACATAATCTCAAGAGAGGGGATATCTATGGATATTGTAGATACACAAATTATTATAATATGGTTGAGACCAACAATGGTAACTGAGATCTAATTTTTTCTGGGTTTGGGTGGATATTTTTTACATTTTGTGAATGATTTTTCACAATTATTTTATCCACTCACCATATTGAATCTAGGACGAGTAAATATCATTTGGATGGAGGAATGTTTATTGGATTTCAAAGATATAAAAAAATGTTTGCCAGTGCACCAATTCTCACAATTCCATATAGTATATAATGGATTTAGATCTACAGTGATTAATCAAATAAGGGAATGGGTTGTTTTCTCATGAAATAATATATTGGTATAGCTTATGCGTCATAGTAGTTGAAAATTCGTGAGAAAAATTACTCAACTCATGATTCGGAGTTAGCTGCAGTAATGTTTTCATTAATGATATGGAGTGATTAACATTATGATGAAAGGTGTAATATTTATACTAATCATAATAGTTTAAAGAATATTTTCTCATAGAAGGATATAAATATTTTCCAAATTAGTTGGTTTGAGTTGATTAAAGATTACAACCTATCAATACATTACCACCCTGGGAAAGTGAATAAGGCGGCAGAATAATTCAATCAAAAAACCATGACAGCATATCTATGATGAGGATCACAAAAGATCAAATATTTATGGATTTGGAAAGGATGGATCTGGAAATTTTAATGGAAGGGGAGAAATATTATCTTTCTAAAAAAGGTTTTCATCCTTCAATACATGTAAAGATTAAGGAGATGCATAAGAATGATGTTGAGCTACAAAAGATGGTGAATAATTCTCCTTAATTCAACCATGATTGGGATGTAATAATTGGGTTCAAGAATCAGGTTGGTATTCCACCCATACAAGAATTAAAGAATTATATATTAAATGATGCTCGTATTTTATCATTAACAATTCACCCTAGAAGCACAAAGATGTACATGGACTTAAACATGTACTTATGGTGGGATTGAATTAAAATATATGTCACTAAATATGTTTCTTGATGCTTGGTGTGTTCGCAAGTTTAGGCGAAGAGACAAAAGTCTAAGGGGATGTTATATCCATTTCCCATACCATAATGAAAATGGGAAGATATCATTATGAAATTTATCATCATAAATCCAAAAACATTCAATAGAAATAATTATATCTAGTAAATAGTTTATCACCTTACGAAGTCGGCACACTTCCTTGCTATTTCAGAAGATTTCTCTCTTAATCAGATTTCCAAGATATATGTAATGTGATAAGATTGCATGAACTACTGAATTCCATTATATATGATCTGGATCTGATGTTAACCACAAAGTTCTAGTCACATCTTCAGTATTCCCTAGAGAGAGAGTTATGTTTCAGTACTGCTTTTCATCTGTAGATAGATGGTCAGTCTAAGAGAACAATTCATACTCCAGATGACTTGTTGAGAGGATTATCTATGTATTTCAAATGTTATTGGGATCAACCCCTACCATTGATTTAAGTTTATTATAATTATATATTTCACTCATATATTCATATACATCCTTATGAATCACTCTATGGAATGAAGTTCTAAACTCCAACATGATGGGATGATGTTGGGGAATGAATCTATTAGGACTCGATCTTGTTGATGAAATGGAAGAAAAGGTAAGATATATTCCACAACACATAAGAATAACATAGAGTCTACAAAATATTTGTGCTAACAACTGAAGAAAATACCTAGAGATTGAAGTGGGTGGTAAGGTATTTCTATGATTATATCCATAGAATAGAGTAATGATATTTTGAAATAAGGGAAAGCTAATCCTTAAGTATATCAGTCCTTTTGAAATTATGGATCTTGTAGGAAAGGTTGATTACTAATTGGAACTTCAAGTAAATCTCTATTAAGTTCATTGTGTGTTATATATATCTCTTCGAAGAATGTACATACACAATCATTCACATGTAATAAGCTCATATGTCATACCGTTGGAGAAAGATATTCCTTATGAAGAATAAATGATAGAGATTTTGGATCGTAACAGAAATTTTTATGAAACATGAACACTTTCTTGGTTTATGTTTTATAGAAGAACCACCAATTCGAAGAAGCTACATGAGGACAAGAGGATATGATGAAGGATAGGTATCCTTATCTGTTTGTTTCTCTGTGATGAATTTCCTAGGAAATTTCAGTTAAAGGGGGTATAATGTAAAATCTAGATATTTATTATGAAATATTTTCTTTATATAATTTTTATTAATAAGTAGTTATATTTACATACAATCATGAGTATAGACTAACCTTAAGAAACCCTTATTATAAAATTACCATAATAGCCTAGTTGTTATGTTTGAGGGAATAATTATAACTGACATATGAAAATGCCTTGTGAATTCATTGGCTATCAATTGGATATTTGTATTTTTGAGTGAATTAATTATGGAAATAATATTAGTGAGGTATACATGTGTTATATACATAATAACATATTTTTTATGTTCATCCAATGTATATTTTTGTCATTGGGTATAAAGAAAACCCGATTTAATGTATAAAAACCTATTTTTTTAAAAAGATTAATTTTACACCAATGAATGGTGAACCTATTTTAAATTAATATTTGACAAATAAAAATATTTATCTGCAACATAAACATGTTATTTTTAATCGAGATATAAAAATTATGTTTGGATGAATTTCTAATTTATTTCTGATAACTATCAGGTTTTGATGAATAGTAAAAATACACTAAATTTTAATTGAAAATAACATTTTTCATTAAAATAATTTATATAATTAATTTAAATTATAGAATGGTTTCAATGTATAAAAATTATATATTATTTACATTTAATAAAATATAGGTCCTTGGAACTAAAATTAAATTAAATTCATATGTAAAAATATTTCAATCTTTATAAATATTTTAACTTTTACAACCTATATTCTCATTTTGACCATGTTATTAATATTAAATATATTACTAAAACGTCTGTGCTTTGAATTTTAAAAAATATATGCCATATTTGGAATCATTCGGTCCAAATTATGTTAATAGGCTACTTTAATATTAGGGTACTATGAATAGAAACTTTGATAATTTTTATTACTGTATTTAAAGGTAATTTCAGTAATTAAAGTTAAGAGTAATATTATAAAGTCAGTATAATACCTATAAAAATCCTATATGATGACTAAATTTGACCCTTAACTTCTATTCTTCGAAATTTTATAACTTAATGAAAACATAACTATGAATATGACACAGATATAATAAAAACAAATGAATGTGAAAAAATGTCACAATCTCATTTTATATAAGTTTATTAATATTAATATATGTTTCACATGGTGATAATATCTATTATATATAATATATATAAATATATAAGAATATACTACATCATATATATTTATTTCAAATTTTTAAATATTAAATAGTTTCCATTAATAATGAAATTATAGTGATGTAGAAATTATTTATTAATAGAAATATAAAATTGATTTTAAAAATATTTAAAGAAATATCATATTAACTAATTAATGTTCATCATGAACTATCTAGTTTCCTATTACATGTAATGGGAATATTAAATATTTTTTTTCGAATTTATCTTATTTTTGTATTTTATTTAAAGTAAAACAAATGAATAGTGTCAAAATTGACAGTTTTTTTATTTTATAAAAATAACATTTTATTAAATTATTAAAATTCATAAAAATATTTAGAAATTATAAATTTATAATTATAAAGTTCTAAATGTCATACAATATCCATTTATGGTCAATTAACAACATACATGTAAATAGTTATAACAATTATTTATTTAGAATGTTATTACAAAAATTAAAATTAAATAGAGTAACTATGTGTGGATTGAAATGATAACTCTTAAATTCACATAAACACTTGCCTAAAATTTATTGGTTGATGATATTACAACCCTATATCATTTCATATTCTAAATTGGATCATTTTTAGGTTTTTAGGTGCGGTTTGATTTTATTATAAATTAATATTTTTGAGGTTCCTAAAAGTGCCCCACACCTATTTTATGAAATTGGACATCCTACCTCAACTCTCCAATTCATTCTAAGCCATCAATCATGGCCACACCTACCAATTTTATTTCTCAAATTCTCTATTTTCATTCTATAGGTTCTGGTCATCTTTAGGGACCAACTCTAGTGCTATAAGAATAGATTTAGAGGAATCACATTGAACAAGCGGTAATATCTTCTACCGATTCTTTCAAACTTGTTTCTTCTTCAAATTCCTCTTCATTAGTTGATTGATAATAAAGTAATAAAATTTTTATCATTAATATACTGGTATTTTATTATAAATATTAAATAACCATATTTCACATTTTATCCATCCTATGAAAAATGAAATCATTGTGCATGCATACGTATGACTTACCATCTCCATGTCGTGGTGTAGTTTATTTTTCACAACCACCTTAAATAGATGTGTATAATGGTGAAAATAATTACTATATATAATTATTATAACATTTTACCTATTATCAAATATAATACACCATCCACTTTAATACCATACAAAAAATTTGGGAATAATATCATCGATCGTGCGCACGTACGTCCTACCCTCTCCACAATGTGATGCGATTAATTCAACATGACCTTCATTAGACCCTAAATATATACATGAATTTAATCAATAAATATGATACATATTATACTAATAAAATTATGTAAATTATTTAACTATTACTTAATAAGTGGAACATGATCTAATCTGAAAAATATTTTATAAGAACATTAAATAGTTAATATCCGAATAACGAGTGACATTGAAATATTACTAACAAACGGATGATAATATAATCATATATGTTAAGATAAAAATTATTATGAATCTGGAATAAGTCAATAACATTATTTAAATCATTATACACAATGTTCGAAAACATACAAAGGATATTAGACCTAAGGTAAGGGGAAATTTTACAGTCTCATTTTTATCAATGAATATTTATACGTAAGTATTTACTGAGGTATATTTAATATCCACATCCTTGTTTCCTAATTATGTAGTATTTTTTTAGTCGTACAAAATTTTTTAATTTTAATTTTACCCACTAGAGTATTTTTATTAATTGGTATTAAAGGAATATTTTGTCTTTAATCTATTTGAGGTACTCATTGACATTTTTGAAAAAGTATGAGGTGAATGTTTTTTTTAATTTGTACATCATGAATGAAATTTTAAGTTTTCATGAAACCTTATCGCCATGATGATTTCAATACATTATTTCTAAATTATTTTCAAACAAATTATTTTCATTTAAAATTGTGTGGCATTATGACAAAAGAAAACATTTTTTAAAAGGAATGGATTTTTTCCTCATGAATTAAGTTCAAGTGTTTTATCAAAATAATTTTCCTTATAAAATGACATAGGGTTATTTTATATACATATTTTCACTATAGTTTGAGTTGTGTTTATGCTGGAGTTCTATTTATGAACTCCATTTATTTATATGGATTATGATGAATTGATGTTTAAGAAACCCATTTTATTTTGTGGGTTATGCTATGAAAAATGATTTATGTTTTTGTGAAACATGTAAGAATTGTTTGATTATGATCTGGTTGGTACCTATATATGCCTCCAATGTATTGGGTATTGATTTTTATCTCATGAGATATACAGTAATTGAATGACAAGTAAACCTGGTTCAATAATATAGGGTTGGAACAAGGAGTGAACTCATCTCAGTAATGGACTTTGCCCGCTATGATGGTCATTGCAATGATCCATGACTAATATAATTTTTTTTATTCTTGTGTGTGTATGCCATGAAATTTACTGTCTTATTTTATCACTATTGTTATTAAATTTCACTTTTATGATTTATCTCATGACATGATTTTATGATCTTTTATATGAAGGCTATTATTTTCAAATTTTTGTTCTTATGATTATGATATGATTGATATTTCCATTATTTATCCTTACTAAGAATTTGAGCTCACAATTTTATATGTTTCTTTTCACCTGGTCATGAAGAAGGGTATTAAGTAATATATTTCAAAAAAGAGTCTAGTTTTGAGGAAACAAGTGGGAGATAATCTAGATGTTTTATGAACTAGTGGTTTCTGTTTCCTAATTTCTAAACAAACTAAACCGATACGGTCATAGAATGGTTTTTTATGTTATGTAAAAAATATTATTACATGTTGAAGTAACATCTATATGTAATGTATGGTCTATTAAATGAAGCATCACAATAGACCACATATCCTCAGATTTATTCCAGAAATATCATGATATATGCTAATGTAGTCTGAAAATTAGGTTTTTTAAAAAACTTATGACATTCATCATTAATTGAAAATGGAACAACATTCCTTGAAATATATATGACTGGTGAATCAAGTCATAGAAATTTTAGAACCAAACATTGATAATAACTATCCATACCAAGTACACTATATATCTCAAAGCCATTCTTTGGCTGTTTATAAGATATTGCATCCTCTATCTTTTCTGGATCCATATAAACACTATTTATAGAGATAAAATTACAATGAAAATGTACTAATTCTATCCATTTTTTTAATATTTTAAATACAACTGATGATCTCCCAAAAAATCCCAACACTTTCCATAAGTGATTCTCACGATCAAACCTTTTATAAGACTAGAAAAGTATCTAATCCACATAACCACTACAAAAGAATCTATATATATTTAAAATATCATGTTCATAGATTCCATAAATAAATACAGTGAATTAGTAAGACCAAAAGGATAGAACATAAACTCATAACATCCATATATATTGTTTAATGAAATCTTTTCAAAATCATCCTTTTAATACCATATTTAGTGATATACTGAGCACAAGTGAATTTTATAGAATCTCTAGGATTCCCTTTATTGGTTAAAAAGATCATCAATTCATAGAAGATGATAATGTTTCCTTACCATAAGTTGGTTAAGATAATGATAATCCATTAAAACTGAATATTTATATCGACCTTTTTTATAAGGAAAATAGGTGTTGTTCATGGAGGCATATTTGGCAGAATAAACTCTTTTCATTAAATCTAATTAAAAATTATCTTTAATTCCCCTATTTTTTTTCTTCCATATGATAATATTGATGTGAGATTTGAATTGTACTAGGTATGATATCAATCATGAACTCCACCTCTATTGTGCATGGAAACGCTATGAAAATATAAATTGACCCTGCCTTTTCTTATATTACTATTACATCATTATAATGATAAACAACTTAATGGAATTACACTATGAGGATGCAAAGGTTTAGTTTCTTGGGAAAATTAGCACCAAACTTATCATTTATGACATCAATCATAATTAAGTATTTAATACCTTCGTATCAAGATTCTTATTGGCACTTGATCTCTTGTTAGTACATGTACTCAACTAAGGATATACATATAAATCCGTGATCTAAATGCCCAATAATAGGATATATAAGAACAATATGGCCTGGGGTGAGCATAATCATAACATCATCATCAATATTTTGAGAGGAAACTTTAATAAAAGACTTGAAATGTGGAAATTCATAAAAATTAATCATCATGTATTAGTGGTTAACTACCACACATAATGGTGAACACAGGCTAGAATCTTGTTCACAAATCAATTCATTTTAACTCATGAGATTACTCACTTTACCCAATGCATTGGAGAACTGTATTATTCAAGGCACACCCATCACAATAAAACATTCATATTGCTTTATATAATTCTGGCCTCACCTGTCAAATCATAACATTATCATTATCATGCATTCCACATAGAAAATAAATCAAATATGAAAACTACTGACCAATGGAATGGAATGGGTTTCATCTCATAATAACACATTCATAAACATTGGGTTCCCAAAATAAATAGGTAATAACATACTTGATACAATGACCATCATCCTTGAGTGAGAAATAAAAGGTGTTTTTTAGAAAAGGGTTTTTTTGGAAAACATTTTATTGACATTAAATGAAGTGGAAAAAATTTAAAATCCATAAAATGGTAGGTAATGTTGAATAAATTATTTTTATGGAGTGACCATACCAAAAATTGAGTGAAATAGTGAGAACATGAAGAAAAAAACTTTGGATCAATAATTTACTCTTATATTATATCTGAATTCTTTCTTCAATTTAGTGTTCACTATAACCACATTAAATTAATTAACTAACAATTCCATAACATTGTGTATATTATTTTGGTTCAATGTAGATTCATTAGGTTATTTTATGGTCTTTTTTATGAGTTGTAGGGTTTAAATCCATTGTTTTGGAATGTTCATTTTTATGGTTTTCTGTGTCGATGGTGAACTTCGGTGGCCTCTCAGGCATGAAGGTGTGACGTAAGATTGATGGTGATGATTTTTTATTCTACTTCACAATAGTTGGATCTGGTTTAGTTGTTTGGTTTGGTTCGCAGTTTGTTGTTTTGTCGAAGATGATGATTGTGGTGATTGATTTCCCATGTGGTGGTTTTGCATTGTTACTTGACAAATGTAGCGAATCCTCAATGATGATCTTCTCAGCTTCTACATTGTCCCCAGATTGTTTTGATGGTGGTGCTTTGAGCTAGTGATTGCTTCATTTTGGGGATCTTTGACAGTCTACCATGCTCTGGTGGAGGTGTGCTTTTACGATGTTGATTCTAGGATGTATTACTTCTATGTAGTCATTATCTAGGCTTTAAACGCTTTTGTTGTTGGATTTTTTTGTTTTCTTGATTTCTCTAAAGACTTGGTTTCCCCTCTTTACACTTAAAATATTTCTTATCCAAAATCAACAAAAAATAGGCCTCCGGGCTATTTGGTCACTTGTATTCATAAATGGATGTGTGTGTAGAACATGGATAAACAACTAGGACTAATATTTCATGTTATTAATTAAATTCATGTATTTAAAATTATATTATAATAAATTATGTTATATACCATGTGGATGAATCATTAGTTACTATTTAATAAAGATTGTTTGTGTTAATTCGGGCGATTTTTCAACCACAACAGAGTTTTTTTAAATAATTTAGTAATATCTACATAAGTAAGATCTAGAACATAAAATAGGATATAATACATATAATATAATCTGGTTCAACCATGAAAATTGTTTCATGACTAGATTTGAAGACGCTAAAGGAAAAAAGAAAACATGTCTTTCTTGAAGGTGATGAATTAACACCTGACAAAAAAAATTTTCTTTAAAAAATGAAAATGAAAATGGGTGGATGAAATATTATCCCATTATTAACATAAAATTAAATTATATGTGAGATTATATTTTTTTCATACCTTTTGGAGGATGATAGGTAGATAGATATTAAGAAAAGTGCATAAAATTGAAAGTTAATTAAAGGAAATTAGGGAGAGGGTAATTACCTATAGAATCCTACTCTTGAGATCATCCTTAAAGAACCTAGGATTGATCTTTTGATGAGACCAAAAGCTTATGGATGTAATAGAGGGAATTGAGAATCTTCTAGGGAAGAGTTTAGATAAGGCATTAAGATTTAGAGGTGTGAGGAAATGAGGGTGTGAAGGGTGGTATTTATATTTGAGTGGAGTGGGTTTTTCTAAATATTTTAATCCTTTGATTCTTAATTTCCTCCACGATAAGAAATAGTGATGATTAAATGAAGGATTTTATTAAATATGGAATGTTAGTTCTTGATTTGTGTGCATACATCACTTGAGATTTTAGAAATATTGAGTTTATATTATAATGTATTTATACAGTAAATTAATGTATTTTACTATTTACCAAATATTCAAGTGTCTTAGAAAAATCCATCAAATCCACCCTAACTAATTTGAAATGGGTAAAGTCCATAAATGATGTCCATTTTTTAAATATAATTTTCTAAATATTAATAATTTAAATTTTATTTAAAATCATAATTTACTGTAAAATAATGTTTTTAAAATGTTTGTTTACTTATTCTAAAAAATAAGTACATCATGCTTTCAACTAAATCCCACATATATACAATCATAGTTCAAGTTAATATTAATAATGGTATATTACTACTCATAAGTTTAACATTACAATTCTTAAGGTTATTTTACTATTCACCAAAAACAAAGTTTGTACTATTAGACTCCAAAAATTTTACTTAGCGCAACCGTTTATGTTAGATTTTCGAAATTCAAAACATTGAAGTGGAAAATTATGTTTAGTGATCACATAGTATTTATTATCATGGTTTTTCATTATGTTTAATAATGTGATTATACATTAATTCATAATTATAAGAAGGGATTTCCACTGGTAAAACATTGGGTCATTACATTCTTCCCCCCTTATTTAATTTCACCCTCAAAATAACATTTTACACAAACATGTGAGGGTAATTCTCCTTCATCACTTCCTATGGTTCCCATGTTTCTTTTCCAAACATATGTTTCCTCCATACATCTTGGACAAGGTCCAAGAATTGTCACTAGCTTCTCCTCATAGGATAGGTCATCTTCTAGTTACACTACCTCTATGTTCAGTTCATATGAGGAATCTGGTATGTACTCCCTTAGAAGTGATACGTGAAACACATCATGAGAATGATCCATATTCAATGGATGTGCATGCTGATAGGCCACAGATCTTATGCGGAAAAGGTTCTCAAATGGGATAATGTAACATGGGCTTATCCTCCCTTTTGTTCAAAACAGCATGACTCTTTTCTATGGTGATATTTAAAGGAAGACATTGTCACTAACATCAAACTCCAAGTCCCTTTAACGGTTGTCAGTGTAGCTCTTTTCCTGTCTCTGAGAAAGTTTGATTTGTTTCTAGATGACTTGAAACTTTTCTATCATCTCTTGCAGAAGATCAGGTCCATGTTGTTTTCTACCTCCAACTTCATCTCAACAGGTTTGAGTTATACATCAAATTCTATACAAATCTTCATATGGATCCATATGAATACTCAAATGGAATCTTTTGTTGTATAAAATCTCTACCAATGGTAGATTTTGATCCAATATACCTTTGAATTCTAGAGATCAAGGTCTTATCAAATCTTCAGGTGTCTGAATAGTCCTTTCAAAGTAGCCATCAGTTTGGGGGTGATAGGCCAAGCTGAAATTCAATTCAGTACTCAAGTAATGTTGAATACTTCTCTAGAATTTAGATGTGAACCTTTGATCATGATCAAAGACAATTGAAAGTGGATCACCATGATGTCTGACCACATCCTTCACATATATCCATGAAAGCTATTCAAATGAGAGATCTTCCAGAATATCAATAAAATGGGCAATCTCTATGAGTTAGTAAACCACAACACATATCGCATTATTTCCCATCAACATGTTTTGGAGACCCATGAAAAAGTCCATAATAACATTTTCCCATTAACACATGGGTATAATAAATGGATGCATCAACCCTTTGGATGTTCTACTTTAACTTTCTAACATACTAAGCACCATGAAGTACATTCAGATATTTTCCTCTTCATGTTATCATATAAGATGTGTTCACGTAGATCTCGGTACATCTTTGGATCTACCGGAATGGATATATAATTTTGAGCTATGTTCATTGTACAATAGATAATTCTTTCTCCTATATGTTAAAGGAAAAAAATCTGCATTCCAAACCATATAAAACCTTCATCATTGATTTGTAATTCTTGCAACTACCCTTCCTTTACATTATTCACATTCTTTTGTAACTCCAGATCATCCCATTGTGCCTCCTTAATCATCTCCTGGATTGATGGTTGGGAGATAATTTTGGAAAGGTAGGATGTATCCCCATACCTTATGATATCCTAATACTTCATTAGAATATCAATGATGATATGGTATTTCTCAATCTGTAACATTGATAGAGTAGCCCGTTCTTTTTTTCTTAGAGAAACAGTAACCTTGTTCACCTTTCTAGGATGTTAGAGAATATTGAAATAGTATTCTTTGATTAGCTTTAACCATCTCCTTTTACTCATGTTGATCTCCTTTGGTGTGAATATATAAATTAGGATCTTGTGGGTGGTGTATATGTCACACTATTCACCATAAATGTAGTGCCACCAGATTTTCATGGTGAAAATCACTGCTGCCACCTCTAGATCATACGCTGGGTAGTTCTTCTCATGGATTTTCAACTATAGTAATGCATATGCAATCACATTTTCATTTATCATGAATACACAACCGAAGATTTTCATTGAATCACCACTTTATATCATTTATCATTCTCTACTTTTTAGTAGTGTGAGTACAAGTGCAGTGATCAGCCTATTCTTTAGCTATTTAAATCATCCATCACATTATTTTTTTCCAAAAATACTTTACCCATTTCATTGTTAACTTATTTATCATGCTTTACGATGGTGATAAATGTCTCAAAAAATATTAGTAGTTCATAGATAATCCATGAAAACTATGGATTTCTATTACACTAGAGGGCCTGGTCCATTCTTCAATTGCCTTTTTTTGAAGGGTCCATAAAAATTCCCTCACATGTGATCACATGTCACAAGAATGTGGATTGATTCTTTGAAAAGTCAAATTTTTTAACTTGGTGTACAGTTTTTCCTTTCTCAATGTTTCCACATAAGTCATTGATGTTCATCATGTTCCTCCTCTCTCTTGAAGTAGATGTGAATATAATCTATAATCTCTACTATAAATTTTTCAAGGTAATATATAAATACTATATTCATAAAATCCATGAAGATTGAAGGGGAATTATTAAGTCCAAAGGGCATCACCAGAAACTCATAGTTCTCCTACCTTATATGGAAGGTAGTCTTCTAAATATCTTATTTCATCAGCTTTATGTGATGAAATCTAGAATGAATATCCATCTATTAAAAGTATTGAGCTCTTCTTAACTAATAATTCTGGTCATCTATCCTTGGATGAGGATACTTTTTCTTTATAGTGATCTTGTTGTGTCTTTGATAATCAATACACAGTAGCATTATTCTATCCTTCTTCTTCACAATGATCACGGACGCACCCAAAGGTGATGCACTAGGGTGTATGAACCCTTTTTCAAAATTATCTTGCAGTTACTTCTTTAACTCTTCCAATTTGATATGAGACATTATATAGGGACATTTCGAGATAGGAGTAGATTCAGGTATGAGTTCAATTGATAACTCTACCTCACAATCCAAGGGACGTCCGAGTAACTCTTCATGAAATACATCACCGTATTCCACCACAATGAGAATTTCCACAAGGTTGTCACTTTCCTTTGACTAAACCATTTAAGAAAGGTATTCTTCCTCAAAGAAAATCAATACCCACACAGTTGAAGGATATTTCAAACATGATTCATGATATTATTTTAATTTGAATATGAGCATGGGATGGTTCAAAATATGAAAATATATTTCCCTTTTTAGATAGTTGATACATGATCATAGAATGAGAGACAATCCATGCCCGTTATAGTGTGGAATTCTACCAAGGGATGTATTATTAGATTCACTGGAACAATCTTACCACATATGCCAACAAGGGAAGATTAAAACACTTTGGATGTAATGATTTCACCACTTGATGTTTTTACAGATATATCTACATCAAGGATTCAGGGATTCGATTCTATAGTTCTAGAAATCATTCATTATATAAAGGAATGTGTAGAACTAGAATCAAAGAAGACTTTTTCTGTTATTGAGTGAATAAGAATTGTACCCTGTATGACTTCATTATCTTTCTCCAATTCCTCAGTAGTGATGGCATAAACCTTCCCTTATTCCTTTGTATTTTGTGGATTTTGACGCTGATTACCCTCGAGTACTCGAGGTTTAGTGTACTAGCTTGTATAAGGCCATTTATAAATAAAGTTATAGAATTGAACCCTGGGAAGTTCTCTCCTTTCTTCCACTACATTCTTGGTAATTCTCCTATCTTTCGAAAACTATTGATCATGGTTTCTTTCTTTCCCACACATGAAGCATTTACCCGTCCCTTTGAGGGAGTTCCCATGATGCCACTTACCTCATTTTTCGCATATGGGTTGTTGAGTTTTCTTTCCATCAATATCATTAGATCCTCTAGAATGAAACTACATATTTCATTTCTTATCACCAAATTCATGGGACCATTATCCAAACACCAAATCCACTTTGGTATCACACCTAACAACTTCTTCATATCTTCAAAAGTCTTAAATTTCAAGAGCCTTTCAATGGTGTGGTTTAAATGAACTAAACAATCTATCAATTTCTCTTCCATTGTTGATATCAAAAACAAAATCAAACCTTGAAAGACTTTTCAAACTCGCTTCATAGGTTATGACAGATTATCCTTCATTTATCAGGAGCTATATGAATTCTATATCCATATTTGTTCAAAGAGTTATTGGAAAATACTGTTTAAAAAACATTATCTTAAAGTATTATCATTTCATTTCTTCAATGTCGTCACATGATTTGGTGGTATTAATAAAATCCCACCATTGGTCGGCCTCTCCATCAAGATGATAAAAGGATGGTGTCACCTTCTCCTTCTCAGAACAATAAAGAAAAATAAAGATTTTTTCCATAGAGTTAACCTACTATTCTGAAACTAGTTGACTTGAAGACCCATTAAATGTTGGTGGTCGTTGTATCACAAAACACTTGATAATCAGTTTCTCCCACTTAGGTGAAAAGGATGTTACCCATTATTATGGTTATTGTTGATAACATGAGATTTTGTTTATGAATTTCCATTATGATTTGAACTCCACCTCCCAAATAATTGGGGATTTCATTCAGGAAATCATTGCATTGGACCTCACACGAGTTGTTGGCATTGTTTCTCCTAGTTCCCACCATTCTCTAAAATAGAAAATGTTAGAACAAAAAATAAGTCAACAATTAATGAATAAATAACTTATTAATTTTTAATTATTACACTAAAGTCATGACTTATGGTATCTCTAAGTAATGCATCGTGTGTGAATATTTTTACATAGTATCATATTAGAGGTTTTCTCTAGGGTTTACCAATCGTAATTCCCAAATTAAATAAACCTATCCTCGGATACCAAGTATAAAAAACCCATATAATTATAACATTAACATTACATTATTTTAAGGATAATCAAGTTAATAGTGTTACACCATGAGGATCCAGAGGTTTAGGGTCTTGGGAAAACAAATACTAAACATAACAATTACAGCATCAAGCATAAACATTTAATTATTTCCTTCATCACTAAATTCTTATTGGCACATGACTTATCCTTAGTTCATGTAGTAGCATGATGATATACATAAAAAGGGGTGATCTAATAGCTTAGAAAGAGGATAGATAATAAAAATATAGCATGTAGTGAGCGTAATCATAACTTCATCATAAAAATAATGAGAGGAATCTTTAATAAAAGACATGAAATGTGCAATGCATAAAATTGAAATATTGTTTCTTAGTGGTTAACTACCACACATACTTGTGAAAAAAAATCAAGAATCTTTTCTAGACATCATTTCACTTTAACACATGATATTCATCACATTACGCAATGTATTGGAGTGCTGTATAAGTCTAGGCACACCCATCACATTAAAACATTCATATTGCGCTATATAATTTCTGGTGCAGCCGTCAAATCATAACATTATCATTATAATGCATGCCACATAGTACATATATAAAATATGGACATAAATAATCCATAAAAAGGAATAAATTTCATTTCATAAGAACACGTTCATAATCATTGGGTTCCAAAAATAAAGTGGGAATAACATACTTGATACAATAACCATCAACATTGAGTGAAATATTAAAGCTATGTTTTTGAAAGAAGAGTTCTATTGGATAATATTTGTATGACATAAAATATAGTGGTAAAAATATATATACCAGAAATTTAATATAATTATTAAAAAAATATTTATAGGGAGTGACCATAGAAAAAATGGACGGAAAAAGGGAGAACCCAAAGAAAAAAAATTGGGTTCCGGAATTTCTCATTACCTTGAATCCAAATGCTTCCTTCACATTAAAGTCCTATATAACAACATTTTAATACTTCATTATAAATTTAAAAAATACATTAATATGGATAATTATAGTTTCATTAGTATATTTTATGGGCCATTTTATGAGTTATAGGGTTTAAATCCATTGTTTGAGAATGTTCGTTTTTTTGGTTTTCTTGAATTGTTCACTTGTATTCATAAATTGAAGTTCATGTGGAACATGGATAAACATTAAGATCTGATCTTATATGTTATTAATGATATTATAGGTTTTTAAAATATCATACAACGAATTATTTTATGTAACATGTGGTTGAATCATTTGTTAAAATTTAATGATGATCATTTGGTTTAATTTAGGCGATTTTTCAACCACAATGTACATGTTTTGATTAATAATTTGGTAATATGTAAATAATTTAGTTACATAAAATAAAATAAAATTAAAAAATATAATATAATATTTTACAACCATAAAAATGGTTTCATGTCCATATATGAAGACAATAAATGGAAAAAGAAAACTTGTTGTTCTTAAAGGTGATGAATTAACACCTCATGAACAACATCTTCTTTTAAAAAATAAAAGGTGAAGGGGGTGGATGATATATTATTCTATTAGTATAATAAAATTACATTATATGTTAGATACTGGAGTTAACATACCATTTTTATGAGGAGATTTGAGGATATATTCAGAATTGAATTTAAAATTTAAATGAAATTAAAGGAAAAGAGAGAGAAGAAAATTACCTCTTGAATCCTCATCTTGAGATCCACCTTAAGGAGCCTAGTCATGGAATTTTTATGAGACCATAAAATCATGGACATGGGAGGGGATAGGGAAGATTCTTTATCATATTTTATAAAATCCTTGGAGCTTTAGAGTTTTGAGGAAATGAGGGTGTGAAGGGTTATATTTATAGTGAAGGGGAGATGTGTTTTCTTAATATTTGAATAATTTGTTTATCAATTTCCACCAAGATAAGAAATAGTGATGATTCCATGACCAATAATAGTAAATAGGGCATGTGATTGGCAGATTTGGGTTCTTACATCACTTGTGATCTTATGAATAGTAAGTATAAATTATAATGTATTTATACAATAAATTAATGTACTTTACAATTCACCAAAAATTCTATTATTTTAGAAAAAACCCAAATATTTAATTGAACCATTTTTTTATGTGTAGAATCAAAAAATGAATTCCATTTTTTAAAAATAATTTTTTAATTAATCATAATTTAATTTTTCATTAAAATAAATAATTACATGAAAAATACTATTTATTAAACATTTGTTTACTTATTTCAAAACATAGGTACATCATGCATTCAATTAAATTGATTATATATACTATAATAGGTGAGGATAATATTCATAAGTGTATAATTTTATTCATAAGGGTAATATTATTATTTATAAGGGTAAGTTACTATGTACCAAAAATTATATTTTTTCAATTAGACTCCAAACAACTTACTATTAGAAACTGTGTATATTAGATTTTAGAAATTCAAAACATAGAAGGGGAAAAATTATATTTACTGATGAAAAATTATTTAGAATAATGATATATAATTTTGATTCCAAATGTGATTATACTGTAAGGAACAATTATGAGAAGGGATTCCTATTGATAAAACTTTGAGTCATTACAAAATATCATAAACAATCATATGGGAACTAAAAAAAATTACTAAAAACCCACTATCCCAAATATCATCGATCAATGCCAAAGTTAAATATTTCATCTTGTATGAGATAGTTCCAAATAGTGGTTAAATAAATACCACTAAACCAACCTTTTTATTTTTTTCCCCTATAATGAGATGCTCGATGCCATTATCAGATGTAAAACTACCCCTTTGGGTATAAAAGTCTATGAAAGCATTTAGAATTTTCTACCAGTCAGTACCCATGATTATATCGAAGAAATACATATCAAGAATTGAAAAATACTATATTAATTCATTCCAATTAATAGTTATAAAACATTTTTTAACAAATAAACTCTTGACATTTTATTTGACTAATAGGATATTTATTATTAAAAATAGAATTAGTCATATCAATATGAAAACTCATAATATCAGTATCACGATAGTGAATAAAAAAATGGGATGAACCCATGTTAATAAAAGCATGCATAATGATATAATTCAAAATAATCTTACCTATCACCATCATTAGTCTAGATTGATCATCCCCAATTTCTTTCTTAAATCCATAAAAAATTTTACTCCCTACACTTTTTTCATTATTACCATGTTGATATTGAACTGGATGAGGAGTCATTAAATTATTATATTCAACATGGATAACATGGTTCTACTGATGGGAATTACTATGCTTCCCTCTTCATGTTTAAGAATACGCCATCATCAAAACATGAGATATGTCCTTAGCACAAGACCATTCCAAAATGCGAAAATATAGATAAATATGTGCCATATGGATTCAATGTTTTTCAAAATATACATGGTTTCATGAAATACCTATTCAAGTGATCAAAAGAACAACATTGAATGAATCAAAAATTTCTTTTAGGTATAGGAGAATGATTTACTAATCTAACCAACTGATTTTGATTTATTACACTACTTTTTTAATTGGTTCCTCTTGTCCAATTATTCCATGAAATATAGTTCCCCCATATCCCATGGATATCAACAAGCTTCATCTATCCATATTTCATGATATGTCCCTTTATTCTACCATCACTCTATTGAAAATATTGGTATAATTTATTATACAGATCATGGAAATATTTTAGTGAATCCCTAACCTCAACCCTGGTACCAAAATATATTCCTCCAAGGATGCACTTATATTTACTTTGAGTTTAATGCGATATAAATATATACATTTATCCACATATTCTGTTACTAATATATTATACTAATTCGAGATGAAAATTTCCCTAATTCTAGAAATTCGGAATGTGTAAGGGTAGCATTTTGGTGAACAATTTATCAAAATAATAACATGAAATTCTTGGGTCCAATTAATCATGAACTATAAATAACACTTCTTGCATGCAAGATACTAAAAATTAATGTTTCCTACAAGACATTAATATTATAAAGGGTTCCAAAGAAACAAAATATTTGATTCATCTTATTTGGCCACTCTTCTTCTATTTACAGTTCTGATAAACCATAAAATATGGGTGAATTAAACTTTTGGAATAGAACAAAATGTTTCTGTTTCCTTGGTTTATCACTTTTTTCACTCTATCCATACATTTTAAATCCTAGAAAATACTCTGAACTAATTTTTGGTTCACTGATAGCTCCGGGGAACCCATATTCTCAGAAGACTCTTCGAATCGGTTTCTTCTATCCCGAAATAAGTTTATTCTATATAATTTAAACAAAATTATATTTGTTATTACTCTATAGAAACTGAATGCTTAGAAATTTAAAATTTACCACATCACACATATCAGAACAAAGGATTTCAAAATTTACACATTTTTCAACCTTCAAATATTTTTTGAAAATTCCACCGTGCAGTTTGAAAATAGAACCATTTTCACCAATTTTTAAAAATAAATATATATTCAATATATCATAAATAATTATTTTTATATAAAATATGAAATTCTTGTGGCAATTTGTTTCTATAAATTAATTTCACTATCTTCTCATCTATTAAACCCATGACAATGAGGTAAAAACTCAATGAAGGATATAAAAACATGCATGTATCCAAAATCCCTTATAAATTTATGTTCATTATAAATATATTAGAAAGAGTAGTGAATACACTACATTTAAATTTATTATGTTCTTAATCATTTATATAATCCCAAATAAAGGACTAACCTATATTGAATTTCAAATCTAGGTCTGAAAAACCTAATAAAATTTGTGATGTCTTTCCCCTAACCATTGTCTTAAGAAAGTTGTAGGACATTAATAGGCCTTAGGTTACATCCCCAAGACACCAAATTCTTGGAATAAATTTTACGGGATGCATGAATAGTTTGAGAATTATTTTATATTTTAAAATTAAACAACCCAATCAAGAATACCAAAACCAAAAAATAACAATAAGATGCATTAAAAAAATGTAATATAACTAATAAAACCAACTCAAACTATTCATAAAGAGGAATCCAAAAAAATAAAAAGAACCAAAACAAGAAATACATAAAATCCAAATCACACAACATGCCCCGAGGTCTAGCTTCACAAGCCATTCCCACAATATCATGATGTATTACAAAATAAATATGATATATTTCCATTGTGAGTGTATTAAAATAAATTATCTAAAAACACACCAATTTTTCTGAGCATGTGGTCAGTACAAAAGATAGTTATATTTTTATATTAAATTACTTAATCATGGAACATGGATATAACAATTCCAAACATTTATAAAAGTTTTTTATTTAAAAAAATTTAAAATAGCTCTTTGAAAAAAAATCCACTAATAATAAAACATGTTTCCCATGAAAAGAAATCAACCCAGCCTTTCAAACTATTTTACAAATACATTTATAAAACCCATTACAAGGTTCCACAAATCCCCAAAATTACATATGCATTCCCAAGATATTGTTCCATATTCATGAGAGGTCTCTCATAGATTTACCAAGTCATCACAGGGAAACCATATACCAAGTTACCCAAAGGAACACACCCCTTCCATATAGCCACATCAATGGAAATGAACACACACCAATCCTTTATGAAAAATACCATTCCAACCAAATTATGTCATACCATTTAAAGAAAATATAAATTTTATCTAAAAAATTTATAACAACCATTTCGATTTTTCTTATCTTGAAATCCCTTTGATAATAATCATTTCAAAACTGTGTAACCAATTTAACTTTCCACAGACCACCAATTTCAAAAATTTGACACAAAATCACTAAATATTTTATCCATCAATATTTTTATATTGATTTCACAATTTCGATAATTAAATAAATAAAATTAGAAATAAATCCTCAAAATTATAATAATAGGAGTCGATGATTAATCCACCTACCTTGAAATATTAGGAAATGATGAACAACATGAAAATTATCTATTAAACAAGATTGAAACTCCTTAAAATAAAATTAGATCTCATTCCCCATAAATAAAAAAATAAATCTCATTATGTTTCTCATAACACAATATGAATATATCCCCAACATAAAACATTAATCAATACATGAGAGGGGAAAAGATGAAATATACACATAAAAGCGAATAATGATCACCTACAAAGGAATACAGCCTCCAATGCAGAAGGATTTTCCAATTTATCACCGTCAGATAAGGATGAATGGCCTTTCTAACCTTTGGAATGAGTGAAATTGTGATAGGTTTGGATTAAAAAAAACACATTTAAGAGGTGATCATAATTATATCCTAAAAATTAATATAATTTTTTTATTGTTTAAGTCCTATGGAATGCGGTTAGTAATACCATGTGCTAAGCATGTACTATACACTACCTCAGAAGAAACCTCACATGGTCGGTTCACACATTTATACAAACCATGAACCAAACTTGATGAACCAAACTCTACATCATCACATGATTTCAATTGGATATCTGTATGCTTGAAGAAACCATGCATCTAACAATGTTCCCACCCAATAGTCACAGTTTTAGTATCATGGTTTCTTATATGGTTTTTCATTATTACTACTAATCGTGATCAAAATTTCACCATAGGAAAATATCCTAAAACATTCCATACTACTCTAAACCTCCCAGAACCTAACCTAATTACATTAAATACATAATATTAAAAAAAATAAAAGTTTAATAACCTAAAATAAGGGATGAAAAATTATGTCATGAATTCCCAAAAAAAATTAGGGTTCTTCTAACAATTCCATAACAAACACTTTTCTCATTTTGATTAATTTCACTAAAATATCATTTTACTAATTTAATAGAATCAACCTTTCATTATGAAATAATTCATATATAGTTGTAGATATTATATTAAAATGACGTATTTCTTATAAATATTTTCATTTACAAAAATATATAAATATGTTCAGTTCGAAAAATTCAATTCATAATTTAGATTTACTATTATATATAGTAATGTCCATTTTTTATCTATAAGATCTGAAATCATTGAATTTCTATATAATTTTACACAATGAAAGATGAATTTTTTTTTGTTCTATATGTTTTAATATAACATTGGATTTTAATAAACCATAAAAAATCATTTTAAAATGTATTTTATTATTCTTATTCTAGTATTGTTTTATTTAAATAATCTATAATAGTTAAAAACTATTTTTATTCTTATATTCCAAAACATGTCAACAAAATTCATCTTTAAGATTCTTCTGATTGATTAATTTTTCATGTTGTGGTGATTAAATTAAAATATAAAAAATTAAAATTTTACCAGTCACAAATATTTATAAAATATTTTTAATTAGAGGATATATTTATTCAAACAAGTTAAATTAAATATTTTTAAAAAATACTATTATAAAAATAGAAATTCATTATGAGTTAATTTGTGTCATCTTAATTGGAATAATGGGTTTTTCCACTATGAATTTATTAGAATTTACACTCATTGTGTTGTGGTAATTTTTAAAATACCATACTCTGGGTAATTTTTAAGGGCGTATACTTCATTCTCTATATTTACATATCAAGATAAATTAGTTTCATGGATAAATTTTTATTATTATTTAATGAAATCCTCCTAGATTTTTTTCTAATAACACTAAAAATACATTTAGTTGGAATCATTTTTAATTTAGTTTTAACACATATTTCAAGAAAATTGAAAATATTATTAATTATCATTATTTTATAAAATATTTCATAAATGTTTATACAATAAATTTTAGTGTATACTTGACCAACTAGATGATATTTTTCCCATGGTATATCCATAATCTCCTTAAGATTGTGTTGTAAAATAATTATTATATAAATGACATTATTATATTTGATACTGGATAGAAAATCTCATCATTATATTCTTAATATTATTTTAATCCTCCTCTAGTGATTTCATATAGTATTTATATTTTAATTCCTCATTAACCCTCTATGGTATAATCTACTAATGAAAATTGATATTATTTGAATTTCAAAAAACTCATTATGTTTGAATACCATTGTAGATTTCCAAATTTATTCTTTCCTCCAAACATTTTCTATGTATTTAGACCATATTTAAATATTGATATGTTCATCCCTTTCATTAAAATCTTTTAACTAATCCTTGAAATTTGGGGAACCTAAAACTGGGATTGAATCGTTTGAATGTTATCCAACAAGATATCCATGGGATTCAATAATTTATTCATAAAACTATATAATTTAATGATATAAAATTTTATTGTATAAAATGAACATAAATTTCATCAATGATAGTGATAAATTATTATTATAGAATAACTAAATCCAAACATCAGACCATTATATGAGAAACTACCCCAAAAAATACAATTTTGATTCCCAAAAACGTCTTTATTTATTGTAAATCATTGACTATTTAAAAATAATAAATTTTCTTTGACAATAACATAAAAAATATATCCCTTGTTTATTATAATTTTTTTATGAATCACATGACATATTTTGTTCTAACATGATTCATTTTTCTTATATTATTCATTTATTTTTATTAGAATAGATTTTCAAATTTTTTTAATCATAATGGACAATAACATTATACTAATTCTGTTCCATTCATTCCTAGTAATATTTTATGTTCTTTGATTATTATCAATCAAAAATTTCTTTCCTCTAGTTATTTATGGCAATGTAATTTTTTTTCTTCGATTTTTATCATCTCAAAACCATCCACTATCTTATATAGTCATTTAATTTAAATTATCCTAGAAAAAAGAAAAATTTATGTGACTATGAAAAAATGAAATCCTAAATAGAGGAAATATTGGACTCATATTTCATTTCAATAATATCATTGTTTTAAATTCCTTTTAATTTATAGTTTTTGGTTTTTAAAATTTGGGGTTAAAAAATTTTACCTGTGGATATCCATTATCAAATGATTGATTCCCATAATTTTTTCTATGAAACTAGAGCCCATTTTTGAATTATTTCATACTTATTTAGATTCATATTATTGATTAAAATACATATATTTATCTTAGAAACTCATTCTCCTGATAGAATTATTACATTGGTTAATAATTGTTGTCTTTAGTAGAAATGTGATGCACTTTCTTGTAGTGTATCTATGTTGATAAGACCTACCATAATTTTATTAAATATAATGAAAAGTATAATATAATTTAAATATACAATTTAAAATCATCATATTTTTTCTTATATTTTCATTTTCTTCCCTCCCCCTTCATTCATGTAATCCTTTTAATTAAGGGACCTTGATTTTGTACAAACACTTATTGTTACTACACACTACACCTAAAAAACATTATATATTAATATATAATATATTCATGTGTGAATATTTCAAGACAGGAGTAGATTCATGTATGGGTTCAATTGATAACTCTTCCTGAAAATCCATGGGATGTCCGAGTAACTCATCAAGAAATAAATCACCGTATTCCCCCAAAATGGCCATTTCCACAAGGTTGGAACTTTCCTTTGTCTAAACCATTTCAGAACGGTATGCTTCTTCAAAGGGAATCAATACCCACATAGTTGAAGGAAATTTCAAAAGATATTAATGATCTTATTTGCATTTCTATATGATCATGGGATGGTTCAGAATATGAAAAGATATTTCCTTTTTCAGATAGTTGATATGTGATCAATATAATGAGAGACAATCCATGCCCATTATAGTGTTAAATTCCACCAAGAGATGTATTATTAGATTCACTGGAAGAATATTACCACATATTCCAACAAGAGAACATTCAAACACTTGGGATACAATTATTTCACCACATGGTGTTTTTATAGATTTCTATAATTTAAGGATTAAGGGTTTCGATTCTATAGTTCTAGAAAACATTCATGATATAAAGGAATGTGTAGAACCAGAATAAAAAAAAATACTTTTTCCATTATTTAGTGAATAGGAAATGTACCTTTTATTACTTAATTTTCTTTCACCAATTCCTCAGAAGTGATGGAATAAACCTTCCCTTATTCCTTTGGATTTTGGGGCTTTTGATGCTGATTACCCTTGAGGACTCGAGGTTTAGTGTACTGGTTTGTATAGTGCCCCTTATAAATATAGTTATAGCATTGAACCATGGGTGGTTCTCTCCTTTATTTCCCTGTATTCTCCGTCATTCCCCTATCTTTATGAAACTATTGATCATATTTTCTTTCTTTCCCACACATGAATCATTTACCCGTCCTTTTGAGGTAGTTCCCATGATGCTACTTCCCTAATTTTTGGCATGTGGGTTGTTGAGTTTTCTTTCCACCAATATCAATAGTTCCTCTGGCATGAAACTCCATATTTTATTTCTTATCACCATAGTCATGGGACCATTATCCAAAATCCAACTCCACTTTGGTATCACACCTAACAAATTCTTCATATCTTCAAAAGTCTAAAATTTCATGAGCCTTTCGATGTTGTGGTTTTAATCCACTAAATAATCTATGAATTTCCCTATCATTGTTGATATAAATACCAAAATCATGCCTTTAATGCCTTTTCAAACTTTTTTTGTTAGTTGTGACATATTATCCTTCATTTATATTGAGCTATATGAATTATATATCCATCTTTGTTCAAAGAGTTATTGGTAAATACTGGTTATAAAACATTATCTTAAAGTATTGTCATTCCATTTCTTCAATGTCATCACATAGATTGGTGGTCTTAATCAAAGACCACCATTCATCGGCCCCTCCATCAAGATGATAAACAGATGGTGTCACCATCTCCTTCTCAGAACAGGGAAGAACATAAAAGATTTTTTCGATGTAGTTAACCTACAGTTCTGAAACTAGTTGATCAGAAGACCCATTAAACGCCAGTGGTCATTGTATCACAAAACACTCGTCAATCAGTTTCACCCCATTTGGTGAAAAAGGATGTTACCCATTATTCTGGTTATTATTGATAACATGAGATTGTTTTGTATGAATTTATATAATGATTTGAACTCCACCTCCCAAATCATTAGGGATTTCATTCGGGAAACCATTGCATTATCCCTCACATGAGTTGTTGGCTTGGTTTCTCCTGGTTCCCACCATTCTCTAAAATAGAAATGGTTTGATCAAAAAATAAGTCAACAATTAGTGAATAAATAACTTATTTTTTCGACTGAATAGATAACGTATTAATTATTAATTATTACACTAAATTCATGACTTATGTTATCTCTATGTAATGCTTCATGTGTGCATATTTGTACATAGTATCATATTAGAGGTTTTCTCTGGGGTTAACTAATCCTAATTCCCAAATTAACTAAACCTTTCCTCAGATACAAACTATAAAAACTATTATAATTATAAAATTACCATTACATTATTTTAAATATATTCTATATAATAGTGATACAGTATGAGGATCCAGAGGTTTAGGGACTTGGGAAGACTAGGACTAGACATAACATTTACAACATCATGCATAAACATTTATTTAATTCCTTCTTCTCTAAATTCTTATTGGCACATGACATATCCTTAGTTCATGTAATAGAATGAGGATATACATAAAAGGGGTTATCTAATATCCCAGTAATAGGATAGATAAGAACAATATATCTTGGTGTGAGTGTAATCATAACTTCATTATCAAAATCATGGGAGTAATATTTTATAAAAGACTTGAAATGCGGCAATGCATATAAATTTAAACATCTTTTCTTAGTGGTTAACTACCACACATAATTTTGACGAAAATTAATAATCTTTTTCACTCATCATTTCACTTTAACAAAAAATATTCATAACATTACCCAATGCATTGGATTTCTGTATATGTCTAGGCACACCCATCACATTAAAACATTCAAATTGCGCTATATAATTTGGGGTGAACCCGTCAAATTATTACATTATAATTATAATACATGCCACATAGAACATATATAATATATGAACATAAATAACCCATAGAAAGGAATGTATTTAATCTCACAATAACACATTCATAAACATTAGGTTCCAAAAATAAAGTGGGAATAACATACTTGATTCAATGACCATCAAATTTGAGTGAGAAATAAAAGCTGTGTTTTTGAAAGAAGAGTTCTTTTGGAAAATATTTGCTTGACATAAACTTAGTTGAAAAACATTTATACACCAGAAAAGGTAATATAATGATTAAAAAAATATTTTTATGGAGTGACCATACAAAAAATGGAGGGAAAAAGGGAGAACTCGAAGAAAAAATGTTGGGTTCAGGAATTTATCCTTACCTTGTATCCAAATGCTTTCTTCACTTTAAATTCCTATATAACAACATTTTATTCCTTAATTATAAATTCAAAAACATTTTTTACATGAATATGAATAATTAGGGTTTCATTAGTATATTTTATGGTCCATTGGATGAGTTATAGGGTTTAAATCCATTGTTTCAGAATGTTTGTGTTTATGGTTTTCTTGAATTGTTCACTTGTATTCAAAAATTTAAGTTCATGTTGAACATGGATAAACATCCATATCTTAACTTATATGTTATTAATGATATTCCATGTTTTTTTTAAAAAATTATATATAGAATTATTTTATATACCATGTTGTTGAATCATTTGTTATAATTTAATGATGATCATTTGGTTTAATTTAGGGGCTTTTTCAACCATAATGAACATCTTTTGATTAATAATTTTGTAATATGTACATAATTTAGTTACATAAAATAAAATAAAATATAATACATATAATATAATCTATTACAACCATTAAAATGGTTTCATGTCCATACATGATGACAGTAAAGGAAAAAATAAAACATGTTGTTCTTAAAGGTGATGAATTAACACCTCATAAACAACATTTTCTTTTAAAAAATTAAGAGGTGAAGGGGTGGATGACATATTATCCCTTTAGTATAATAAAATTACATTATATGTTAAATACTAAAGTTAACATACCATGTGTATGAGGAGAGGTGGGGATATATTAAGAAAAAAAATTAAAATTGAAATGAAATTAAAGGAAAAGAGAGAGGGAAATTACCTCTTGAATCCTCATCTTGAGATCCTCCTTAAGGAGCCTAGTCTTGAAATTTTTATGAGACCATAAAATCATGGACACGTAAGTGGGGATAGGAAAGATTATTTATCATATTTTATACATGTCCCAGATCTTTAGAGTTTTTAGGAAATGAGGGTGTGAAGGGTGGTATTTATAGTGGAGGGGAGATGTGTTTTCTTAATATTTGAATCATTTGTTTATTAATTTCTTCCAAGATAAGAAATAGTGATGATTCCATGACCAATAATAGTAAATAGGGAATGTGACTGGTAGATTTAGTTTCTTAAATCACTTTTGATATTATAAATAGTAATATTAAATTATAATGTATTTATATGGTAAATTAAAGTATTTTAATATTCAGAAAAAATTATATTATTTTAGAAAAAAACCCAAATATTTACTCGAACCATTTTCATGTGTAGAATTGAAAAATGAATTCCATTTTTCAAAAATCATTTTTTATGTATTCATAATTTAATTTTTCATTAAAATAAAAAATTGCATGAAGAATACTATTTTTAAAACATTTGATTACTTATTTCAAAACATAGGTACATCATGATTTCAGTTAAATTACATATGTATACTATAATAGTTGAGGTTAATATTCATAAGTGTATAATTATATTCATAAGGGTAATATTATTATTAATAAGGGTAAGTTACTATTAACCAAAAATTATGTTTTTTCAATTAGACTCCAAACAACATACTAATCGCAATCGTGTATGTTAGACTTTAGAAATTCAAAACATTGAAGGGGAAAAATTATATTTAGTGATGAAAAATTATTTAGTATAATGATATATAATTTTGATTACAAATGTGATTATACTCTAAGGAACAATTATAATAAGGTATTTCTATTGATAAAACATTGAGTCATTAAAAAATATCCTAAACAATCATAGGGGAACTAAAAAATATTACTGAAAACCCACTATCCCAAATATCATCGATTAATGCCAAAGTTAAATATTACATCTGTTATGAGATAGTTCCAACTAGTGGTTTAATGTATACCACTACACCAACCTTTTTATTTTTGTCTCCTCTAATGAGATTCTTGATACCATTATTAGATGTAAAACTACCCCTTTGGGTATAAATATCTATGCAAGCATTGAGAATTTTCAACCAGTCAGTACCCATGATTATATCAAAGAAATAAATATCAATAATTGAGAAATACTATATTAATTCATCCCCATTAACAGTTATATAACATTTTCTAACAAAAAAATCTTGAAATTTTATTTGACCAAAAGGAAATTGAATATTAAAAATAGAATTAGTCATATCAATATCAAAACTCATAATATCAGTATCATGATAGTGAATAAAAAATTGGGATGAACCCATGTTAATAAAAGCATTCAAAATGATAGAATTACAAATAATCTTACCTATACCCATCATTAGTCTAGATTGATCATCAACAATTACTTTCATAAATCCATAATTTTCTTACTCACTACACTTTTTTCATTCTTAACATGTTGATATTTAACTAGATGAGGAGTCATTGTATTATTATATTCAACACGAATAACTTGGTTCTACTGATGAGAATTACTATGCTTCCCTCTTCTTGTTGAAGAATACGCCATCATCAAAACATGGGATCTGTTCTTAGCACAAGACCTTTCCAAAATTTGAAAATATAGATAAATATGTGCCATATGGTTTCAATGTTTTTCACTATATAGGTGGTTTCATGAAATACCTCTTCCAGTGATCGAAAGAACCACATTGAATGAATCCAAAATTTCTTTTAATTTTAGGATAAAGATTCACTGATCCAACCAACTAATTCTAATTCATTCCAATACCATTGAAATTGGATCCCCTTGTCTAATTATTCAAAGAAATATAGTTCCCCCATATCCCATAGGTATCGACAGGCTTCATCAATCCATAGTTCATGATATGTCTATTTATTCTACCATCACTCTATTGAAAATCTTGGTATAGTTCATTATACAAATCATGGAAATATTTTAGTGAATCCCAAACCTCAACCCCAATTACAAAACATGTTCCTTCAACGATGTACTTTCAGTGACTTTAGGTGTAATGCGATATAAATACATAACTCTATCCACATATTCTATTACTAATAGATTATACTAATTCAAGATGAAAAATTCCATAATTCAAGAAATTCTGAATGTGTAAGGGTAGAATTTT
The DNA here is from genome assembly GCA_963277665.1 of Viscum album. Classification (NCBI taxonomy): domain Eukaryota; kingdom Viridiplantae; phylum Streptophyta; class Magnoliopsida; order Santalales; family Viscaceae; genus Viscum; species Viscum album. The sequence continues at coordinate 1,824,584,360 of OY728146.1, read as the reverse complement.
TGTGAAAAAATCATCAAAATAATAACATGAAATTCCTCAGTCCAATTAATCCTGAACTACAAATAACACCTCTTACAAGAAAGATCCTAAAACGCTAATGTTTCCTACTAGACATTAATATTATAAAGGGTTCCAAGGAAACAAAATATTTGATTCATCCTATTTGGCCTCTCTTCTTCCATTTACATTTTTGATACACCATAAAATATGGGTGAATTCAACTTTTGGAATAGATAGAAATGTTTCTATTTCGTTGTTTTACCCCTATATTTAACTTTATACATACATTTTAAATACTAGAAAATACTCTAAACTAATATTTGGTTCACTGATAGCTAAGGTGAAGCTGTATTCTCATAAGACACTTCTAGTCAGTTCCTTCCGTGCCTAAAAAAGTTTATTCTTTATAATTTAAACAAAATTATATTTGTTATTACTCTAAAGAAACAAAAGGCTTAGAAATTTAAAATTTACCACATCACACATATCACAACAAGGATTTAGAAGTTTACACATTTTATCAACTTTCAAATAGTTTTTGAAAATTCCACCATGCGTTTTGAAAATTGAACAATTTTCACCAATTTTTAAAAATAAATACATTTCATTATATCATAAATAATTATTTTAATATAAAATATGAAATTATTTTGGGAATTTGTTTCTATAAATTCATTTCACTATCTTCTCATTTGTCAAACCCATGAAAATGAGGAAACAACTCAATGAAGGATCTTAAAACATCCATGTAACAAAAATCCCTATTAAATTTATGTTCAATATAAATAGGTTTGTAATAGCCATGTATACACTACATTTCAATTTATTATGTTCTTAATCATTTCTATAATCCCAAATCAAGGACTAACCTATATTGAATTTCAAATATAGATCTGAAAATTTTAACACCCTGAGATTTTATGGGATATATATTTTTTAATTTCTTTGATGTATTATATTATACACTAATCCAAGATTGGCTGGTACTATACGCAACACCGTATTAGCTTGCAGTATATACAACACTGTTCTTGGCTTGTGTTACGCACAAATTCATGTTTGTTTTGTGGAAATTATTCTACGCAACATTATGTATAGATTTTGTTTAATGTATAAATGAAATAAGTTTTGATTATGTTATATGAAACACCAAACGAAGCTTTCACTACACACAGCTCTGACTTGTCTTGCATTACATGCAATCAAGACCTTCTTCAATAGCGTGTGTAGTACGCAATACCAAGTTTCACTAAACAAGATATTATTATAATATTGTTATGAACTAGCCATTATGAATAGTAATAACCACTTTTTGAAATTTAATTTTTCAAAATGGACTTCATTTTTTGGATTCGGAATATTGAAATTAGCCTACGGTGAATTTTTGGTATTTTTCTGAAAACATACAATTTTTCATGAATAGTGAAAACACTAGGTTAATATTTGAAAACCGAATTTTTTTATATAATTTTTTATTTTATTTAAATTTATTTTAGGTTAAAATTGATACATAATATCTATATAAGTTCAATGTAATTCATTGGAGTCATTTTATAATAATTTTAGATATATAAAATTTTAATTGAACTTTTCACCGTCTTTTACCCACCTCCTAGGAAAATTTGAAAATTTACATAAAACATAATTTTACCACTTCTGTGATTGGAATATAAAAAATTCGAGAGACACAGTTAACATCAAGGAGTAAAATTTTGTTCAATAAGATAAAAATATTTTTTGGTGAATTGTAACTTTTTACCTTTTTTTACCACGGTTAAAAGTAATTAGCGTAATTGAGGGTAAAAATGATATTATTATTACCGTAAAACTTGTCTTAATTCTCTTGGATAAATTTAATTCGACCAAAAACAACCTTAGAATAATATATGTCCATATTAGTCCACTTGGATTAGATTAGGACATTTATTATTATTTTATTTAAAGAAGAGTTAAAATAGTTAAAATCAAAGTTTAATAACTAAAAATTTTTTAATATAGGGTTATAAATAAGATAAATTCGACTATAAATATTAATTAGAAATATAAAAAAGTTTCCTACATAATGGTATTTTATTTATAATTTTTAGGCATTAAATAGTTCAATTTATTTATAACACAATGATGATTATGTAATTACATTATTAATGAAATATTAGAATAATTTATATTATAAATACCCAAATAAATGTAATTAGAGACTTTTTATGAATTAAAATAATTTAATAGGTTAAGATGACACGTTATTATTGATTTAATTAACTTTTTTTGTACTAATCATGCTGATAAAAAATTCACAAAAATCAATTACCAAATAGTGTCAAAATTGACATAAAATAGTTTTTAAAACAAATATTATATTATTAATTGTTATTTTATTCCTAAAAATTTATGGTTCGGCCAAATGACTTATAAAAAGTTATATATATTAATAATGAACAACTTTAGGATATTTTGGATTGTTATAGTACGTTTATTAACCAAATATCGTAAGAAAACAAAAAGACACGGTAAAAGTAAAATTATTTAACTTAAAGTTAAATCTAAATGATATGGTTAAAATAGTAACCTAAACTTGTCTAAATTATATTGGTTGAGTGTATTTAAAACAATTCAAACTTTATATTCTAAATAAATTAATTTGTAGTTATAATAAACCGAATATGACTTTATTATAAAATAATATTTTAAGTTTTTCCAAAGGTGCCCCTCTCCTCCATTATAAAAAGGTCAACCCTTCCCTCTACTCTTCACACCATTTTGAGCCTTGAAGCTCGTCCAACCCCTACTAATTCATCTTATCAACCACTCTAGTTGTATCATAGAGGTTCTGGTATCCTTAAAAGTCCAAAGCTAGTTCCCTATAAAGAAGTTTAAAGGAGGTGCGTCGAGGAACGGGTAATCTCTTCTACCGACTTTTTCAAGTTTCTTTCTTCTTCTACTTCATCTTCATTATTTGTTTAATTATAAAGTAATAACATCAGTATTAATTATATACTGATATTTTATTATAAATATGAAACAACCCTATTTCACCTTCTGTCCATCCTACAGAAAACAAAATCAATGTGCGTGCGTACGTACGAAATACCATCTCCACACCGTGGTGTAATCAGTTTTTCCACCACCACCTTACTTGAATGGGTATAATGGGGTAAAAATTAACTATATATAATTATTATAATATCATACTAGTAATATTGTATTATATCGTCCACTCCAATTCCATTCCATAAATATGGGAACGATATCATCACTCGTGCGTACGTATGTATTACCGTCTCCACGACGCGATGAGATTCATTTTTCATGTTAACAATTCAAGAATGATTATAAAGTATATATAATAAGTAATAATTAAATATATGACTTAATAATGATACTGGATTTATGTATATATATATATGTATTTCATCTACTTAATTCCATGCAATTCAGTATGGAAATGAAAAACATAATTCATGTGTACATATGGCATACCGTCTCCATGAACGGTATATTTTATTCCATTTATCGGTCTATTATATATATGTATATTCAAAATATATATTATATATAAATCATGTTTTATATTCTGTAATTAATTAATCAAGATCTAAGTAATCATATTAATAATTACAGATCAAAACACGGACGATAAATAAAACGTTTTTACCCAAAACGTTGCTTTAACATGGAATTGACAAATGAACGGGTAATTTAAAGTCATAAGTGAATCAAATATGATATCATAAATATTATTATTGTACTGTTACAAGTTAATAATAAGTTTAAACCCACAATACAGGGGTCTCAGACACATATGGATGAAATTTTACATAAGGTAAGGGATAATTATTCCAATCTCATTCTTATCCGAGATTATTTATTCGTAAGTATTTAATGGGGTTATGTTTATATACATATGTTCTCAATATGTTTTCATAAAATGTTTACTTTTCTTCCACTAATGCTTAAATTCATTTTTATCTTTTTAACTTTTACCACATCGTATGTAAGGAATCTTTCTTTTGTTTTCCCTATGAGGTACTTTTTGACTTTTCCGGCAAAGAATGAGATGAATGTTTTTTAACTTATACGGCATGAACAGATTTTTATGGTTTTATAACACCTTATTTTCATTAAGCATACTCTACAAGATTTCATTAATATTTTCAACCAAATCCTTTTCTTTTAAATTACATGGCATTTTGTGAAAAGAAAATGATTTTGATTAAGAAAGGATATTTTCCTCAAGAATTTATCTCAAGTGTTTTATCAAAACCATTTTCCATATAAGTTGACATTATTTCATATGTGAATGTTTAATGTATAATTTCTATATTATTTACATGGTTTAACTTATATCATGATTAAATGAAATCCATTTGTTTTATATGGATTATGTTATGATGGGATGGTGTTTATGAAAACCATTTTATTCTTTGGGTTATCATGAATGATTTATGTTTATGTTGTAGCACATGTAAGAATGATTTAATTATGGGATGGGTGGGACCTATATCTCCCTATAATGCATTGGATAATGATTTATATATCATGAGATAGATATGGCTGGAATAGTATGTTAATCTGGTTTTGTGTTACAGGACTGAAACGAGGAGTGAAATCGAATCAGAAAGGGACATTGTCCACAAAGATGGTGTTGGAAGTAATGCCTTGGATAATATGGAAATCATCTCATGTTATTAATGGGTTTACACAATTAAATGTTTTATTCCCATGTTATTTTATCATGATTAATGTTCTTTTATGACCTATTCCTTACGTACTGACAAGATTTATTTCACAACTCATGATTTTTATGTGTAAACTTTATGTTCATGTTTTGAAGTTCAAATGTATATGGTTTGTTTTATTTTCTCCATGCTTACCCTTAGTGAGAATTTAAGCTCACCCTTTATATTTTTTATTATCCCTGAGAATATAAACAAAGGTTATAGGTATGAAAAAAAGGGAAGATCTTTATGGGAGATGTTGAAGATCTTTCACCAAGATTAGAAGATTACTTTTCTGAGTTTCCAAAGAAATGAAAATATTACGGTCCTTGTGTGTTTGTTTTTATTATGTATTAAGTATTTTGAAAAAGTAATGTCATGTCTATGTACGTCAAGCTTTGGGTCTCTACAGTTGGTGTTAGGGGAAATGTTTTGTTAACCTTTGGAAACTAGGATGTAAAAACTTTAGTGAGATGCTTAGAGATATTTCTACGGTATGTATAGGGATGTCCCTAAGGTTAAGTATAAGTATAGGTTATATTCTTAGAATTACGGTAACGATATTTAAATTAAATCTAAGATGTAATATATTGAAGGTACTCCCCCTTTGTTATGTTGTTTTCCCTAGCTTGATTTCTTCCTCTCACACTAGTCTTTTTGGGTTTTAGACGATGGCTAGAACCCGATGGAACCGTGTTGATCAATGTATTGGACAATGAAATGATTGTCCTCCTGAACAAACCAATGTTATGGGAGATGGAGTGAAAAAACTTATTGACATACTTTCACAAGCTATGAATCATTTTGGACTTCCCAATGAATAGAGAAGGGAACAATATTCTATTGAGTCCTTCATGAGACAACACCGACCTTCTTTTAGTGGGTATTCTGATCCACTTGTTACTGGACAATGGACCGGTACCATTGAAAAGATATTTTCCATATTTCTCTGTTCGGAACATAAAAAATCCATTCTGGATATTTACCGTTTAGAAGGTGAAGCAGATTAATGGTGGACTCTAATTAAGAATACAAGGCCCCGAAATAAAATTGAATCCATGGAATAAGATGAGTTCAAGAACTTATTTTTCAATAAGTACGTACCTCGTATTCTTTTAAAAAAGATGGAAAAGGATATACTTGCGATTAAGAAAAAGGATGATGAATCTGTTGGTATATACAAAGATAATTTTACAAGATTTCAAGGTATGAATCTAGATATATCATCCAACCTGAAAGTAAAGTTGATAGATTCTTTAGTGGCTTAAAACCAAGTTTTCGAAGTGCATTAGATATAAGAGACTTCAGTAGCTATGAAGAAATTGTGCATTGTGCAATCAAGGTAGAAATGGAAGTTTTTGTTACATATCCATCTCATGGTTTTGACAAGAAACGAAAGATAGAGTTGAAGCAGAAATCTCATAATAATGGTGAAAAGAAGATGAATGTTTCTTTATGATCAAAGTGTGAAAAGAATAATGGTAGAGATTGTCTTAAATGGACTAGAAAATGTTTTTAGTGTGGAGAATAAGTCCATCGAGTAGCTGAGTGTCTAAGTAATGTAAAAAGGGTTTCTAATTATGTGAATAAAGAAAATACTACAGAGAACACACCACCAACACTTCAATGCTTCAAGTACAAGGAAATGGGGCATTATGCTAATCAAAGCCCTAATCCAAGGGTTAATGACGATCAATGTGAGAAAACTCTTAAGGAAACGGATAAAGGGATGTCACATGTGATCACTATTTGTGATTTTGAGTATAAAAATGATGTTTTGTAATGATTATGTGTTTATGTAATGGGATTTCAAAATAGTATCATGGAATCTCAGTTATGGAATCGTGGAATTTTGGAATATCTATGTATTGGTTTTCAATAATTATATGGTATCGGTAACCATGAAAAGTGATTGAAATATTTTTTAAAGAAGATGATATGTGAATAATGAATCGATAAAGAAAAAATGAACTGAGCTGATGTCTGATATAAGGAAAAAGTTATATCATGGTTTGAGTATAATTGTTTTTTGGGATTTTGGTATGTGGAAAGTGTTTAGTTTTTACAGCATTCATGTTTTCACTAAGAGTTAATGGGTATTCATTTTTCTAGAGAATACATGAATAAGGTATTCAAATGTATGTAATTTGACCAACAAGATATATTGTATGATATATGGGGGATAAATGATGGTATTGACATGCTTGGCAGATAAAATTTTTAGTATTTATTTTCATTATACTATGAGCTTGGACAGAAGTATTTTGGATAATCCTAAAGATTAGAATGGATTGTGTTGGACATAAGTCCGTATTGTTTAAGGCTACACTACCGGAAATCTGACTTTTCCCAATGCTTCTATACCAACGGTTTGTAAAAACCTTTGGTATAGGTTCCTTTTCCCAACGGTTTGGCCAAACCGTTTGGAAAGCCCACTTTGAGGCCACTTTTCCCAATGGATTGGCCAAACTGTTGGGAATGTGTATGGCTTTCCCAATGGTTTGGCCAAAATGTTGGGAAAAGTCCACTATGTGGCCACCTATCCCAATAGTTTGTTCAAAATGTTGGATCCAGGCTCAAAATCTATACCAACGGTTGTCAAAACCGTTGGAATAGACCTATAACAACGGTTTTGACAACCATTGGTATAGATCCTATGATTTTTTATCTGTTATTCTTACCGAGAACACTATATAAATCAAAATTTAAAATAATTATGAGAATAAATATATATATTTATGTAATTATGTTCACAAAAGTCATGTTAGGTTAGTGGTTAAGTCGTTCAATGATAAAGTAGGGGTTCTGGGATCAAATCCCAGCGGATGTTTTTTTTTGAAATACATATACCAACGGTTCCATAACCGTTGGTATATCTTTTCATATTACTTATACCAATGGTTTCCAAACCCGTTCGTATAGGTCTATAGCAATGGTTTTCCCAAAACCGTTGGTATTGATCTATCCCAACGGCTTACTTGGCAACGGTTCTCCAAACCGTTGGTATAGGCTATACCAACATTTTGGAGGCCTATACCAATGGTTCCAAACCATTGGTATAGATTAGTTTCCCAGTAGTACTAGAACTTTTTTCGATATTATTTATGGAATGTTATAATAATGCAGTTTTAGAAAAAGGACAACCTGTAGGACGGGTGACAACCCGTTGCGTTGGACAAGGCTGTGGGAATCGAACCCACAACCAAAGTGCGATAGGCCTTTATCACCTACCACTGGCCAACAAGAAGTCCCTGGTTAGTATAAACTATTTTTATTATATTAAGAAGTATGATATTTGAAGTATAAGTCCATTTTAGTAACCATATATGATGAATCTCACTATAGATAGACTTATATATTTTTGATAACTTTTTCAAACCTTCTGTTTGAGACAGATGGAATGACCCATCATTCTATCACATGATCTACTTACACTTCACGAATGACAAATTCAACATCATTTCTTTAAGAGATGAAGTGGAAATGGTGCAAGGAATGACCAACGGTGAGATTGTACCAAAATCAAGAAAGTATTTCTCTTAATTCCAATTTCTTCTTATTTAGGGAAATGATCTTGAAAACCAAAAATGTTGTCCTAGTGACCTTATATATGATGAATTAGATTGTACCTTAGATCATCAAAAAGTAATGTCTTTGTGATTGTTGGGTTTTTATAGCCATTTCCTCTACCATTATTCATTAGAAGTTCATGGTTATATTTCTCTTCCACATCCATATTTTCACATATGTTGTCCTATGTGGAAACCCAGTGCAGAGTTACATTGGATGACTATAATGATTCTAACTTACCTTTTTAAAATGAAGTTATAGTATTCCTTTTTATGATGGGGGTTTCTATGGAAGAAACTTTCAAGTAGTAAACCATTTATAACCCCGACGAATTTTGAGGGAAAATTTCATTTTAAGGGGGGTTGAATGTAACAACCCGAGATTTTATGGGATATATTATTTTTAATTTATTTGATGTCTTCTATTATACACACCACCAAGATTGTCTTGTACTATACGAAACACTATATTAGCTTGCAGTATACGCAACACTATTCTTGGCTCGTGTTACACACAAATTCAAGTTCATTTTGTGGAAATTATTTTACGCAACATTAAGTATAGATTTTGTTTAATGTATAAATGAAATATGTTCTGATTATGTTATATGCAACACCAAATGGAGCTTTCAATACACACAACCCTGACATTTCTAGCATTACATGCAATCAAGACCTTCTTCGATAGCTTGTGTTGTACGCAACACCAAGTTTCACTAAACGATATTTTATCATAATATTATTATGAACTAGCCTTTATGAATAGTAATACCCACTTTTTGAAATTTTAATTTTCAAAATGGACTTCATTTTTGGATTTGGAATTTTGAAATTATCTTAGGGTGAATTTTTGGTATTTTTCTGAAAACATTCAATTTTTGATGAATAGTGAAAACACTGAGTTACTATTTAAAAACCGACTTTTTATTTAAATAAATATTTATTTTATTTAAATTTATTTTAGATAAAAATTGATACATAATACATATATAAGTTCAATGTAATTCATTAGAGTAATTTTATAATAATTTTAGATATATAAAAATTTTATTGATCTTTTCAAAGCCTTTTACTCACCTCCTAGGATATTTAGAAAATTTACATAAAACATAATTTTACCGCTTCTGTGAATGGAATTTCGAAAATCCGAGAGACACGGTAAATATCAAGAAGTAAAGTTTGGTTCAATAAGATAAATATAATTTTTGGTGAATAGTAACTTTTTACTTTTTTTACCACGGTCAAAAGTAAATAGGGTAATTAAGGGTAAAAATGATATTATTATTACCCTAACAAATGTCCTAATTACATTGAATAAGTTTAATTCGCCAAAAAACAAACTTAGGAATAATATATGACCATTTAGGACCACTTGGATTAGATTAAGACATTTATTATTATTTTATTTAAAGAAGAGTTAAAATAGTTAAAATCAATGTTTAATAACTAAAACATTTTTAATATAGGGTTATACATAATATAAATTCGACTATAAATATTCATTAGAAAGATAAATATATTTCCTACATAATTGTATTTCATTTATAGTTTTTAGACATTAAATAATGTAATTTATCTATGACACAATGATGATACATTAATTACCTTAGTAATGAAATATTAACATAATTGATATTATAAATACCCAAATAAATGTAATTTGAGAATTTTTATGAATTAAACTAATTTTATAGGTTAATATGACATGTTATTATTGAATTAATTATATTTTTTAAAACTAATCATGCTATTATGATTTTCACAAAAATAAATTACCAAATAGTGTCAAAATTGACAAAAAATAGTTTAAAAAAAATTATTATATAATTAATTGTTATTTTATTCCAAAAAATATATGGTTCGGCCAAATGAATTAGATAAGGTTATATATATTAATAATGAACAACTTGGGGATCTTTTGTCTTGTTATAGTATTTTTATTAACCATATATTGTAAGAAAACAAGAAGACACGGTAAAAGTAAAATTATTTAACTTAATGTTAAATCTAAACAATAAGGTTAAAATAGTAACCTAAACTTCTATAAATTCTATTGGTTGAGTTTATATAGACCCATCCCCACTTTATTTTCGAAATAAATAAATTTTGAACTATTATAAACCGAATATTACTTTATTATAAGACAATATTTTAATTTTTTCCAAAGGTGCCCCTCTCCTCCCTTATAAAAAGGCCACCACTTCTCTCTTCTCTTCACACCCTTTTGAGCCTTGAAGCTCGGAAAACCCCTGAAAATTCCTCTTATAAACCTATATAGTTATATAATAGAGGTTCTGGTATCCTCAAAATACCAACTCTAGTTTCCTAATAAGAAGTTTAAAGGAGGTGCGTCGTGGAAGAGGTAATCCCTTCTACCGACTCTTTCAAATTTCTTTCTTCTTCTACTTCCTCTTCTTTAGTTGATTAATTATAACTTAATAACATAATTATTAATTATATACTTGTAACTCCCCAACCCCAGCTACCAAGAGTCGGTGCATTACTTCGTAACATTGGCATGATCACAAAAGATCAAGTCTCAAAAGACCGATTAGTTTAGTAGCCTTAGAAACACTAGATACATCCATAAATGTTACATTACATCACAAAGTGAAAAACTAATAACAAAGTCTTCATAGTCCACACTCATATCCTCTTTTGAATATCCCTGTATGTCATTCATAAAATACTTCTTCACATCCTGGAAAATATTAAAACATTGAAAGGGGTGAGCTCAGATGCTCAGTAAGGATAACAATATTGCGGAAGCTTTCATAAATAAACATAAACATTTAATGCAAAGTATAACTAAAACAAAAGCCTTTTAAACTTGAACATCAACATAATATGGAAAAAGTAAAATAAGATAATTCCATTTACTTCTTCACATGGATATTCTACTGGTAGAATAATCACATGCAATATCAATAACCACTTTCATAATGATGGAATGCATAATTCCAGACATTCTGAAACATTTTGTCAAGGCCTCGACCAAGACGTCTAAAATGATTAAGGCCTCGGCCAAAACCATAAATCAAATTGGGAAAGGGCCTCGGCCAATTCCACATCTAGTTGTCTCATGAGACCTACCGATGCATCGAGGAGCTATAGCGGGCTCCACCCGTCACTTATTAAGTTCAATGCATTCCTCATATGAATAGGTTTAAACATATCATAAACTATAACATAATCGTATCACATAAAACATGCATAAAGGAAACATTACATTTCCACATTTTAATCACAAGATATCAATACAACACATTGATATAATAAAAACGCTTTCAAAACCATTTTCAATACCAAAATAAAAGAAAGTTAAAACACGGTATTTATTTGTCTTTTTTAAAAAAAGGTATGGCTTGTAGAGGAAGCCGAAACTCAAATAATGGTCACGGCAGCGGAGAAGTCATTGTCGCCGCATACGTACGACAATAAAATTCCCTTTTGTCGTTTAGTAAACGCTTCGTATAAAAAGATTCCTTTTGAATAAACGTAAAAGTCAAAGGGGTTTATACACTGTATAAAAGAAATTTGTGTATAAAATAAAATATGCCTCAATGAATGAAGATTGAGACGAAGTCCCTTAAAAAGATCGTTTTTAAATAAAATAAATCTATTATGTGTATTCACTATATGTACACATAAAAAAAGTATAAATACAATATAGGACATAATAATATCATGAAATAATTTGTAAGTAGGAGATTAACCCAAAGAATAGAATTTGGGTTAAGAAGTTCCCTTACCTCGTGTCCGACTTGACTCAACCGTTATTTAACCTCCTGAATAATAAACTAGAGTTAATATCTACCTTATTAAGAACCATTTTCAATTTCATTATCCTTTTTATATCACTTATTACAATTTTATGAACATTATGTAATTATTTAAGTTAATAACGGCCGCTTTGTCGATCTTTGGTACTTGAGTCAATAATAAACTTCTTATAATTACAAGTTGTTCATGTGGTGAAATATCCATTATATCCAGAATTATATTCATGATGTATTTATCATATATATCATATATATCCAGTATATACATTCATTCATAATATTACGTAACATTTTGAGGTAAGAAATGAAATGCACCGTTCATGGAGACGGTAAGCCGTACGTACGCATGAATGCTACTTTCATTTCTATTTCATATTTAATGGAATGAAATCATAATGATATAAATGTATAATATAATTCCAGTATAATATATCATATAATATCATTTACTCTATCCTTTATACATCCTACATATGGCATTAACGATTCACATCACTTTGAGGGGGCGGTAGTCCGCACATCCTAAAATGAAATTAGCGCGTTTACCCATAATGGAAATAATAAATAATGCCATAAATGAGAAATAAAGAAGAATAAGTAAAACATAAACATATTTTATATCATATATAAATATAGTTACATATTAATGGCCACCTTTGAAGATGTTATATGGGTGTTGAACAATCATCGTTTCGTGAGGCAGAAATTCGCCATCCACAGAAACCGTATGTTCTTTAACCATTAGATGTAGGTGTGTGTAAGTGTAGATCGAATACATCTTATAACAAAATCCTAGTATATTTAGGATACTGATGTTGTTACAAAAGAAATGAATAAAAAGAGTTTATGGTGTTGGAGAAGAAAAATAAAACAAAACAACATTAGAGAACACATTACCTCAAAATCGGGTAACTCTTTTTGATTTGAGCCAAAGGCTTCCTTGGGAAGAGTTCTGCCCAAAGTAAGGCTTCTAGGATTAAGTGGGGGAATTTGGGAGAGTATTTGGGCAGAGGTTGGCCGAGCCAAATGTCTTGAAAGTGTGAATGAGGTGGTAGAGGTGGGGGCCTTTTATAAGAGGAGAGGAGGGGCACTCTTGGAAAGTAAGGGAATTTTGCATTATTATACAATGATTTTCGGATTCTAAAGGTCCCACACTTATATAATTCGTGGCTAAGGTAATAAGGGTTCTAAATCTACCCATAAAATAGTATTTGGACAAGTGTATTCCTTGGATTGTACATTATCTTTTCATTTTATTAAAATCGTTAAATAATGAGGTCATCGCTGCATCATAATGATGTCATAAATAATTTAATTTATTTAATGTCTAAAATTATAAAACAAAATCTATCATCTAGGAAACCTTTTTAGATTTCCAATTACTATTTATAGTCAAAAATATGACTTGTATAACCCCATGTAAAAATTGTTTTAGTAAAACATTTCATGTTTGTGTCATTTTTTACTTTAACATTAAATAAAAGGTATTTATGTCATTTTCAACTAAAGTGGCTCCATGGGGTCCCCAAGTTGACCCATGGATTTTCTTGGTCGGCCATGACACATCCAATGAGGGTAGGACATGTTTCAAGCGCATCACATATTATTAAAACATTATTTTTACCTTAAACTACACTAATTACCTCTAATCGCGATTAAGAACATAAAAGTTACTATTCACCAAAAATTATTTTAATCTCATTGAACCACATTTTACTTCTTAATGACAACCATATATGTCGGATTTTTAAAAATCAAATCACAGAGGTGGTAATATTTCATTTAAACGAAAAATCAGTTATTTAACTACCACTTAGTGGTTTCACTATTCATCAAAAATTGAAGTTTTTCAGAACAATGCAAAAATTTCACCCTAAGCTATAATTGATATTCCGATTTAAAAAATGATGTATATTTTAAAAAATTCCAAAAATATAAGTTACATTAATTTATTTTATAATTAATTCCCGCTGTCACAACAAACAGCGTGTTTTTAAGAAAAAATTTATATCAAAAGATTGGCAATTCTTTATGTCCAATTTCAATGTTAAATTAATTCTAATGACCACCATTGGATAAAATGGTAAAGATATATTCTAATTATACTTTAAAACCACTAAATATTATAATTTATCACAATAAATTATTTCGATTAAAAAAGTTGTTTTTAAGTATTTTTCACTATTCATAAAAAATTAGAAGTTCTCAGAAAAATACCAAAATTTCAACATAGGCTAATTTCGATATTCCGAATCCAAAAATGAAGTCCATTTTGAAATATAAAATTTCTATAATTTTAAAATGTGGTTATTACTATTCATAATGGCTACTATGATTAGTCGCGGTGTTTTAGAACTCGAAGTTGCGTACAATGCAAGCTATTGCATTATTGAATGAGAAGCGTATTGTGGAAGCTCGCGGTGTTACATTCTACCCTCATTCAATAAATTTCGTCCTCGCAATTTGAAATTTTTCATGGAAAATAAAAGGTTGAAAATAGAAAATACCTTTGTGGAAAACCCACATCGGAAATAAGATTAATAAAATTTAGCCTTAATAAGAGGGAAATGTAAATAAGAAAGTCACCACCAAATTATGATCTCGATAAGGAGAGCATTGGTGGAAATTAGAGACATATAATTGGAGGGAAAACGTAAATATTTGTAGGGAGTGATTGAGGTCATCAATCACAATCAACTGTCAAATTGAGGGCCTCAAAGCCTTCAATCTATGTTGATTTAAAATATCATCAGTTCAACAAGACATAAGGTATTAGGATAACACATTTTTTTGTTTTAATATCCCTTTAATAAAGTTTAAGAATTAATTTATTCATTGAATAAGAGATAGGTATATATATATTTATGCTTGAAAATTAGAGTTTCAACCTTCAACTCATCTTTCACTAAAAAAGATAATAGAACTCAAAAATATTATACTTATCCTAATTGTATGAGGTTCCAAATGTTAACACATACCATTTAGATTAGTAAAATTATATTGTGATAACCAAGGACTTCCTGTAGGCCAGTGGTAGGGAATAAAGGCCTGTCGCACTATGGTTGTGGGTTCGATTCCTGCAGCTTTGTCCGACGTGACGGGTTATGCCCCACCCTACAGGTTGTCCTTTTCCTAAAACTATAGTATTATAATATTCCAAAAATATTCTTCAGAAATGCTTTAACCTTAAACAATACTATCCATGGTTCAACTTAATCCATTCCAACCTTAATAGTTATCCAAAATACTTCCATCCAGAATTTCCCTAAAAGGTCTCTAAATTCCAAAATCAATTGTAACATCAGATTCCTCAAAAAAAGAAAATTTTCTCTTATTCTCACATACTAAAAATATGATTACCTTAATCATATTAAAACCATAATGAAAACAACATGTACTACAGTACAATCCTTATATATATCACATTATTATTATAACCATAATCTAGTTCTTGAGTCCAAAAACACAAATACAATAATTATTCAACTTCATCTGTAGTAACAGCATAAGCTTGGCCTTGATCCCTTGGCCTTTTCTGAGGTAAGTTTCCCTGATACTTAGGACATTTGTTTTCTTAATTACCCATTTCTCTACAATTGTAGCATTCAACTTTGATAGCCCCTTTCTTTCCCTTGCAATCACGAGCCTGGTGACCTTTTTATCCACATTTATAACAAACTCCCATTCCTTTTAGGAAAGTACCAGGGTGATTCTTCCCACAATTATCACATAATGGAAAATAATTCTTTCCCTTTTTCCCTTTATCTGTCTCTTGTTCCATAGTTCTCTTCTTCTCTTGCTTTAATTTGTTGTCATAAGACTTAGAGAATTCATTTTCTCTCTTGATAGCACATGAGATAATATCTTCGTATGTCGAGAAGGATTGTGAGACTAATTCTCGACGGAGAAATGGTTTTAACCCATCAAAGAAATGATCAATCTTACTCCTTGGGTTACGTATATAATCTCCAGCATGCCTAGCTAACCTTGTATAGTTGGCCTATACTTTCCGACATTCTTATCCTCCTTTTGTCTCAGACTAAAAAATTGTTTTTCCATATCTGCTCGATGGTCACGATGATAGTATTTTTCTTGGAAAAGATCTTTGAACTCCCTCCATTCCATATTCGATACGTCATCATCTTCCTTTGTGTTTTGAATCAGCGACAACCACTGATCGGCATCTCCAGTGAGGCGGTAAACTGCCATGATAACCTTCTCCCTTTCGCTACTCCCCAAGGCGTGGAATATTTTATCTAAGGAATTTATCCATTGCTCAGCTACTAATGGATTTGTACCCCCATTAAATGTTGGCGGTTGTTGCCTCATGAAGCGGTCTAACATTGATCCTCCACGTTGCGGATCATGGTGCTCCATACGAGTAAGGTTATTATTCATAACCTGAGTGAGTTGTCCCAGTATGGTAATAAGTTGATCACTACCAGTTGTATCTCCAGATCCACAATAATTATCTTGAGTAGGAGGGAAATCCGTACATGGAGTTTGTGCATTGATATGGTTTCCATTCCTTCAACTAGGAGCCATTTCTAAACAATGGCATAAACTATATTAGTTTATGAATCAAAATACATAATTCCATACTTGTAAGATACTTAACATAAATTGAACTATTTATGGATATTAATCCATAAAAATGTTTTCTTTGAGGAAGTATATACTCATAACCCTTCATAGTGGTTTGTAAAGAAAATGAGAATTATCCTAAGAATATCCCCCGGGAGTGTCATAACCAAGAGTGCAGCAAGGCCCGTTGTCGTGCACCAGTTCCCGTTCGAGTCTAGCTCAAAGCGGTGTTTTCGGGTTTTACCCCTAGGTACATCTGTGCCAGAGCGACCTCTACCTGCTCGTATCCATACATGGATGTATTGCTCGGAAAACTCAAAAAATCTCTATAATACCAAAATTCTAGCAAGTTCTTCTATACTAATCCTCAAATTCTATCTTTGGGCTATGTGCTCTAATCAGAGTTTATCTAAATCTAGCTTCCAAGGTTAGTACTAAACTGCCTCTGATACCAACTGTAATGCCCCAACCCCAGCTACCCAAAGTCGGTGCATTACTTCGTAACATTGGCATGATCACAAAAGATCAAGTCTCGAAAGACCTATTAGTTTAGTAGCCTTGGAAACACTAGATACATTCATAAATGTTACATTACATCACAAAGTGAAAAACTAATAACAAAGTCTTCATAGTCCACACTCATATCCTCTTTTGACTATCCCTGTAGGTCATTCATAAAATACTTCTTCACATCCTGGAAAATATTAAAAAATTTAAAGGGGTGAGCTCAGATGCTCAGTAAGGATAACAATATTGCGGAAGCTTTCATAAATATACATAAACATTTAAGGCAATGTATAACTAAAACAAAAGCCTTTTAAACTTGAACATCAACATAATATGGAAAAAGTAAAATGAGATAATGACATTTACTTCTTCAAATGGATATTCTACTTGTCGAATAATCACATGCAATATCAATAACCACTTTCATAATGATGGAATGCATAATGCCAGACATTCTGAAACATTTTTTCAAGGCCTCGGCCAAGACGTCTAAAATGATTAAGCCCTCGGCCAAAACCATAAATCAAATTGGGAAAGGGACTCGGCCAATTCCATGTCTAGTTGTCTAATGAGACCTACCGATGAATTTATGAGCTATAGCGGGCTCCACCCGTCACTTATTAAGTCCAATGCATTTCTCATATGAATAGGTTTAAACATATCATAAACTATAACATAATCATATCACATAAAACATGCATAAAGGAAACATAAAATTTCCACATTTCAATCACAAGATATCAATACAACACATTGATATAATAAAAATGCTTTCAAAACCATTTTCAATACCAAAATAAAAGAAAGTTAAAACATGGTATTTATTTTTCTTTTTTAAAAAAAGGCATGGCTTGTAGAGGAAGCCGAAACTCAAATAATGGTCACGGCGGCGGAGAAGTCGTTGTCTCCACATACGTACAACAAAAACATTCCTTTTTTCGTTTAGTAAACGCTTCGTATAAAAAGATTCCTTTTGAATAAACGTAAAAGTCAAAGGGGTTTATACACTGTATAAAAGAAATTTGTGTATAAAACAAAATATGCCTCAATGAATGGAGATTGAGACGAAGTCCCTTAAAAAGATCGTTTTTAAATAAAATATATCTATTATGTGTATTCACTATATGTACACATAAAAAAAGTATAAATACAATATAGGACATAATAATATCATGACATAATTTGAAAGTAGGAGATTAACCCAAAGAATAGAATTTGGGTTAAGAAGTTCCCTTACCTCATGTCCGACTTGACTCAACCATTCTTTAACCTTCTGAATAATAAACTAGAGTTAATATCTACCTTATTAAGAACCATTCTAAATTTCATTATCCTTTTTATGTCACTTATTACAATGTTATGAACATTATATAATTATTTAAGTTAATAACGGTCGTTTTGTCGATCTTTGGTACTTGAGTCAATAATAAACTTCTTATAATTACAAGTTGTTCATGTGGTAAAATATCCATTATATCCAGAATTATATTCATGATGTAGTTATCATATATATAATATATTTCCAGTATATACATTCATTCATAATATTACGTAACATTTAGAGGTAAGAAATGAAATGCACTGTTCCTGGAGACGGTAAGCCGTACGTACGCATGAACGCTACTTTCATTTATATTTCATATTTAATGGAATGAAATCATAATGATATAAATGTATAATATAATTACAGTATAATATAGAATATAATATCATTTACTTCATCCTTTATACATCCCACATATGGCATTAACGATTCACATCACTTTGAGGGGGCGGTAGTCCGCACTTCCTAAAATGAAATTATCGCGTTTACCCATAATGGAAATCATAAAGTATGCCATAAATGAGAAATACAGAAGCATAAGTAAAACATAAACATATTATATATCATATATAAATATATTTACATCTTAATGGCCACCTTTGAAGGTGTTATATGAGTGTTGAACAATCATCGTTTCGTGAGGCAGAAATTCGCCATCCACAGAAACCGTATGTTCTTTAATCATTAGATGTAGGTGTGTGTAATTGTAGCTCGAATAATTCTTATAAAAACATCCTAGTATATTTAGGATACTGGTGTTGTTACAAAAGAAATGAATAAAAAGAGTTTAGGGGGTTGGAGAAGAAAAATAAAACAAAACAACATTAGAGAAGACATTTCATCAAAATAAGGTAACTCTTTTTGATTTGAGCCAAAGGCTTCCTTGGGAAGAGTTCTGCCCAAAGTGAGGCTTCTAGGAGTAAGAGGGGGAAGTTGGGAGAGTATTTGGGCAGAGTTTGGCCGAGCCAAATGGTTTGAAAGTGTGAATGAGGTGGTAGAGTTGGGGGCCTTTTATAAGAGGAGAGGAGGGGCACTCTTGGAAAGTAAGGGAATTTTACATTATTATACAATGCTTTTCGGATTCTAAAGGTCCCACACTTATATAATTCGTGGATAAGGTGATAAGGGTTCTAAATATACCCATCCAATAGTCTTTGGACAAGTGTAAGCCTTGGATTGTACATTATCTTTTCATTTTATTAAAATAGTTAAATAATGAGGTCATCGCTGCATCATAATGATGTCATAAATAATTTAATTTATTTAAGGTCTAAAAATTATAAAAAAAATACTATGATGTAGGAAATATTTTTATATTTCCAATGACTATTTATAGTAAAAAATATGACTTGTATAAACCCATGTAAAAATTGTTTTAGTAAAATATTTCATGTTTGTGTCATTTTTTACTTTAACATTAAATAAAAGGTATTAATGTCATTTTCCAACTAAAGTGGCTCCATGGGGTCCCCAAGTTGACCCATGGATTGTCTTGGTCGGCCATGGAATATCCAATGAGGGTAGGACATGTGTCAAGCTCATCTCATCTTATTAAAAACATTATTTTTACCTTAAACTACACTAATTACCTCTAATCGCGATTAAGAACTTAAAAGTTACTATTCACAAAAAATTATTTTTATCTCATTGAACCACATTTTACTTCTTAATGACAACCATGTATGTTGGATTTTTAAAAATCAAATCACAAAGGTGGTAATATTTCATTTAAATGAAAAATCAGTTATTTAACTACCACTTAGTGGTTTCACTATTCATCAAAAATTGAAGTTTTTCAGAACAATGCCAAAATTTCACCCTAAGCTATAATTGATATTCCGATTTCAAAAATGATGTCTATTTTACAAAATTCCAAAAATATAAGTTGCATTAATTTATTTTATAATTAATTCCCGATGTCACAACAAATAGCGTGTTTTTAAGAAACAATTTATATCAAAATATTGGCAATCGTTTATGTCCAATTTCATTGTTAAATTAATTCTAATGACCACCATTGGATAAAATGGTAAAAATTTATTCTAATTATACTTTAAAACCACTAAATAGTATAATTTATCACTATAAATTATTTTGATTAAAAAAGTTGTTTTTAAGTATTTTTCACTATTCATAAAAAATTAGAAGTTCTCAAAAAAATACCAAAAATTCAACATTGGCTAATTTCGATATTCCAAATCCAAATATGAAGTCCATTTTTAAATATAACTTTTCTATAATTTTAAAAGGTGGTTATTACTATTCATAACGGTTACTATGATTAGTCGCGGTGTTTTATAACTCGAAGTTGCGTACAACGCAAGCTATTGCATTATTGAATGAGAAGCGTATTATGGAAGCTCGGGGTGTTACAATACTGACATGTTATTATAAATATGAAAAAACCCAATTTCACCTTCTATCCATCCTACGGAAAAAAAATCACTGCGCGTGCGTACATACGGAACACTGTCTCTACGCCATGGTGTAATTGGTTTTTCCACCACCACCTTACTTGGATGGGTATAATTGTGTAAAGAATAACTATATATGATAATTATTAAATCATACTGATTCTAATATATTATATCATCCACTCAAATTCCATTCAATAAATATGAGAAATATATCATTGCTCGTGGGTATGTATGGATTACCGTCTCCACGACGCGATTAGATTCATTTTCCATGTTAACAATTCAAGAATGATTATAAACTATATATAATAATTAATAATGAAATATATGACATAATAATGATACTGGATTTATGTATATATATATGTATGTCATTTACTTAATTACATTAAATTCAATAAGGAAACGAAAAATAGTGTTCATGCGTACGTACGGCCTACCGTCTACATGAACGGTGTATTTCATTACATTTATAGATCTATTATATATATGTATATTTTGAATATATATTATATATAAATCATGTTTTATATTCTGGAATTAATTAATCATTATCTACGTAATCATATTAATAATTACAAGTCAAAACCCGTATGATAAATGAAACGATTTTACCCAAAATGATGCTTTAACATGGATTTGACAAATGAACAGATAATCAAAATCCATAAATGAATCATATATGATATCATAAATATTATTATTGTTCTATTACAAGTTAATAATATGTTTAAACCTACTATACTGGAGTCTTGGACCCATATGGAAGAAATTGGTCATAAGGTAAGGGATAATTATTCCAATTTCATTCTTATGCAAGATTTTTTATTCGTAAGTATTTACTGGGGTTATGTTTATGTCCATATGTTCTCAAAATGTTTTCATAAAATATTTACTTTTAATCAATTTATTCTTAAAGAAATTTTTAACTTTTTTTTACTTCTACCACATTGTATGGAAGGAATCTTTCTTTCGTTTACCATAGGAGGTACTTTTTGACTTTTCCAGCAAAAGTATGAGAAGAATGTTTTTTTTAACTTATACGACATGAACAGATATTTACCATTTTATAACGCCTTATTTTCATGAAGCTCACTCTACATATTTCATGACAATTTTCAACAAAATACTTTTCTTTTAAAATTTCATGGAATTTTCTGAAAAGAAAATGATTTTGAATAAGTAATTATATTTTCCTCAAGAATTTATCTCGAGTGATTTATCAAAACCATTTCCTATATCAGATGACATTATTTCATATGTGTATGTTTCAAGTATAATGTCTCTATTATTTACATGGTTTCACTTATCTTGTGATGAAATGATATCCACTTGTTTTATATAAATTATGTTATGATGGGATGATGTTTATGAAACCCATTTTATTCTTTGGGTTATGATGAATGATTTATGTTTATGTTGTGGCACATGTAATAATGATTTAATTATGAGATGGGTGGGACCTATATCTCCCTCAAATTAATTGGGTAAAGATTTATATCTCATGAGATAGAAATGGTTGCAATGGTAAGTTAATCTGGTTCAGTGTTACAGGAATGAAACAAGGAGTGAACTCGATTCAGAGAGGGACTTTGTCCACTAAGATGGTCTTGGCAGTAATGCCTTGGCTACTCTGGAAATCATATCATGTGATTAATGGGTTTCCACAATTAAATGTTTTATTCCCATTTTATTTTATCAATATTAATGTTCCTTTATGACTTATGCCTTACGTACTTCCAATATTTATTTCACAACTCAATATTTTTATGTGTAATCTTTATGTTCATGTTTTGAAGTTAAAATGTATATATTTTGTTTTATTTTCTCCAGGCTTAACATTGCTGAGAATTTGAGCTCGCCCTTTATATGTTTTCTTTTCCCTAGGATATAAATAAAGGTTTTAGGTAATAAAAAAAGGAAAATCTTTATAGGAGATGTTGAAGTTCTTTCACCATGATTAGTAGATTATTTTTCCAAGTTTCCAAAGACACTGAACTATTACAGTCCTTTTGTGGTTGTTTTTATTATGTATTAAGTATTCTGAAAAAGTAATATAATGTCTATTTACATAAACCTTTGGGTCTCTAAAATAAACCTAATACCATTTGTGACATCCTTCCCCAAACCATTGTCTTAATAAAGTAGTATGACACTAATAGGCCTTAGGTGACATCCCCATGACACCAAATGCTTGGAATAAATTTTAGGGGCCTCATGAACATTTTGAGATTTATTTTCCATTTTAAAATTAAACATCTAAATCAAGAATACCACAGCAAAAAAATAACAATATGATGCATTAACACAACATAATATTACTAAAATATCCTCCTCAAACTATGCATAAAGAAGAATCTAAAATACTAAAAAGACCCAAAACACAGAATACAAAAAATCAAAATCAAACAACAAGCCCCGAGGTCTAACTCCACAAGACATTCCCACATTTTCATGATGTATTACAAAATAACTATGAAATGTTTCCATTGTGAGTGTATTAAAATAAATTATCTATAAACACACCAATTTTCCTGAGCATGGGGTCATTACAAAAGATAGTTGTATTTTTCTATTAAATTTTTTACTCATGGAACAAGGATAGAACAATTCAAAACATTTATGTATTTTTTATTTAAAACTATTTAAATATATAATTGAAAAAATACAGTAATAATAAAACATGTTTCACATGGAAAGAAACCAACCCAGCCCTTCAATCCATTTTACAAGTCTATTTGTAAAACCCATTACTAGGTTCCACAAATCCCCACAATTACATATGAATTCCCATGACATTGTTCCATATTCTTGAGATTTCTCTCATAGATTTACCATGTCATCATAGGGAAACCATATACCATGTTAGCCAAAGGAACACACCCCTTCCATATGGTCACATCAATCGAAATGGACACACACAAATCATTTATGAAAAATACCATGCCAATCCAATTATGTCATAACATTTAAATAAAATATAAATTTTATTTAAAACATTTATAACAACTATTTCAATTTTTCGTATCTATAAAACCCTTTTAGAATAATCATTTAAAAACTGTGTAACCGATTTCACATTCCACAAACCACCAATTTCAAAATTTGACACACAATCGATAAATATTGTTTCAATCAATATTTTTATATTAATTTTACAATTTAGATAATTAAATTATTAAAATTAGAAATAAATCATCAAATTTATAATAATAGGAGTCAATGATTAATCCACCTACCATGAAATGTTAGGAAATAATGAAGAACATGAAAATTATCCATTAAACAAGATTGAAAATACTTAAAATATAATTAGATCTCATTCCCCATAAAAAATCTCATTATGATTCTCATCACACAATATAAATATATCCCCAACATAAAACATTAATCAATACATGAGATGGGAAAAGATGAAATCTACGGAAGAAAACCAAGAATGATCACCTATAAAGGAATATAGCCTCCATCACAGAAGGATTTTCCAGTTGATCACTATCGGATAAAGATTAAATGCCTATCCAACATTTGGAAGCAGTGAAATTGTGATAGGGTTGGATTTAGAAAAAAACCCATTTAAGATGTGATCATAATTATATCCTGGATATTAATATCATTTTTTTTAATTTTTTATTCCTAGGGAACATGGTTAAGAATACCAAGTGCTATGCATGTACTATACACTACCTCAGAACAAGCCTCACATGGTCGGTTCACACATTTATACAAACCATGAACCAACCATGATAAACCACACTCACCAACATCACATGATTTCTACTGGGTATCACTCTGGATTGAAGAAACCATGTACCTAACCATGTTCCCACCCAATGGTCATAGTTTTAGTATCATAGTTTCATATATGGTTTTTCATTGTTCCTACTAATCATGATCAAAATTTCACCACAGGAAAATATCCTAAAACATTCCATACTGCTCCAAACCTCCCATCACCTAACCTAATTACATTAAATACATAATATTAAAAAAATTAAAGTTTAATAACCTAAAATAAGGATGAAAAATTATTTCATGAATTCTCAAAAAAAAATAGGGTTCTTCAAACAATTCCATAACAAACACTTTACTCATTTTTATTTATTTTACTAAAATATCGTTTTTCAAATTTAATAGAATCAAAATTTCACTGTGAAATAATTCATATATAGTGGTAGATAATATCTTAAAATAACATATTTCATATCAATATTTTCATTTAAATAAATATATAAATATGTTCAGTTCTAAAATATCAATTCGTAATTTAGATTTACTATTATATATAGTAATGTCCATTTTTTATATATAAGATCTGAACTCTTTGGATTTCTATATAATTTTACACAATAAAAGATGAAATAAATTATGTTCTATAAGTTTTAAAATTACATTGGATTTTAATAAACCTTCAAAAATCTTTTTAAAATGTATTTTATTATTATTATTCTTGTATTGTTTAATTTAAATGATCTATAATCGTTAAAAACTATTTTTATTCTTATATTCCAAAACATTTCAACAAAAAGTATCTTTAAGATTCTTCTGATTTATTAATTGATCATGTTAGGGTGATGACATTAAAATATAATTTTTTTTAACTTTACTAGTCACAAATATTCATAAAATATTTTTAATTAGTGGATAAAATTTTTCAAAAAGTTAAATTCAATATTTTTTAAAAATACTATCATAAAAATAGAAAATCATTATGTGTCAATTTGTGTAAACTTAATTGTAATAATGGGTTTTTTCCACTATGAATTTATTAGAATGTACACTTGTTATGTTTTGGTAATTTTTAAAATTCCATGCCCTGGGTAAATTTTAAGA
Organism: Viscum album; assembly: GCA_963277665.1. Classification (NCBI taxonomy): domain Eukaryota; kingdom Viridiplantae; phylum Streptophyta; class Magnoliopsida; order Santalales; family Viscaceae; genus Viscum; species Viscum album. The sequence continues at coordinate 1,824,558,629 of OY728146.1, read as the reverse complement.
GTGTATATTCCATTATCTATATTTCCATATCAAGATAAATTAGTTTCATGGATAACAGATTTTGATTATTTAATGAAAACCTCTTACAGGTTTTCTGAAGAACACTAAAACTATATTTAGTTGGAAACATTGTTAATTTATTTTTAACACATATTTAAAGAAAATTGAAAATATTATTAATTACCTTTATTTTATAAAATATTTTTTAAATGTTTTTAAAATAAATTTTAGAGTATAATTGACCTACTAGATGATATTTGTTCCATGGTATATCTATAATCTCCTTAGGATTGTACTGTAAAATAATTATTATAAAAATTACATTATTATATCTGATATTGGATAGTAAATATCATCATTATATTCTTAATATGATTTTACTCCACCTCTAGTGATGTAACAAAATAATTATATTGTAATTCCTCCTTAACCATCTATAGAATAATCTACTAATGAAAATTGATATGATTTGAATTTCAAAAAACTCATTATGTTTGAGTACCATTGTAGGTGTCCAAATTTATTATTTTCTTCAAACATTTACAATGTATGTAGACCATATTTTAATGTTGATATGTTCATCATGTTTCATTAAAATCTCTTAAATTATCTTTTAAATTTGGGGAACATAAAACTATAATTGAATCTTTTGAATGTTATCCAACAAGATCTCCATGGGATTTAATAATTTCTTTATAAAACTAGATAATTTCTATAGAAACAATGTTATTATATAAAATGAACCTAAATTTCATCAATGATAGTGATAAATTATTATTATAGCATAGGTAAATCCATATATCATGTCATTATGTGAGAAACAACCCGAAAAAATACAATTTTGATTCCCCAAAAGGTCCTTATTTATCATAAATCATTGACTATTAAATAATTACAAATTTTCCTTGATAATTACCGTAAATAAAATCTCCCTTGTTTATGATAATTTATTTATGAATCACATCACATATTTTGTTCTAACATGATTCATTTTTCATATATTGTTCATTGACTTTTTTTACAATATATTTTCAATTTTTCATCATAATGGAAAATAACATTATACCAATTACATTACATTCATTCCTAGTAAAATTATATGTTCTTTGATTATTATCAATCCAAAATTTATTTCCTCTAGTTATTTATCGCATTGTAATTTTTTTTCTTCGATTTATAACATCCTAAAACTATCCATTGTCTTATATAGTCATTTTATTAAAATTATCCTAGAGAAAAGAAAAATTTATGTGACAATGACATAATTAAATCATAAATAGAGGAAATATTGTAGTAGTATTTCATTTCAACAATCTCATTGTTTTAAATTCCTTTTAGTTTATAGTTTTTTTATTTCAAAATTTGGGGGTCAACCATTTTACCTGTGGATATCCATTATCAAATGATTATTTTCCATAATTTCTTCTATGAAACTAGTTTCCATTATTGAATTATTTCATACTTATTTGGATTCATATTATAGATTAAAAAACATAGATTTATCTTCGAAAATCATTCTCAGGATAGAATTATAACATTGGTTAATTATTGTTATCTCTAGTAGAAATGTGATGCACTTTCTTGTAGTTTATCTATGTTGATAATATCTACCATAATTTTATTAAATATAATGAAAATTATTATATAATTTAAATATAGAATTTATAAACATCCTATTTTTTCTTATATTTTTATTTTCTTCCCTCCCCCTTTATTCATGTAATCATTTTAATTAAGTGACCTAGATTTTGTACGATCACAAAGAGTTATTTTTAACACACACTACACATAAAAAACATTATATATTAATATTTAATATAATAATATGTGAATATTGTTTCTCAAAATAATCATATTCACTATAAATTAAAATTTAAACTCACTGCCTTCAAAAAAAATTCCACTCAATTTTTTTATTTCCACATTGATTATTCATTACAATTAGCATCAAAATACCTATTATATTAAATTTAAATGAATTTTGTATTCAAAATAAACATAATATGACTAAATGGATATGTAATATGTTACATCCACCCCAAATTACACTCAATAGTGCCCCAAAATGGGGGGCCCCATGACCCCATGAGGATCTCCCCAAAATTTAGAGGCTATTGAGTACTAGAGTGGGACTAGTTTGTGTCTATGGGAAGACTATGACCTAAAACTTTAGTCAAAATACAATGAAAACTAAATCACCATAGATATAGGATAAATAAATAAGAAACGTGGATCCAAAGAAGCAAATGGAAAATTTATAGAAGATAAAATGGAATTTGGAAGAAAGAGATAATCACTAACTGATATAAATTGAGGTCCATGTCACAAGTCTATTAAAAAATGGATGTTCAAGGGAATAAGGCTACAATCATATTCTGTATTCTAACCCAACATACAAAAGAAAAAAACTTCCACTAAAACATCCCAATCATAAAGATCATCCTCTACCCTAAAAGCTGCAACATAATTCAAAAAAAAGTAAGGCATTGGAAGTAGAAAACAATCATAAATACATAACTATGATCATAATGTTTACTCAGGAACCAAGAAATGCTTGATTAGGGTTAATGAAATAAATTTCAGTAGTCAGACACCCATTGAGTTTATAACTTTCTATTTTATGTAATAAATAAAGAAAATGTGCTATATATTATAAAAGTAAATCATTTGAATAAATAAAACATTAACACTTTAGACCAAGTTTCTAAATGGATACATGTTCCATACCTCCTACATCGGCCTATCCTATAGTATGGATCAGGTACTTTTTCAATGCATAATATTTATACACAGTCCAATAGAAAACATGGCTATTTATGGAAGGCATACTTGCAAGCTTGTGCTTTATCTTGAAGTATAATTTACAAGTCATAATTAATGTGTGATAGTAAGATGGGTATTGTAATAACATGGGCATGATAAATTCTTATTTTTAATAATGGATGCATCTGACATGAAAAAAACAATTAGTCAAATCCATCAAATCTGGTTGTGGAGTCCTAAGACTATATAATGAAATCTAAATCAATCCCAATTTTCACTATTGGAAAATCCAATATAACCCAAGACCACCAAGAATTTACAAGGGGAAACATTCATCATCCCTTGTATCACTAGAGGAATAATAACTATGAGTCCATCCCTGAATCTCCCATTGGGGGAAAAGTATCATCTATGAAATCATGTAGCAATATTTTAAGTATGTATTTCCAAGGTTGCTACACTAGGGAACATGTATCACTAAATAGTATAATAAATTACACATTAATCCAATACCAGAAATGAAAAAAGTGTTTCACTCAGTGTATTGAGTTGTAACTAAATGAGCATGGTGAGTCCATACATGGACACTTAATTCATAACCCATGTTCTCTCTTAGACCATATCGAGTGATTCATTTCAATAAAGGAATTTATCATAAGAAAAGTCCTTTATAATTTAATCCATTAAGAATCAATCTCCAAAAACACATGCTTACAATCCTAACCATATATATAATTTAGAACAAAAAGAATGAAACAATTTTGTGGCAAGTCACAATGCATTAATTAAGAGCCAATCATGGGTATGAGGAATAAGAAACTAATCCTAAAAAATAATTTAAGATACTAAAATAAAGAAATAGATATTAAGAACATTGAATTTAAATGTATCCAATAATTTTTCATCAATGAAATTCTACGTTCCTAAGCTATCAAGCTAGGTCAAACTTGAATACTCAATTAAATCCATTCACTTTTGGTATAAAGCAATTAGTATAGGATGTGGCCTAGGGAAAAATAAACATGTAAGGAAAATAACAAGATTCCATTAGAAAATTTTAAGTTAAGTCATGTAAATATTAATGTGAATAATTGATCATATGTACTAAATTATAAAGACTGAGGAAAGTAGTTCAAGGGAAAGTCTCATGGATCACCATTTATATGAACTTGATTTACCAATTATGGAATTAATCCATTGAAAAATCACACATAAATGGTGATTTCCACCACTAAAATATGGTACAAATAAATCATTTAGGATGTTAACAACCCATGGGTGTACATTATTAAATATAACACACTATGGATGATTTTCTATGTTATATAAGGTCACAACTCACTCAAACATCAAAGGTCATCAATATAATATGCATGAAACGAACCTTCTCGAAGGGTTTAACAAGAACTACAATTTCATAAAACTTATAATGAAATGAAATTATAGTAAAATGTATTATACAACCTACCTATTATCCTTAGTACTACACACATCTGGTTACAAACCTTGATTCAACATAAAACGGATTAAATTGAATGATTTCACAAAAACCAAAAATTTGGGCAAATATATATTACACCATAATATTTTAAATTATGATGGATTAAACAATGAATAAAAGACTTTAGATGGTATATAATATTGATATGAGTTCTTATATACATGTGGTGAAGAAATATGACCTCGAAGGAGGGGCATATCAAAACATCTATGTATAGGAGGTAGAGGACACTACACACCAAGTGGAAGTGAAAACCCATATTTTATGTAGAGGTATGGTAAGAAAATATGTTGAAATTATAAATAAGGTAAAAGAAAAATTAAAGCTTAAAATAAACTACCCAGGGTTTGGAAACATGGTTTCCCAAAACGTGTGCCAAACGTGCACCTTCTACAGCTTCAAGTGGGATTACCGTAGGGTTAGGTGTGTGGTATGACTAAGCATGTGCAGACAATGCAGTAAATCAACACCTAATAAAATAATTATAAATATGGTAATTTTAATATGGTCATACATTAGTAGAAAATTCATGCGGCACATTGTAGCCCACTGTTTGAAAACAAACATTTTAGAAAAAATGTGTGGGCTGGGATGTAGTGTTTTCTCTAACCGTGCGACCTTGTTTATGCCCTCCATTCTCAAGGATTAGGGCTTTGAATGAGCCCGGAATTCACTTTAAACCACCCCAACCTTTAATTAAATATTTCTAAGAAAATTTTATGTAATTAAAACCAAAAATTAAATGGGAAGTACCATGGTATGATGACGGGACATTATAACATCCCCCTCCTTAAAAAAACTCATCATCGAGTTTCCCTTTTGATGGTGGTACAACTTCATCTGAAATGAGTTCTGGGAAGTGTTAACATACTTATGCTTCCCACTCATAGGTCTTATATAATACCTTTATGATCATCCAATATACCCAAACAAGAGGGACTTCTCTGCCTTGAATAACCATCATTCTATGAAAAAAAAATATGAATTGGATTCTTCCCAATGGGCACATATTTCACCCGCTCTATATCGTCAAGATAAAAATATAAGATAGGTCTGTATGATACTATTAATGAATAGATATGTGTAATACATATTTCATGTATTAGTATCTCTCAGGTAATAAAATATTATAGTATAATGGCTTGACTTTCTCCACTATCTCGAACAGTCTGCCATATTTTATTGATAGATTCCCATGTCTTCCAATTCATTTAGGACCCCACTAAGGAAAAAGACAAAGAGAGACCCAATCAATACTGTAAATAAGGCTATTAGCGACTGCCATTGGCGGTCGTTGTTGCCTCGTCGCTAGAGGCCTTTAGCGACCGCCAATGGCGGTCCCTATAGAAGGCCGGCAGATCGGCCTTCAGCGACCGCCAGCCGGTCGCTGAAGGCCCTGTGCCGGGCACCCTATAGCGACCGCCTATGGCGGTCGCTATTCAAAAAAAAATTAAATTTTTTTTATTGAATTGAATATAAATATAAATATATATGTATATATAAATATTAATATATATACTATTAAATACAATATTTTAAATAAATAAATATATATATATATAATATTTTAAAAGTTTTAATATATATTTAATATATATATAATAACAAATCATTGTGCTATAATAATTTAAAAACTTCGATTCAAGAAATAATCTCATTTCAGGTCGTTCGGAGCACGTTTGCTCCGAATAGGACCACCGCACGCCGTTTTGGTGTTTTAGGACGCCGGAAACGCGCTTCCGGCCGCCGCGGTCACACGGCACCTCCGAATGTGGTGCCGTCTGGCCGAACATTTCACAATTCACGCCCCGGATGTTGTCGTACAGTTTCGTGGCATTCGGAGGTCGTTCGGGTGGTTTTGACCCCCCAACGCGCCATTTCAGCGCGCGCCGCGCTGCTGAAACGGACACAATCGGACGTGCCACACGCACCGCACGTCCGATGGACGTGCGGCCTCCTCTTTCATGTCAGGAATAATATTTCTATCGTTCCCGTGTGGTTTCAGGTCGTTCGGAGCACGTTTGCTCCGAATTGGACCGCCGCACGCCGTTTTGGTGTTTTAGGGCGCCGGAAACGCGTTTCCGGCCGCCGCGGTCAAACGGCATCTCCGAATGAGGTGTCGTCTGGACGAACATTTCACAATTCACGCCCCGGATGTTGTCGTACGGTTTCGTGGAATTCGGAGGTCGTTCGGGTGGTTTTGACCCGCCAACGCGCCATTTCAGCGCGCGCCGCGCTGCTGAAAACGACACAATCGGACGTGCCGCGCGCACCGCACGTCCGATGGACGTGAGGCCTCCTCCTGAATCTCAGGAAAAATATTTCTATCGTTCTCGTGCGGTTTCAGGTCGTTCGGAGCACGTTTGCTACAAATGGGACCGTCGCACGCCGTTTTGGTGTTTTAGGGCGCCGGAAACGCGTTTCCGGCCGCCGCGGTCACACGGCACCTCCGAATGAGGTGCCGTCTGGCCGACCATTTCAAAATTCACGCCCCGGATGTTTTCGTACGGTTTCGTGGCATTCGGAGGTCGTTCGGGTGGTTTTGACCCCCCAACGCGCCATTTCAGCGCGCGTCGCGCTGCTGAAAAGGACACAATCGAACGTGCCGCGCGCACCGCACGTCCGATGGACGTGCGGCCTCCTCCTACATCTCAGGAATAATATTTCTATCGTTACCGTGCGGTTTTAGGTCGTTCGGAGCACGTTTGCTCCGAATGGGACCGCCGCACGCCGTTTTGGTGTTTTAGGGCGCCGAAAACGCGTTTCCGGCCTCCACGGTCAAACGGCACCTCCGAATGAGGTGCCGTCTGGCCGACCATTTCACAATTCACGCCCCGGATGTTTTCGTACGGTTTCGTGGTATTCGGAAGTCGTTCGGGTGGTTTTGACCCCCCAACGCGCCATTTCAGCGCGCGCCGCGCTGCTGAAAACGACACAATCGGACGTGTCGTGCGCACCGCACGTCCGATGGACGTGCGACCTCCTCCTGCATCTCAGGAATAATATTTCTATCGTTCCTGTGCGGTTTCAGGTCGTTCGGAGCACATTTGCTCTGAATGGGACCGCCACACGCCGTTTTGGTGTTTTATGGCGCCAGAAACGCGTTTCCGGCCGCCGCGGTCAAACGGCACCTCCGAATGAGGTGCTGTCTAGCCGACCATTTCACAATTCACGCCCCGGATGTTGTTGTACGGTTTCGTGGCATTCGGAGGTCATTCGGGTGATTTTGACCCCCAATGCGCCATTTCAGCGCGCGCCGCGCTGCTGAAAACGACACAATCGGACATTTCACGCGCACCGCACGTCCGATGGACGTGCGGCCTCCTCCTGCATCTCAAGAATAATATTTCTATCGTTCCCATGCGGTTTCAGGTCATTCGGATCACGTTTTCTCCGAATGGGACCGCCGCACGCCGTTTTGGTGTTTTATGGCGCCGGAAACGCGTTTCCGGCCGCCGCGGTCACACGGCACCTCCGAATGAGGTGCCGTCTGGCCGAAATTTTCACAATTCACGCCCCAGATGTTTTCGTACGGTTTCGTGGCATTCGGAGGTCGTTCGGGTGGTTTTGACCCCCTAACGCGCCATTTCAGCGCGCGCCGCGCTGCTGAAAAGGACACAATCGGACGTGCCGCGCGCACCGCACGTCCGATGGACGTACGACCTACTCCTGCATCTCAGAAATAATATTTCTATCGTTCCTGTGCGGTTTCAGGTGGTTCGAAGCACGTTTGCTCCGAATTGGACCGCTGCACGCCGTTTTGGTGTTTAATGGCGCCGGAAACGCGTTTTCGGCCGCCGCGGTCACACGGCACCTCCGAATGAGGTTCCATCTGGCCGACCATTTTACAATTCACGCCCCGGATGTTGTCGTACGGTTTCGTGGCATTCAGAGGTCGTTCGGGTGGTTTTGACCCCCCAACGCGCCATTTCAGCGCGCGCCGCGCTACTGAAAAGGACACAATCGAACGTGCCGCACGCACCGCACGTCCGATGGATGTGCGGCCTCCTCCTGCATCTCAGGAATAATATTTCTATCGTTCCCGTGCGGTTTCAGGTCGTTCGGAGCACGTTTGCTCCGAATGGGACCGCCGCACGCCGTTTTGGTGTTTTAGGGCGCCGGAAACGCGTTTCCGGCCCCCGCGGTCAAACGGAACCTCCGAATGAGGTGCCGTCTAGCCGACCATTTCACAATTCACGCCCTGAATGTTGTCGTACGGTTTCGTGGCATTCGGAGGTCGTTCGGGTGGTTTTGACCCCCCAACGCGCCATTTCAGCGCGCGTCGCGCTGCTGAAAACGACACAATCGGACGTGCCGCGTGCACCCCATGTCCGATGGACGTGCGGCCTCCTCCTGCATCTCAGGAATAATATTTCTATCATTCCCGTGCGGTTTCAGGTCGTTCGGAGCACGTTTGCTCCGAATGGGACCGTCGCACGCCGTTTTGGTGTTTTATGGCGCCGGAAACGCGTTTCCGGCCACCGCGGTCAAACGGCACCTCGGAATGAGGTGCCGTCTGGCCGAACATCTCACAATTCACGCCCCGGATGTTGTCGTACGGTTTCGTGGCATTCGGAGGTCGTTCGGGTGGTTTTGACCCCCCAACGCGCCCTTTCAGCGCGCGCCGCGCTGCTGAAAACGACACAATCGGACGTGCTGCGCGCACTGCACGTCCGATGGACGTGCGGCCTCCTCCTGCTTCTCAGGAATAATATTTCTATCGTTCTCATGCGGTTTTAGGTCGTTCGGAGCACGTTTGCTCCGAATGGGACTGCCGCACGCCGTTTTGGTGTTTTATGGCGCCGGAAACGCGTTTCCGGCCGCCGCGGTCACACGGCACCTCCGAATGAGATGCCGTCTGGCCGACCATTTCACAATTCATGCCCGGATGTTGTCGTACGGTTTCGTGGCATTCAGAGGTCGTTCGGGTGGTTTTGACCCTCCAACGCGCCATTTCAGCGCGCGCCGCGCTGCTGAAAAGGACACAATCGGACGTGCCGCGCGCACCGCACGTCCGATGGACGTGGGGCTTCCTCCTGCATCTCAGGAATAATATTTCTATCGTTCCAGTGCGGTTTCAGGTGGTTCAGAGCACGTTTGCTCCGAATTGGACCGCCGCACGCCGTTTTGGTGTTTAATGGCGCCGGAAACCCGTTTCCGGACGCCGCGGTCACACGATACCTCCGAATGAGGTGTCGTCTGGCCGACCATTTCACAACTCATGCCCCGGATGTTGTCGTACGGTTTCGTGGCATTCAGAGGTCGTTCGGGTGGTTTTGACCCTCCAACGCGCCATTTCAGCGCGCGCCGCGCTGCTGAAAACGACACAATCGGACGTGCCACGCGCACCGCACGTCCGATGGACGTGCGGCCTCCTCCTGCATCTCAGGAATAATATTTCTATCGTTCTCGTGCGGTTTCAGGTCGTTCGGAGCACGTTTGCTCCGAATGGCACCGCCGCACGCCGTTTTGGTGTTTTATGGCGCCGTAAACGCGTTTCCGGCCGCCGCGGTCACACGGCACCTCCGAATGAGGTACCTTCTAGCCAACCATTTCACAATTCACGCTCCGGATGTTGTCATACGGTTTTGTGGCATTCGGAGGTCGTTTGGGTGGTTTTGACCCCCCAACGCGCCATTTCAGCGCGCGCCGCACTGCTGAAAAAGACACAATCGGACGTGTCGCGCGCACCGCACGTCCGATGGACGTGCGGCCTCCTCCTGCATCTCAGGAATAATATTTCTATCGTTCCCGTGCGGTTTCAGGTGGTTCAGAGCATGTTTGCTCCGAATTGGACCGCCGCACGCCATTTTGGTGTTTAATGGCGCCGGAAACGCGTTTCCGGCCACCGCGGTCAAACGGCACCTCCGAATGAGGTGCCGTCTGGCCGACCATTCACAATTCACGCCCCGGATGTTGTCGTACGGTTTCGTGGAATTCGGAGGTCGTTCGGGTGGTTTTGACCCCCCAACGCGCCATTTCAGCGTGCGCCGCGCTGCTGAAAACGACACAATCGGACGTGCCGCACGCACCGCACGTCCGATGGATGTGCGGCCTCCTCCTGCATCTCAGGAATAATATTTCTATCATTCCCGTGCGGTTTCAGGTCGTTCGGATCACGTTTGCTCCGGAAGGGACCGCCGCACGCCGTTTTGGTGTTTTATGGCGCCGGAAACGCGTTTCCGGCCGCCGCGGTCAAACGGCACCTCCGAATGAGGTGAAGTCTGGCCGACCATTTTACAATTCATGCCCCGGATGTTGTCGTACGGTTTCGTGGCATTCGGAGGTCGTTCGGGTGGTTTTGACCCCCCAACGCGCCATTTTAGCGCGCGCCGCGCTGCTGAAAACGACACAATCGGACGTGCCGCGCGCACCGCACGTCCGATGGACGTGCGGCCTCCTCCTGCATCTCAGGAATAATATTTCTATCGTTCCCGTACGGTTTCAGGTCGTTCGGAGCACGTTTTCTCCGAATGGGACCGCCGCACGCCGTTTTGGTGTTTTATGGCGCCGGAAACGCGTTTCCGGCCGCCGCGGTCAAACGGCACCTCCGAATGAGGTGACGTCTGGCCGACCATTTCACAATTCAGGCCCCGGATGTTGTCGTACGGTTTCGTGGCATTCGGTGGTCGTTCGGGTGGTTTTGACCCCCCAACGCGCCATTTCAGAGCGCGCCGCGCTGCTGAAAACGACACAATCGGACGTGTCGCGCGCACCGCACGTCCGATGGACCTGCGGCCTCCTCCTGCATCTCAGGAATAATATTTCTATCGTTCTCGTGCGGTTTCAGGTCGTTCGGAGCACGTTTGCTCCGAATGGGACCGCCGCACGCAGTTTTGGTGTTTTATGGCGCCGGAAACGCGTTTACGGCCGCCGCGGTCACACGGCACCTCCGAATGAGGTTCCGTCTGGCCGACCATTTCACAATTCACGCCCCGAATGTTGTCGTACAGTTTTGTGGCATTCGGAGGTCGTTCGGGTGGTTTTGACCCCCCAACGCGCCATTTCAGCGCGCGTCGCGCTGCTGAAAAGGACACAATCGGACGTGCCGCGCACCGCACGTCTGATGGACGTGCGGCCTCCTCCTGCATCTTAGGAATAATATTTCTATCGTTCATGTGCGGTTTCAGGTGGTTCGGAGCACGTTTGCTACGAATTGGACTGCCGCACGCCGTTTTGGTGTTTAATGGCGCCGGAAACGCGTTTCCGGCCGCCGCGGTCACACGGCACCTCCGAATGAGGTTTCGTCTGGCCGAGCATTTCACTATTCACGCCCCGGATGTTTTCGTACGGTTTCGTGGCATTCGGAGGTTGTTCGGGTGTTTTGACCCCCCAACGCGCCATTTCAGCGCGCGCCGCGCTGCTGAAAACGACACAATCGGACGTGCCGCGCGCACCGCACGTCCGATGGACGTGCGTCCTCCTCCTGCATCTCAGGAATAATATTTCTATCATTCCCGTGCAGTTTCAGGTCGTTCGGAGCACGTTTGCTCCGAATTGGACCGCCACACGCCGTTTTGGTGTTTTAGGGCGCTGGAAACGCGTTTCCGGCCGCCGCGGTCACACGGCACCTCCGAATGAGGTGCCGTCTGGCCGACCATTTCACAATTCACGCCCCGGATGTTGTCGTACGGTTTCGTGGCATTCGGAGGTCGTTCGGGTGTTTTTGACCCCCCAACGCGCCATTTCAGTGCGCGCCGCGCTGCTAAAATGGACACAATCGGACGTGCCGCGCGCACCGCACGTCCGATGGACGTGCGGCCTCCTCCTGCATCTCAGAAATAATATTTCTATCGTTCTCGTGCGGTTTCAGGTCGTTCGGAGCACTTTGTCTCCGAATTGGACCGCCGCACGCCGTTTTGGTGTTTAATGGCGCCGGAAACGCGTTTCCGGCCACCGCGGTCACACGGCACCTCCGAATGAGGTGTCGTCTGGCCGACCATTTCACAATTCACGCCCCGGATGTTGTCGTACAGTTTCGTGGCATTCGGAGGTCGTTCGGGTGGTTTTGACCCCCCAACGCGCCATTTCAGCGCGCGCCGCGCTGCTGAAACGGACACAATCGGGGGGCTGTACGGGGGTGCGGGGGGCTGTACGGGGGTGGCGGGGGGCTGTACGGGGGTGCAGGGGGTTGTACGGGGGTGTCGGGGGGCTGTACGGGGGTGGCGGGGGGTTGTACGGGGGTGGCGGGGGGCTGTACGGGGGTGGCGGGGGCAGTACGGGGGTGCGGGGGGTTGTACGGGGGTGCGGGGGGGGGGGGGGGTGTACGGGGGTGTGGGGGGATGTACGGGGGTGCGGGGGGGGGGGGGGTTGTACGGGGGTGCGGGGGGCTGTACGGGGGTGGCAGGGGGCCTGTACGGGGGTGGCAGGGGGCAGTACGGGGGTGCGGGGGGTTGTACGGGGGTGCGGGGGGGCTGTACGGGGGTGCGGGGGGGCTGTACGGGGGTGCGGGGGGCTGTACGGGGGTGCGGGGGGGGGGGGGGGGGCTGTACGGGGGTGCGGGGGGCTGTACGGGGGTGCGGGGGGCTCTCCGGGGGTGCAAAGGTCATCCCATTGATTACAAAAGTGAAAAATAAAAGTGATAACATCTAATTAATACATATTTCTTTTATCGATACCATACAGAAATTTATAAAAAATATATTGGATAATACATAATCTATAATATCAGATTTATTGATCTGTTGGAATTAGTTCGACTTTTTCAAATGTAGAATCATTCAAGATTATCTGATCAAAAACTCAATATGTGTATAAAATATTTAAAAGACCACCATGGATGGTAATAATGCATTACATAAATGAATAAATACAGTACATCAATGTCAACCCTACCAGTAAAAACAAAAAACATATCTCGTGAATATATGGTGCGTCACGCGTTGCCATCACTGCTACCTCCTTCTGGTAGGCCAGGTGCCTACAACAAATAAACATTATAAATATTTTAATAACAAAAATAATTTAAATTAAATAAATAAATACAGTATATACCTGCGTCGTATGATCCCCTGTACCATCATTTCGACGCACATATTCCCGCAGTGCTCTAACCTCAGCTGTCAATTGCGCATTTGTCTCCTCGGAAGCGCGCAGCCGTGCCTCAAAATCTGACATCTGCTGTGTCATATGAGCAACAGCAGGACCGACAACCGCAGCGCGTGACACTACAGAACGAGGAATCCCTGCTCCATAGGTCAAACTATATCCATGCCCGTCCCGACCAATAATGCGATGAAAGATCTCATCCCGTCGCATGGGAAGCTGTCGCTGGTCCTCTGGCAGATGTTCTAACTCAGCTTCAAATTGATCCTGTGAAATATTTAAATATATATAAATATATATATGTTAATATATAGATTTATGTAATTATTGGTAAGTACAGACACTTACTATCAATGCTGCAACCTCTGGATCATTGCGATCACGAGTCCTTATCCACACCGACATTTTATCAGTTGCTGCACCTTGCCCATGAAACTGTATATTAAAAGAATATAAACACAAAACCATATTAATTAATAAATTAAAAAATGAATAACATATACCTCATGTCAGATCTGAGACACGTGACGAGTCCCGAGCCTGTGAGCTGGTCCCTACAACGCTCGATTCTCTGAATGGCGTGTTGACACCTCCTACATTCAATTCATTAAAATTTCAAACAAATCACAAATTCTTGAAAATATATATACATCAAAATAATTAATATACAAACCGCAACACCCTCAGTAGACCAATATGCAACCAAGTCACGCCACTGAGCCGGGAGGACACCTCTTAGGACTTTTTCCAAAATGTCAAGGGCACCCACATTTGGTACCGAGTGGTCCCTCTTCACTTTGCCTTTATAATCTTTCCACAGCTTACGGAATTTGCTCATACACACGGGCCGAAACTCTTCAGGGCATACTTTCAAATTTTGCTATATTGAAAATAATCAAACATATTAGTATTATTTATAAATAGAAAATAAAGTAAAATTATTTTCTTACCGGAACCTCCCTCCATAGAAGATCTAATGTGTCCTGAGGGATAGAAGCCCAATAACGCGTGGTCTGTAACACCCGAGACTTTTATGTTATATAAATTATCAAAGGAATCTTTTTCTACACAACACTTGCTTGACTTACTTTACACGCAATCGCGACCTTCCTCGATAGCTTGCGTCGTACGCAATACCGAGTTTCACTAAACAACATTATGCTATTAAAACTAGCCGTTATGAATAGTAATAACCACTTTTTGGAATTTTATAAATTTTATTTTTCAAAATGGACTTCATTTTTGGACTCAGAATATCGAAATTAGCCTAGGGTGAAATTTTGGTATTTTTCTGAAAACTTTCAATTTTTGATGAATAGTGAAACCACTAAGTGGTAGGTTAAAAAACTGAATTTTGCATAAAACTTAATTTTACCGCTTCTGTGAATGGAATTTCAAAAATCCGAGAGACACGGTTAATATCAAGGACTAAAATGTGGTTCAATGAGATGAAAATAATTTTTTGGTGAATAGTAACTTTTTACAATTTTTACCGCGGTTAATAGTAAATAGGGTAACTAAGGGTAAATATGATATTAATATTACCCTAACACATGTCCTAATTCTATTGGACAAGTGTAATTCGACCAAAAACAAACTTAGGAATAAAATATGACCATTTAGGCCCACTTGGATTAGATTAGGACATTTATTATTAATTTATTTAAAGAAGGGTTAAAATAGTTAAAATCAAAGTTTAATAAGTAAATCATTTTTAATATGGGGTTATACATAAGATAAATTCGATTGTAAATATTCATTAGAAAGCTAAAACGATTTCCTACATGATGGTATTTTATTTGTAATTTTTAGACATCAAATAATGTAATTTATATATGACACAAAGATGATGCAGTAATTATCTTATTAATGAAATATTGACATAATTGATAATATAAATACCAAAATAAATGTAATTTAAGGCTTTTTATGAATTCCACTAATTTTCTAGGTTACTATGATATATTAGTGCTGATTTAATCAACTTGGTTCGAACATATAATTCTGTTATGACTTTCAAAAAAATCATATATCAAATTGTGTCAAAATTGACACAAAATAGTTTTTAAATCAAATATTATATTATTAATTGTTATTGTTTTCCTAAAAATCTAAGGTTCGGCCAAATGACTTAGATAAGGATATATATATTAATAATAAACAATTTGGGGTTCGTTTGGCATGTTATAGTAAGTGTATTAACCATATAGTGAAAGAAAACAAAAAGACATGGTAAAAGTTAAATTATTTAACTTAGAGTTAAATCTAATTGATAAGGTTAATATAATACCCTAAACTTGTCTAAATCCTATTGGTTGATAGGATTTCGACCCATCCCAACTTTAGCTTCGAAATAAGACCCTTTGGAACCATTATAAACCGATTTTGACTTTAATATAAAATAATATTTTGAGGTATTCCTAAGGTGCCCCTCTCCTCCCTTATAAAAGGGCACCTCCTCCCCCTCCTCCTCACACCAAATTGAGCACTCAAGCTCGGCCAACCCCTGCCATTTTCTCCTCTCCACTTCCCTAGAATAATCCTAGAGGTCCTGGTCTTCTCCAAAGACCAATCATAGTTCCTTAAGTGGAGGATTCAAAGAGGCGTTCCAAAGAAGAGGTAATATCCATTACCGATCTTTTCAATTTCTTTCTTCTTCAACTTCTTATTCTTTAGTTGTTTCATGATAAAGTAATAACATCAGTATTACTTACATACTGATATGTTATTATAAATATGAAACAACCCTAATTCACCTTCTATCCATCCTACGGAAAAATGAAATCACCGCGCGTGCGTACGTACGGAATACCGTCTCCACGCCGTGGTGTAATCAATTTTCCACCATCACCTTACAAGGATGGGTATAATGGTGTAATGAGTAACTATATATGATTATTATGAAGTAATATTGATACTGAAATAATATATATATACTCCAATACAATTCCACGATCATAGGAACGATATCATCACTCGTGCGTACGTACGGAATACAGTCTCCACGATGTGATGCGACTCGTTCTACATGATCTTCATTTCATAATAATTATATAAATGAATTGAATGAATTAATATGGTATATACTACACTAATACCATTCTGGAAATGAATTATCTATAACCTAAAGATAAGAATAAGAATTTATTCGACAAAACACGCATAAGAACAAAAAGTTATAAAGACCCGAGTAACAAGTAACAATGAAATTTTACTAACAAGAAGCTAATAATATGACCATATATGATCTCATATCAATATGTATGATTCTGGAATAAGTCAATAACATTATTTAAACCATTATACAGGAGCTTCGGACACGAAAAAAGAAAATCGGACCTAAGGTAAGGGAAATATCACAATCTCATTTTTATCCGAGATTGTTTATTCGTAAGTATTTACTGGGGTGTATTTTATCATCCACATCCATGTTTCATCAATATGTAATATTATTTCCATCCACCTAAAATTGTTTAAATCCATTTTTACCCTTCGGTGAGTTTTTAGTAATATGTATGAAAGGAATCTTTTGTCGTTTTTCGTACGAGGTACTTTTTGACTTTTCCGACAAAAGTACGAAGAATGTTTTTTTTAACTTATACGGCTTGAATGGATTTTTAAAAAATTATTTCCAAGAAGCTTCCTTTACAAGTTTTCAAGTTTATTTTTAATCAACTTCTTTTATTTTAAAGTTGTATGACATGTTATGAAAGGAAAAATGTTTTTGAAGAAGAAAGGATATTTTCCTCAAGAATGAAGTTCAAGCGTTTTATCAAAATTATTTTCCATCTAAGATAATAAAGGGTTCTGTTTTTATCCCTATTATTACATTGATTTGATCATGTTGTGATGAAATTATTTTTATGAATTCCATTATCTTATATGAATTGATTTCTGATGTCATGATGTTTCAAGAATCCCATTTTTGTTACATGTGTTATGCGATGATGTATGTTTTATGATTATGTGGCACACATAAGAAAGGATTCATTATAAGATGGGTGGGACCTATATCTCCCTCCAATGCATTGGGTAAAGATTTTATATCTCATGAGATAGACATGGCTGGAACGGAAGGTTATTTCGGTTCAGTGATACATGACTGAAACGAGGAGTGAACTCGGTTCAGAAAGGGACTTTGTCCACTAAGATAGTCTTGGCAATGAGTCATGACTAACAAGAAATGATTTTCCATGATTATGTGTGAATGCCACAAAGTTTCAAGTTTTATGTTATGATTATGGGGATCTCATTTTCACTCCTATGATTTGTTCCATGTTAAGATATTATGATCTCTTTTGCAGGTTATGATTTTCAAAAAGATATGATATGATTTATATTTCCTTTATTTTCCTTGCTGAGCATTTGAGCTCACCCTTTTATGTTTTCTTTTCCCCAGGTCAGGAAGATGGATATTAAGTAGAATATGCTAAAATGGACCCTAGATATGATGAAATAAATGGGAGACACTGTAGAAGATTTATGAACCAGTTGTTTATGTTTCCCAGTTTCTAAAGACACTATACCTATACGGTCCTTTGTGGTTTTGTCATATGTTGTAATAAGTATGCTTCAATTTTGAAGTATTAAAAATGTATGTAAAGTATGGGTCGTTATAGTTGGTATCAGAGGAAAGGTATAGTCAACCTTTGGAAACTAGGATGTGAAAGCCTTAGTAAGAACCCTAAGGATAAGTCTAAGCATAGTACACAATCTTAGTGTTTTAGAAATGGCCTTGAATAACCTAGGATAAGACCATAAGCATGAAAATTTTATTCTTGAATTATGTGGTTTCCTATTATAATTAGTGTTTCTCACACTATTCTTCTTGGTTTTAGTCAATGGCTGGAACCCGAAGGAACCGTGTTAATGCGGAATGCGATGGGCAATGCAATGATTGTCCCCCTGAGCAACCAAACGATATGGGAGCTGGAATGAAAAATCTTGTAGCCATGCTCACACAACTTTCTCAAGCTATGAATCATGCAGGATTTCGAAATGAACAAAGGAGGGAGCAACATTCTGTTGAATCCTTCATGAGGCAGCGTCCACCTTCTTTCAGCGGGTCTACTGATCCATTAGTTGCTGAACAATGGATTAGTACTACTGAAAAGATATTTTCAGTTCTTCAATGTTCTGAGCATGATAAAGTCATCCTAGCAGTGTATCGTTTGGAAGGAGATGCTGATCAATGGTGGAATCTTGTTAAGAATACAAGGCAAAGGGATGAAATTGAGTCTATGGAATGGGACGAGTTCAAGAACTTATTTTTCAATAAGTACTTCCCTCGTATTCTCCGAACAAAAATGGAGAAAGAGTTTCTTGAACTGAAGCAAAGGGATGATGAATCTGTTGGTACCTATGAAGCAAATTTTACAAGACTTGCAAGGTACGCTTCTGGTATTATTATCCAACCTGAGAGTAAGATCGATCGATTCTTTAGTGGCTTAAAACCAAGTCTTCGAAGGGCGTTAGCCATAAGGGACTTCAATAGCTACGAGGAAATCGTTCGATGTGCTCTCAAAGTCGAGATGGAGATTGGAGTAACTCATCAGTCACATGGGTTTGATAAGAAGAGGAAGATGGAATTCAAAGAAAAATCTAAAGAGCACACGGAAAAGAAGATGAGATTTTCCTTATGCTCAAAGTGTGGAAAGAAACATGGAGGGAGTTGTCTTAAAGGGACAAGTAAATGTTTTAAATGTGGAAAGGAAGGTCATCGGGCATTTGAATGCCGTGATAATGGGAAGAAGATGTCTAATGACGCAAACAAAGGAAGGGATACACAGAATGAACCTACAACACTTCAATGTTTCAAGTGCAAGGAGATGGGGCATTATGCCAATCAATGCCCAAATCCAAGGGTTGATGATGATGGTCGACGTCAACAAAATCTTAAGGCTAAAGACAAAGGAAAGTCACATGCAATTTCTATCAGCGATGTGGAGTACGATAACGAAGTGGTGAAAGGTACACTTACCATCCACTCTAAAGTAGCAAATGTTTTATTTGATTCTGGATCCACCCACTCTTTTATTTCTGAAGACTTTTCTAAGGGTATCACCATATTACCTCAACAATTAGATGTTGAGTTAGCCGTGACAACACCTAATGGCACATCAATCGCATCAAAAGTTTATAATTCTTCTCCGATCGAAGTTTGTGGGAAAGTGCTTCTTGCAAATCTTGTGATCCTTCCTTTAGTGGAATTTGATGTGATTCTTGGCATGGATTGGCTTTCTCTACATGGAGCTCATATCAATTGCCAAAGAAGGGAAGTCACATTTCATATTCCAGATCAATCTACGATCGTCTATCAATGCAAGGATGAAGATAACCTTCCAGTGGAAATTTCTTCCATCTTATGGGTATTGATTCCACTAAATGAAGGTTATTTATCTCAAATGGTTGTTGAGAAACTCACGATTAAGAATATGCCCATTGTACGGGAGTTTGATGATGTCTTTCCGGAGGAATTGCCGGGTCTTCCACCAAATCGTGAAGTTGAGTTTTCAATAGAACTCGTACCGGGTGCTTTGCCTATTTCAAAGACACCTTATAGAATGGCCCCAATTGAGTTGCAGGAATTGAAGAAGCAACTCCAAGAGAATCTTGATAAGGGATTCATACGCCCTAGTGCGTCACCTTGGGGAGAACCTGTTCTATTTGTTAAGAAGAAAGATGGATCAATGAGACTCTGCATTGATTATCGAGAACTTAACAAGATCACTATCAAGAACAAATATCCTCTCCCACGCATTGATGACTTATTTGACCAACTACGCGGAGCTCAATACTTTTCCAAGATTGATCTTCGTTCAGGGTATCATCAATTAAGGGTCAAAAGGGAGGATATACCAAAGACGGCTTTCCGTACAAGGTATGGACACTATGAATTTATAGTGATGCCATTTGGTCTTACTAATGCCCCTGCTATCTTCATGGATCTAATGAATAGAGTCTTTAGAGACTATCTTGGTCAATTTGTGGTAGTCTTTATAGACGATATTCTTGTCTATTCAAAGAGAAAGGAAGAACATGAAGATCACTTGAGAATTATATTGAAGACCCTGAGAAAGGAGAAGCTTTATGCCAAATTTACCAAGTGTGAATTTTGGCTTCAAAAAGTTGCATTTTTGGGTCACATAATCTCAAAAGAGGGGATATCTGTGGATCCAGCAAAAACAGAGGTTATCGAAAGATGGTCGAGACCAACAACAGTAACTGAGATCCGAAGTTTTCTTGGTTTGGCTGGATATTATCGACGTTTTGTAAAAGATTTTTCACGATTATCTAATCCACTCACCAAGTTGACTCGGAAAGGAGTTAAGTTTGTCTGGACAGAGGAATGTGAAGAGAATTTCAAGGAGTTGAAAAGAAGGTTATCCAGTGCACCTGTGCTCACACTGCCTTGTAGTGGAGAAAGGTTTGTGATCTACAGTGATGCATCCAAGAAGGGATTGGGGTGTGTTCTTATGCAAAATGATATGGTGATAGCTTATGCCTCACGACAGTTGAAAATCCATGAACAAAATTACCCAACACATGATTTGGAGTTGGCTGCGGTAATCTTTGCATTAAAGATTTGGAGGCATTACCTTTATGGTGAATGGTGTGATATTTATACTGATCATAAAAGTTTAAAGTATATTTTCACACAAAAAGAGTTGAATATGCGTCAAAGAAGATGGTTGGAGCTGATTAAGGATTATGACTGCTCAATCCATTACCACCCTGGGAAAGCAAACAAGGTGGCAGATGCATTAAGTCGACAAGACCATGCTAGTTTATCCATGATGAGGATCACAAAAGATCCAATATTTATGGATTTACAAAGGATGGATCTTGGAATTATAATGGAAGGGGAAAAATCTTATCTTTCTCAAATGAATGTTCAACCATCTATACATGTGAAGATTAAAGAGGCACAGAAAGAAGATGTCGAGTTACAAAAGAAGGTGAGAAATGTTCCTGAATTCAACCTTGATTGTGATGGGATAATAAAGTTCAGGAATCGGGTTTGTGTTCCTCCCATCCCCGAATTAAAGAAAGAGCTGCTGGATGAAGCTCATAGTTCTTCATTCTCTATTCATCCTGGAAGCACGAAGATGTATAGGGACCTGAAAGAGTACTTCTGGTGGGATGGCATGAAAAGAGATGTTGCTGAATTTGTCTCTCGATGCTTGGTTTGTCAACAAGTTAAAGCTGAGAGACAGAAGTCTAAGGGGATGTTACAACCATTACCCATACCCGAATGGAAATGGGAAAACATCACTATGGACTTTGTCACAGGACTTCCTAAAACATCCAAAGGCAATAATGCTATTTGGGTCATAGTTGATCGTCTTACAAAGTCTGCACACTTCATTCCTATTAGAGAGGATTTCTCTCTAGATCAGCTTGCCAGGATATATGTAAAGGAAGTGGTAAGATTACATGGAGTACCACTTTCTATTATATCTGATCGGGATCCGAGATTTACCTCGATGTTCTGGCGAAGTCTTCAGCATACTCTGGATACAGAGTTGAGTTTCAGAACTGCTTATCTTCCCCAGACAGACGGTCAGTCTGAGAGAACAATTCAAACCCTAGAAGATATGTTGAGAGCTTGCTCTATGGATTTCAAAGGAGGTTGGGATCAACACCTACCTTTGGTGGAATTTTCTTATAATAATTGCTTTCACTCCAGTATTCAGATGGCTCCTTATGAAGCTCTCTATGGAAAGAAATGCAGGACTCCAACTTGCTGGGATGAAGTTGGGGAAAGAAAGCTATTAGGACCTGATCTCGTTGATGAAATGGCAGAAAAGGTCAGATCTATTCAACAACACATAAGAGCAGCTCAGAGTCGACAGAAAAGCTATGCCGACAACCGAAGAAAAGGCCTAGAGTTTGAAGTGGGTGATAAAGTGTTCTTACGAATATCTCCCTGGAAGAGGGTTATGAGATTTGGAAAGAAGGGGAAGTTGAGCCCTAGATATATCGGTCCTTTTGAAATACTGGATCGTGTTGGGAAGGTAGCTTACCGATTGGCGCTTCCACCGAATCTCTCTCAAGTTCACGATGTGTTCCATGTATCTCTCCTGAGAAAGTACATACCAGATCCTTCACATGTACTCAGCTCAGAAGTTGTACCGCTGGAGCAAGATCTTTCTTATGAGGAACAGCCGATAGAGATTCTGGATCGTAGCGAAAAAGTCCTACGAAACAAGACCACTCGCTTGGTGAAAGTTTTATGGAGGAACCACCAACTTGAAGAAGCTACATGGGAGCTTGAGGATATGATGAGGGAGAAGTATCCTCATCTGTTTGTTACAAAGTGACGAATTTCGAGGGCGAAATTCTTTTTAAGGGGGGTAGAATGTAACACCCGAGACTTTTATGTTATATAAATTATCAAAGGAATCTTTTTCTACACAACACTTGCTTGACTTGCTTTACACGCAATCACGACCTTCCTCGATAGCTTGCGTCGTACGCAATACCGAGTTTCACTAAACAACATTATGCTATTAAAACTAGCCGTTATGAATAGTAATAACCACTTTTTGGAATTTTATAAATTTTATTTTTCAAAATGGACTTCATTTTTGGACTCAGAATATCGAAATTAGCCTAGGGTGAAATTTTGGTATTTTTCTGAAAACTTTCAATTTTTGATGAATAGTGAAACCACTAAGTGGTAGGTTAAAAAACTGAATTTTGCATAAAACATAATTTTACCGCTTCTGTGAATGGAATTTCAAAAATCCGAGAGACACGGTTAATATCAAGGACTAAAATGTGGTTCAATGAGATGAAAATAATTTTTTGGTGAATAGTAACTTTTTACTATTTTTACCGCGGTTAATAGTAAATAGGGTAACTAAGGGTAAATATGATATTAATATTACCCTAACACATGTCCTAATTCTATTGGACAAGTGTAATTCGACCAAAAACAAACTTAGGAATAAAATATGACCATTTAGGCCCACTTGGATTAGATTAGGACATTTATTATTAATTTATTTAAAGAAGGGTTAAAATAGTTAAAATCAATGTTTAATAAGTA
The DNA here is from genome assembly GCA_963277665.1 of Viscum album. NCBI lineage: Eukaryota > Viridiplantae > Streptophyta > Magnoliopsida > Santalales > Viscaceae > Viscum > Viscum album. The sequence goes on along the minus strand of OY728146.1, from coordinate 1,824,535,266 downwards.
AATCATTTTTAATATGGGGTTATACATAAGATAAATTCGATTGTAAATATTCATTAGAAAGCTAAAAATATTTCCTACATGATGGTATTTTATTTGTAATTTTTAGACATCAAATAATGTAATTTATATATGACACAAAGATGATGCAGTAATTATCTTATTAATGAAATATTGACATAATTGATAATATAAATACCAAAATAAATGTAATTTAAGGCTTTTTATGAATTCCACTAATTTTATAGGTTACTATGATATATTAGTGTTGATTTAAGCAACTTGGTTCGAACATATAATTCTGTTATGACTTTCAAAAAAATCATATATCAAATAGTGTCAAAATTGACACAAAATAGTTTTTAAATCAAATATTATATTATTAATTGTTATTGTTTTCCTAAAAATCTAAGGTTCGGCTAAATGACTTAGATAAGGATATATATATTAATAATAAACAATTTGGGGTTCGTTTGGCATGTTATAGTAAGTGTATTAACCATATAGTGAAAGAAAACAAAAAGACATGGTAAAAGTTAAATTATTTAACTTAGAGTTAAATCTAATTGATAAGGTTAATATAATATCCTAAACTTGTCTAAATCCTATTGGTTGATAGGATTTCGACCCATACCCACTTTAGCTTCGAAATAAGACCCTTTGAAACCATTATAAACCGATTTTGACTTTAATATAAAATAATATTTTGAGGTATTCCTAAGGTGCCCCTCTCCTCCCTTATAAAAGGGCACCTCCTCCCCCTCCTCCTCACACCAAATTGAGCACTCATGCTCGGCAAACCCCTGCCATTTTCTCCTCTTCAATTCCCTAGAATAATCCTAGAGGTCCTGGTCTTCTCCAAAGACCAATCATAGTTCCTTAAGTGGAGGATTCAAAGAGGCGTTCCAAAGAAGAGGTAATATCCATTACCGATCTTTTCAATTTCTTTCTTCTTCAACTTCTTCTTCTTTAGTTGTTTCATGATAAAGTAATAACATCAGTATTACTTACATACTGATATGTTATTATAAATATGAAACAACCCTAATTCACCTTCTATCCATCCTACGGAAAAATGAAATCACCGCGCGTGCGTACGTACGGAATACCGTCACCACGCCGTGGTGTAATCTATTTTCCACCATCACCTTACAAGGATGGGTATAATGGTGTAATGAGTAACTATATATGATTATTATGAAGTAATATTGATACTGAAATAATATATATATACTCCAATACAATTCCACGATCATAGGAACGATATCATCACTCGTGCGTACGTACGGAATACCGTCTCCACGATGTGATGCGACTCGTTCTACATGATCTTCATTTCATAATAATTATATAAATGAATTGAATGAATTAATATGGTATATACTACACTAATACCATTCTGGAAATGAATTATCTATAACCTAAAGATATGAATAAGAATTTATTCGACAAAACACGCATAAGAACAAAAAGTTATAAAGACCCGAGTAACAAGTAACAATGAAATATTACTAACAAGAAGCTAATAATATGACCATATATGATCTCATATCAATATTTATGATTCTGGAATAAGTCAATAACATTATTTAAACCATTATACAGGAGCTTCGGACCCGAAAAAAGCAAATCGGACCTAAGGTAAGGGAAATATCACAATCTCATTTTTATCCGAGATTGTTTATTCGAAAGTATTTACTGGGGTGTATTTTATCATCCACATCCATGTTTCATAAATATGTAATATTATTTCCATCCACCTACAATTGTTTAAATCCATTTTTACCCTTCGGTGAGTTTTTAGTAATATGTATGAAAGGAATCTTTTGTCGTTTTTCGTACGAGGTACTTTTTGACTTTTCCGACAAAAGTACGAAGAATGTTTTTTTTAACTTATACGGCTTGAATGGATTTTTAAAAAATTATTTCCAAGAAGCTTCCTTTACAAGTTTTCAAGTTTATTTTTAATCAACTTCTTTTATTTTAAAGTTGTATGACATGTTATGAAAGGAAAAATGTTTTTGAAGAAGAAAGGATATTTTCCTCAAGAATGAAGTTCAAGCGTTTTATCAAAATTATTTTCCATCTAAGATAATAAAGGGTTCTGTTTTTATCCCTATTATTACATTGATTTGATCATGTTGTGATGAAATTGTTTTTATGAATTCCATTATCTTATATGAATTGATTTATGATGTCATGATGTTTCAAGAATCCCATTTTTGTTACATGTGTTATGCGATGATGTATGTTTTATGATTATGTGGCACACATAAGAAAGGATTCATTATAAGATGGGTGGGACCTATATCTCCCTCCAATGAATTGGGTAAAGATTTTATATCTCATGAGATAGACATGGCTGGAACGGAAGGTTATTTCGGTTCAGTGATACAGGACTGAAACGAGAAGTGAACTCGGTTCAGAAAGGGACTTTGTCCACTAAGATAGTCTTGGAAATGAGTCATGACTAACAAGAAATGATTTTCCATGATTATGTGTGCATGACACAAAGTTTCAAGTTTTATGTTATGATTATGGGGATCTCATTTTCACTCCTATGATTTGTTCCATGTTAAGATATTATGATCTCTTTTGCAGGTTATGATTTTCAAAAAGATATGATATGATTTTTATTTCCTTTATTTGCCTTGCTGAGCATTTGAGCTCACCCTTTTATGTTTTCTTTTCCCCAGGTCAGGAAGATGGATATTAAGTAGAATATGCTAAAATGGACCCTAGATATGATGAAATAAATGGGAGACACTGTAGAAGATTTATGAACCAGTTGTTTATGTTTCCCAGTTTCTAAAGACACTATACCTATACGGTCCTTTGTGGTTTTGTCATATGTTGTAATAAGTGTGCTTCAATTTTGAAGTATTAAAAATGTATGTAAAGTATGGGTCGTTATATGGTAAATGGAAATCGATGTGGGTCACGTATGATATGACCCAGCTGATGAATAAATGCCGGGGCATTCGGTCCCACGGGATGAAATACCTCATCAAATGAAACATCTATCGTCGTGTCGGAATTCCATGATAATATGCCATGACCAGGGCCTCTCCTGCGAGAGGAAGAAGCAGCCGAGTCTGATCCTGTTGAAAACAATTTTATATATATATTGGCAAATGTTATATATATATATGTCAATTACATAAAAAATATAGACAATGACATTCAAACATACCTCGACCCTGAGACGTAGATGCCTCAGATGGATGATGTGGATTTTCTGCCTCTTCCCCTGACATGTCTGCAGTCATACAAAATATCAGTAATGAGTCCAAAGTGTTTAAAAGATAAATTGGATTGTTCATAATAAATCAAACTTGTACAACTATTAATCAAACAAAAAATGGATTGAATAATTAGTTGTGAATGAATTTTAAAAAATCAGAAAGTTAATCAACCTAAATATTTATGACTGAATTAACTTACAAAAGTGAGGATTAAAACTTATAAGGATTTATAAAATGATTAGATAATTTATGATATCCTAGGACATTCTACTGAATAGCGGGAAAACAATTATACCTTTCATTAAGCATGCAAATCGACCGTTTCTCCTTCAACAGCCGCTCTGACCCAATAAATATCTTCTTCACGTTGAACTACGGTATGTTGATCAAGTTGTTGGTAAACAAACGGAACAGTCTCGGGTTCATCTTCTTCAAATAAAAACACTCCTCACCGAGAAATTTTGACAACAACTTGCCAACTTGGATCCGAAGGCAATGTAACGAAGTATACTTGTTCCGCTTGTGATGTCAAAATGAAAGGTTCATTCTCAACTCGTTCATTATTTCTGTATAACATATAGTTAAAATTCACCAATGAAAACCGATATTGATCGACTTTACATCCACGCACTGGATCAACCCAATTACACTTTAACAATATGTACTTCAAACCGTGTGTGTATACAACTTCAATGATGTCTATCAATTGACCATAGTAATAACCAGAATCGACAAAGGGACAACCGATGCCACTGTTTTGTGTTGCTCGTTTGTCGTCAACATCTTTAATGCGAAATCGAAAACCATTAGCATCAATAGCTTTATAACGACGAGCCGTTATAGATGGACCCTCAGCCAGTTAGATAAATACTTCAGGTAGCGTGGGGTCCCCTAACTCCCTCAGCTTACGAACCTACATAATTTATAAAAATCAATACTGATATATGCAGAAAGAATTAGTTTAATACATCACTCATAATAAAAATCAATTTATACATACATAATCCTAGAACCAATCATGAAATGCCGCATAATGAGATTGTTGAATTTGAAACTCAGTCGCACGATGCATCTCTTCTTTTATCTCATTAATGTGTTTCCTGCAAATGATTACGTGATGTTTAAAAGATCAACTTATGCAAAGAAAACATGTAAAAGTTATACAAGCACATTGATAAGATACTTACTACATTAATGGTGCAACTGATGGAGTATTGAACAAGATATATCGATGTGCTCGTATCCACTCGATGTTGTCCATATCAAATGTGGTTCCTTCTCCAACTGGACCATCATGAATCCGAGAGGGCTTATCTAATTTTGTTTCAACATCCGTAAGATATTCTGCACAAAAGTCAGTACACTCATCCATCAAATAACCATTGGCTATTGATGACTCTGGACGAGCTCTGTTGCGTACAAATCTTTTCAATGTACTCAAATACCGTTCAATAGGATACATCCACCTGAATTTCACTGGACCAGCAGCCATTACTTCATCAGTTAGGTGCACCGTCAAGTGGACCATAACATCGAAAAATGAGGGGGGAAAAGTTTCTCAAAGTGACAAAGCGTAAGTACAATTCGGTCCTGCAAACTTTTTAAATCACTCATTCGTTGATTTCTTAAACAAAGCTGTCTAAAAAAATTACTCATCTCAATCAAGGGCTGAACAACATTGGAGGATAAACAATCACAAATTGCGATTGGAATCAACTGCTGAAGTAATATGTGATTATCATGACTTTTCAACCCTTGCAATGTCTTGCTCGTCAGATTCACACACTTTGAAATATTCGAAGAGTAACCATCAGGAACCTTGACCATCTTCAAAATGGAAAGAAATGTCTCTTTCTCCTCTGTAGTCATCGAATACTGTGCAGCAGGCATATATGCCTTGTTTCCCTCAGCTAACTGTAAATGCAACTATTTCCTTAAACCCATTTCTTCCAAATCACGGCGTGCATTAACATGGTCCTTTGACTTTCCACTGACACCTAAAATGGTCCACAATATGTTATCACAAACATTTTTTTCAATGTGCATGACATCCAAATTATGCCTCAACATGTTAGTTTTCCAATACAGAAGACTATAAAAAATACTTTTCTTTTTCCAATTGTGACTGCGCTGCCTACCCGCAGCACGAATATTACGTACTGGAGGAGACACCAAATCCTGAATTTCATATACCGTGCGGATGTTTTCTTCCTCAATCTGCGATAACATTTCGACTCCTGTCATGATCTTTGGTGCTGGGCTGAACTCTCTAGAACCATCAAATGCCACTCTGTCCTTTCTGAACCTATGCTGGGGAGGGAGAAAACGCCTGTGACCCATGTATGCCCATTTTTTGGAATGTTTAAGCCATACATATTTTTTACTTTTATTGCAACAAGGGCAAGAAAATTCCCCTTTCATACTCCAGCCTGATAAATTTGCATAAGCTGGGAAGTCATTGATTGTCCACAATAAAGCAGCATGCAGTTTGAACATTTCATTCTTTTCACAGTCATAAGTCATCACACCATCGCCCCAAAATTCATTCAACTCATCAATCAATGGCTGAAGGTAAACATCAATCTTATCCCCCGGACTTTTAGGTCCATCAATAAGAGTGGAAAGTAATATAAATTGTTGCTTCATACAAAGCCACGGAGGAAGATTATATGGAACCAACACCACGGGCCATGTGCTATGAGTTGCACCAACCATTGACTTGAATGGATTGAAACCATCTACTGCCAATCCCAATCGGACATTACGAACATCTTTAGCAATGTCGGGATGTCTCTTATCAAAATCCTTCCATGCATGAGAGTCTGCCGGGTGGGTTAACATGTCACTTTCATGAACTCTTTCTGCATGCCATCTCATTAAATTAGAAACTTTAGATGACATAAAAAATATTTTCAACCTCGGTTTAAGGGGAAAGTAACGCATTTGCTTTACGGCAATTGGTTTCCCCTGTATCGCAATCTGACTTTGATGAGTCTTATTTCCCCTGTTCTCTTTCCACCTGGAAGCGCCACAAACCGTACAAATATTCAAATGAGCAGTTTCATTTCTAAACAACATATAGTTGTTTTCACATGCATCTATAGTCTCATATGTAAAACCTAAGTTCTCTGTCAACTTACGAGCATAGTAATACGACTCAGGAATCTTAGCGTCGACAGGAAGAACTTTTTTCAATAAAACCAAAAGCATGTCGAATGACGTGTCTGACCAATTATTCAATGTCTTCAAATGCAACAACTCCACGATAAATGACAGTTTATTGTAAGAAGTACATCCAGGATATAATTCTGTTTTCGCATCATCAAGTACTTCATAAAACCTCCTCGAATCACGATCTGCACCAGAGCGAAGATTTATCTCACCGGTCTCAAGATTCTGGATGTCAATGCCTTCAGGATCAAACCCACGTACCATTTCAGTAAGCATTTCATGCATTGGATCAGTCATCCTTGCATCAACATCCATCTGAGCTACATCTGTATTTTGACAACGAACATATTCTTCTCCATGATGAGTCCAACTCTTACAATTTTTCAGAAATCCATTAAAGAAAAGGTGCTCCCTCACAGTATCTCGTGTGAATTGATATCTGTTAGCACATTTTCTACATGGACAACTAATATAGTCACTTTCAAATCCTCTCGTGAAGTCAATAAACTGCATAATGCCATTGAAATATTCTCTAGACGTTCGATTTGGAAGATCAATCCAACTCTTATCCATAATAATATCTGTATAACAAACATTTACACAATACTTATTACATTTACATTTTTCAAATCAACTATATTCAAAATAAATATTAACCATTTGTTTATGAACCATTGATAAAATAATAATGTAACTGAAAGCTCATGTTACCTGATTGATCTACAAACCTGAAAGGGAGGGGAGCCGAAGGCGGTGCTGCGAGGGAGAGGAGGCAGCGAAGGGGAGCCGGAGCCAAAGGCGGTGCGGCAAGGGAGGGGATGGGCGGTGGTGGCGGCGGGGAGCTGGAGGAGAGGAGGCGGTGAGGGGACGGGGGACGAGCAGCGAGGGGGGGGGGGGGGGGTGTCCGGGGTCGGGGGGGGGGGGGGGGCTGTCCGAGGTGCGGGGAGGGGTGTCCGGGGTGTCGGGGGCCTGTCAGGGGTGCGGGCAGGGGTGTTCGGGGTGAGGGGGTGTCCGGGGTGCGGGGGAGGGGGGGGCTGTCTGGGGTGAAGTGGGGCTGTCGGGGGTACGGGGTGGGGTGTCCGGGGTGCGGGGGGCCTGTCCGGGGTGCGGGGGGGCTGTCCGGGGTGCGGGGGGGGGGGGGGGGGCTGTCCGGGTTCGGAGGGGGGTGTCCGAGTGCAGGGGGGGCTGTCCGGGGGTGCAGGGAGGCGTCCGGGGTGCGGGGGGCGGTCCGGAGTGCGTGGGGGGGGGGGGGGGGCTGTCCGGGGTGCGGGGAGGCGTCCGGGGTGCGGGGGGTGGTCCGGAGTGCGCGTCGGGGGCTGTCCGGGGTGTGGGTGTCGTCCGGGGTGGGGGGGAGGGCCGAGAGGCCGGAGGGTGGCGGCCGGAGGCCGGAGGGCGGCGATTGGAGGCCCGAGGGTGAAGGGCGGTGGCCGGAGGCCGATTGGCAGGCGGCGGGGGAGGCCGGGCGGCGGGGGAGGCCGGGCGGCGGGGGAGGCCGAGCGGCGGGGGAGGTCGGGCGGCAGGGGAGGGGAGGGCGGCGAGGGAGGGCGGCGAGGGAGGGAGGGGGTTAGGGCGGAGGGAGATCGAGGGCGCAGGGGGGGGGTGCAGAAACCCCCCGAATTTTTTTATGCAGGTTAGCGACCGCCATTGGCGGTCGCTAATGGTTAGCTATAGCGACCGCTAATGGCGGTCGCCCGAGTCTGGGGGGCTCTAATGCCCCCTTTTCTAGTAGTGAATGTACCACCATGTAATACATAAGTCTATGAAGATGATAGATATAAATTTTGTATCTATATTGAGTTGTATCCACAATCTTCTGACTCAGCTTGATTTGATCCAATGTTTCGTGGCCAAGATAAGGACCCAGTAGAGCTGCCTCTCTTGACTTAGTCCATTATAAATGTGGACGATATGGTATACCATATGGTTTCTTGTATAAATCCATTTTAATTTTTTATTGAAAGCTATTATTTTTGTAAAACACAACAAGAAGAATATTATTTTATCAAGAACCTCGAAATCCATGATATAAGCCCATAGAATATCCTCTAAAACCTATATAGTCTACTACGAATTTCCATCAGTCTAAGGGTGATATGTCTACACAAGAGCACCATTGAACTCTGTTCCATATTCATCCATTTATAGAATAATTAAGTTAATTAGTAATCTAGGTCTGAAATGATAGAATGGAGTACTCTATGAAGTCTCACTATATCCATGATGTAATGCCTAACTAACTCATCAATAGAGAATATTTCATGGATCTAGAGGGAAGTGCGTGACATTGGTCAACCTATTAATGATCAAATATACTATATCACGTCCTGAAGGAGATATCTAATATAACTTCATTAAATTCATGGTTACAACATTCCATTTCCACTCCAGAATAGAGATATATTTTTAATGCCATGCAGGATGATAGGGTACTACCTTCACCTATTGATTAGTGGATCATCGTGTGATGAATCCTACTATCTACCTCTTCATACTATGACAGAAAAAATGAGTATGTGTATCCAAATACATATTGGTAATCATATAATTAATATCCCATACATAGGCATGATATTCCCTCATCAATTCTTCTCATATATCAGATGACACCAAAACAGGCCCATCTTATAGCATAGTCTCGGTGTTATCAACAACCCTTCCAAGAGGTGGTTTCTCGCTTGTGATACTCCCACTCAAAATGAGGCCCTCTGAATCTGATAATTTATGCTCTTAACCCATTCTATAAGAGAGTATTCCACTTCTAGAGATTATAATACTAGATTCCTATTATATTCTTAAACACCCAGATGTAACTTATATAACATGGATATCATCTTCAACACAATGTTGACCACATGGATGGCTTATGTCTGTGTTTTATGGCCCAAAGCATTAGCCATATCATTCCCCTTACTTGGTGTATAGGAGGGATCAAAATCTAATTACAATATGTATTCCAACCACCGACATTTCCATAAATTCATGTCTCATTATGTGATGGTATATTATAAGTTATTTTGATCAAAGTGAACATTGAATAACTCTCACTAAAAAATAGTGCCTCCAACAGTGTAGATCATGAACCATAGCTGCTAACTCATGATTGTTTGTATGATAGATATTATCATGAGGCCTTTCTGGGTGAGATCCATATGAAATGACTAAATTTCCTTTCATCATAACTACACCAAAACTATTCCATGTAGAATTATAATAGACTTTATAACTTCTACTTATCTCAGGAAGAATCAAAATCAGATCTGAAGTGAGTCTTCCTTTTAACTCCTTAAAATACATCTCACATGATTATTTCCAAACAAAAATTACGTCCATTTTAGTTAGGTCTATAAGATGCACTGATAAGTAGGGGATGTCATGGATAAAGCACCTATACAATCAAGAAATCCCTAAGATGTTGTGTATATCAAAACAATTATTGGGATTCTCCCAGTAAACCATGGTTCTCAACTTCTTTGGTTCTAATTATAAGACTATATCTAAGGTCATATAACCCAAGAAGTGAACCTTACTGATCCAAAAGTGGAATTTTCTAGGATTAACTTATAACTTTTTCACTCTCAGTGTAATCAGGAAGATCATAAGAATGTTTTCATGGTCATGTCTAGTGTGTGAGTACACTAAGATGTATTCTACAATGGCTACTATTAGGGAATCAAGATACGGGTTGAAACCCCAATTCATCATATCCATAAATATTTTTAGTGCATTCTTAATACCGAACAACATATCTAAATACACATAAAATACATAACTTCTCCGAAAATGATGTACATGGTATATTTGATGATTTCACATAAACCTTATGATAGCCCAAAATCAAATCAATCTGGTTGAAAATAATATCTCCTCAGGTCTAGTCATAGGGGTCTTCTCTACGAGGAAAAGGATAATGGTTTTTCACAATAAGCTAATTCATCCACCTATAATCCATTAAAATTTTCAGGGTACCATCCACCTTCTAAAAAAAGGGACAGGTGAACCCAAAGGATAATTTTTGTGTCTGATAAAACTATTAGCCTAATGATCTTCTATTTTTTTGAGTTCTTGGAGCTCTATAGGTTCCATCCTAAACAAAGGAATGGAATCTAGTGTCACACATAGGGCTATATATATGGATATGTCGAACTATTTCATTAGAGGTAAGACATTGAAATAGTCAAGGATTATGTCCCCAAATTGATCCATGGTGGGTGGGAATTTTACTTCCTCTATTCCCTAACAACTCACAATGATACTTTCCAAATTTTCTATCACACTTAAATGTCCCGCTCACTTGTGTCCATCTTGATCTACCTAGATATCACATTCACCATTATAGATATGCAAGTTTCCATGAGGTGATGTGAAGTACACCATTCAGTGATTGAAATACACTTGGGAATAGTAAGTCATGAGCCATTCCATAAATAGTATAAAATCCAGAAATATCAATAATAATGAAACTATAAATGAAATGGAACCCACCAATATCAATGGGGAACTAATGAAATAGATGTATGCCTATTTTAAGAATTCAAGATAAGTTCCAAGAGAGATAAAGCCATATAAGAACTCATTATCCACACCACAACCATCCACACATGCAATAAATATGAAAGGGAGGGATACACATGTTATGAAAACATGAAAAACTAAAGTAGACGTCACTAGAATAGTACCTCTAACAATAGATGTCCCTAGAATATGATCCATTGGTTTAACTACACAATATATATATTTTCTAAACCGCATCCTTGATATACTCCCTGACCAGCCTATGGAGATCCACTCTATTGATGTTGTTGATATTTCCCCATGCTACCTTATCCATAGCCACTACTACATCTACATGATTGGACAATTGAAGAAAACATATAGCCTAAAATGGAATTGAGGATCTGATACCTATTATATGTGCTATTGTGGATGCCCAACCCTTAGATGTCAGAGGAAAATAATGTAAGAAGCACTGAAGAAGACCAATTCTTCCACAAGCTCAACATTGTATCAAGCACCTCATTCTCTTAGGCTTCTTATGGACTATATTTTGACATGGGTGACATTCTATGGAACTGTCAATACATTTCACCTAGTTAGAACCACCAGACATGTACCCTTTAATCAACACTTTATACTAACTAAATATTGGCCACCCTATCTTGAAACGGAACCTATCTAGCTCAAATGGCCAATTTCTCTAAGATTTATTTCATAATCAGGTATTTGTTAACTATATCTTTCATGATAGTCAACCAAAATACGTTCAGATAAGAGTAGACTTAATACTCAATCTCATATTCAAAACACCCCATAGTAGTCAATTAATCACCAGTTAGAGATAGTGAAAAACACAATAGCTCAGTGTAGTGAGAAGAATACTGAACTACTGATGTAGATCCCATTTAAAGATGCATTAAATCTAGGACTTGATCTGATCTCAGGGTCTTATGAAATAATTCATCAATTAAAGCTATCTGTAAGACTACCCAAATCATATCTTGATAATTCTATGATAGAAAATTGGAATCCCACCAATTATTGGGTTAGTCACAAATAATGTATGTACCCAAATTGACTATCTTCTCTTGAGACATATCAAGATGGTGTAAAATAGAATCCATCATCTCTAACCATGGCTCTATAGTAATAGATCTACCATCCCTTGAGAAAGAGGGAAGATATTATTGTTTAATGTAACTTGTAAGATCTTTCATAGTAAGGGTATACCGATTACCTCCCTAAAAGAACCATATAAAACAGAGAAAACATTCCCTGAACTGAGCATCAGTACCTAGTTGAATATCCACAAGACGTTCCTCTGGTGGATCTATGAAAGGTATCATGGGTTGCTCATATATGACCACCACTAGAGTGTTCTCATCTTCACACTCTTGGTGTGAAACAAGAGGTTGTCCCTATAGAATAGATCGAATGTTTCCAATCACATGCCTCCGGTGAGATTTATAAAAGATAAGGCATTTAGATAAGGAAAGAAGATAAATAAATTAACAAGAAGGATGGATAAAAATCCCCCCATTTAGTATAATAGAACTAAAATCCAACTCCCATAGCTAGGCCATGATTATAGGGTATGACCTTAGAGGGATCATGAGAGACATGGACTAATTCCATTTTGAAGGTACAGACAAGGTCATAGATTTCCATATTCATTTTAAAGGTGGTTTTAATTTCAATTAATTCAATTACTTAATTGTCATTTTATTATGGATGATTTAGGTGGATCTATATTCTAATTCATAAGGCCCCATACAACATTTGAGTTGAAAGAGGTGTCATCAAAACCAAAAACATAACAGCGATCAAAATGTCTACTCAAGTAACAAAAGGATCATTAGTATGGCCTGAGATATAAATCTCATTATCCCATAATCAATGATTTATATAACTTATCATTCTATATCAGTAGATGAAATTAAAAATCAAGACATTTCACTAGGTTTCTAAGTGGATACCTATTTCATACAACATTCATTATCCTATGTGGTAGTTTGAATAAGGTACATGTGCAAGGGATAATATTTATGAAAGGGACAAGAACAATCAATGCTAATCGATGAAGTAATACCCCAACCCTATTCTTCTTCTTGGGGTACAATTCAGAATTCATCATTCCAATGTACTAGCATGAAATGGATTAGAATAACATGGGCATAAAAACTATTAATAATAATTATGGATGTATCTAAGAGGAAAAAAACCATTATTAAAATACAATGGTGCATTCATGATCCTACCAACTCTGATCTAAAATAATCCCATGTGTCACTTTTATAACATCCATTATAACCCACTACCACTGAGTCTATCCAAGGAGACCCATTTGGTGTCCATTGTATCACTCAAGGCATAGTGGCTCTAAGTCCATCCCAGTATCTATCATAAGGGACTATGCATCACCCATGGAAAGGTGTATCCATCCTTTTAATGGATCCATCCACAGTTTCTCCACTAGGAAATGTTCATCACTCAAAAGATTAATAAAATTCCCAGGAATCCCATAGTTATCAATCTGAATCATCACTCCCAACACATTTATTCATAACCAAATGAGCACTACTAGTCTATCAATGGTTCTTTATTTCAGAAACCTTGTTCCAGCCTGGCCTATTTTAAGTGGTCCATATACATCAAGGAATATATCATAATGTAAAGAATTTATAATTTCTATCCAATAAAAATCAATCTTATAACCACATGAATAAAAATCTAATTGAATATTAAATTTAAACTAAAAATAATGGAACAATTATGTTAAAATGAACATGGCATAAATTAAGAGTGAATATTGGGTATGCTTTATAAGAAATATAACATATCATATAATTCAACCCACTAAAACAAGGGCATAAGCATTAATCACATGGAATTAAGATGTATCCAATAATTTATCATGAATGAAATTCCCAAATACCAAGCTATCTATCATGTCCATACATGGATACTCAATTCAAGCCATTTAGTTTTGTAAAAAAGAATTAATCCTATAATGTTTCATAAGAATAAATACACAACCAAGGTTATTAACTAGCATTCATTGGATAATTTAAAATTAATGAAACAAGAAGTTTAATGGGATTAATTAAGAATGATAACTAAAGTAGATGGTTTGATGAATGTAATTTAAAGTAAATTCTTATTATTTTTAATTTATTTAAAATTGATTTTCCAAATAAAGAATTAAGACATGATATAATCAAAAATACAAGGGGATTTCCACTTCCAGAACATGGAAAAAATAGGCCATTAATGATGAGAATACTCTATGGTGGTCAAAGTCAAAGAGAACACCCTATCAATTAGTTTCACCATCATCTATCATGATAATAGACTCAATAAAATAAGAAGATAAAGTTAATATTCATGAGAAGGACTCATCGGAATGGTCTAACTAGAAGTACAATGACATAACACTTATAAGGAAACAAACTGACTAGAATGTACGAGTAGAAATCATACCTTGTTGTTGTAGTACTACACAGATCTAGTAGCAACCATTGATCCTACCTAAAATTAATGTAATTGAATGATTTAAAAAACACTAAAAATAGGGAAAATGTATTTATCTCATGAATAGTGACACATATGATGGATGAACAAAGATATAATGGAGCATAGATGGTATTTTTTATGAAGTGGATCTTGTTTCAGGAAATGGTATTGAAATCTTACCACAAATGAGGGAGATATCATTAATAATATGAATGGAAGGAATAAGAAAGCATGCACCAAGGGGAATAAGAAAAATTTGATAGTAAGGGAAGAGAGGAGAAGGAAAGAGGGTAAACCATCATTAAGGTGAAAAAGGAATTCACCATTAAGGTGAAGATGGAATTCACAATTAATATATAGTATCCATGGTTTTCTGTTTGGTTGGAAAAACATGTTTCAACCATGTTCCTATTACTTCTCTAAGGGGGAATACCCCATGTTTTGATGCATGGTTTGACTAACTAGGCATAGAACATGTGGTAACTCACAACCAAAAAAATGTTGGAAACGTCACATACATGAATCTGGTGTAACCTGGTTGTTGAAAAATGATGCATCCCACTACACCACACTACCTACTATCACACAGATTGGTGAAACTATGTGCGCTGGGCAACATGGTTTCTGATAACTGTGTGGCCCAATCTGTTTCCTCCATATTTGAGGCCATGAGCTCAAAACAATCCCCAAACGCACCAAATACCTCGTCCAACCCTTTTGGAAACATTATTAGGGGAGTTTAAATGAATTAATCACAATAACTAAACGTTCTATACATCAAGATAAATTCAAGATATTACAACCTCCCCTCCTTGAAATAACTCATTCACAAGTTTCCCTTTTGAGTGTGGTACAACATCATCTGAAATGTGTTTTGTCGCTAAGCATGTACATAGGCCTCCCACTACCAGTTATCACCATGTACCAATATATAATGCCTTATAACCCAGACTAGAGGGGCTGAAATTCGATGAAGAACCATATTATTATAATCAACAATACGAATTGGATTCTTCTAAAATGAAGCATCCACCTCCATCTCAGTATCATTCAAATAAAATGAAAGATATGGGTCTGGATGATACTATTAAAGATGATAGAAATGGAAGAAATAATAATTCACACATTAACTCTTAGGTAATAATAATTAATAGGATACTAGCCTATATCTATCAACTATCTTGAAAGTACTGACATATCATTGTGATAATGTCTCATTTATCCTATTTCATTTACGACCTAACTGATAGTCTACGAGACTAACAATCTCCACTATCTCTAAAGGCCCAACTTATTTTCTTGGATGTTTTATTATGAAATGGGGCCAAAGGTTATAATCTATATCATTATCAGTTTAATTATGAATTTACCCATTTTTTATAACATCATGAAGGTCATGAAAAACACATGTACCATAATACAATTCATTAGTATAATTCACATTAAATAGATTCCAATTAAATTCAATTCATAATATTGGCCAATTAGTTATGTCAATCATAATGTGAGATATCAGAAAGCTAGTCTTTTATCAAGATAATTTTTTTCTTTTTCGAATTTGTAAATGTGTTATGACTTTAATAAAATCAACAAGGTGTTTTTTTGATGCAAATTGATCATCTTCTAGAAATGTAATGGGGTGATTGAAAACATCATGCTTGTCGTCATAACAAATAATATTTAATTAATTCATAATTTATAAGAAATTCATAAAATGTTAGGAGTGTAATGAAAAGTATGATTTCGTAAGGAATATAGACATTAGGGGAATTTAACTAAAGAACTAAATTTATTCTTAGTATATTTTAGTCATCTATTATCCTAATTTAATTCAATTCAGATCAAGTGAAAATGGTGGAATCCAAAAATTCCCTAAATACATCGCAAATGATCTTGCACAGATCTAGAATTCAATATGAAAATTTATAAAAATGAAAGAATCAATAGAAATTATAGTCTTACAGTTACTTTTTCATTGAATTATATAGAGTTAGTTTTGAAAAAATAATGAGGGAGGTCCTCCCAATGAATAGATAGGAAGGATGGAGTGCATGCTAATGGATTCCTGGAGAAATTGGGTGGAAATATGTAATATCACTATTTAATATTGGAGTGGGAAAATGGTCATGTTTTATATTTAATGAGAAATGTGTTTTTTCCATGTGGATGGGATAACCATGAATCAACTATATGGTTCTACTGTCCAAAGGGAATCCCCCTTGCTTGGCGTAGTGCATAATTAAGAAACTGTTGTGCAGCTTGTGTGTTTCCCATCTACAATATCTTATAGACATCCCATACGGTCATACATCCTAGAGGGGAATGGTTAAACTAATAATGTGACACCACATGAACTGTTACACTAATACGCATGTTCTACCATATAGAGACACACTGTTTAATCAATGAATATCCCTATACAAATCAGTTTCATGGTTTAGTTGCATGGTCGGTTATAATCATCAGAACATTATGCACTAATCTCTAAGTCAACAAAAACTACATTTTTGGGGAACGGTGTTTCTGAAAATAAAATGACATCCCAATTAAAGTATCAACATATAGAAACCATCATTAATCAGCAAATTTAAATGTCACATCTTTAATAAATAAATTCTGAAGCTCAATTTAAAACATAGATCAACTACTAAATGCAATGTTCCAAAATGTTTTGGAATTTTAACCTGTAAAAAATACCAAAATTTAAAATCTCCATACCATATAACTTCTCATCCTAGTGAATTCATGTTGAAAAAATGAAATCATCACCCAACCTACTAAGGCCATGAATTCCATTTCAAAAGTTTATGTGGTATTTCCCATTCCTAATGCATCTAAAAGAAATATATTTAACAAGAAGTACTTATGACACTAAAAAATGATCCAATAGTCATAGTCAAAACTAAATCTGTTGGATATTTTTTATCCCATACCATCTAATGGGAGAGATGATCATGTCATAATCTCTTTCCATATCTAGCCAATTGTTCTCCCTTATATATTTTGAATCTTCACATAAATAATTCCATGATGTGTTACTCTCACCATCAAAATACCCTATTTAAACTCCATTATAGATTTCTAAAAAAAGTAGGGAATGAATCTCAACTCATAGAACCTAGTCGCAATCAAGGAATCTGATACTAGTAACTGATTATATTGAATTTTTTCGATTCCCAATTGATCTTATTAAGCCTCTCCATGTCATCTTCTCTGAGACAATCATCAGATGACCTTTTTTATACACTCACATTATTCTAATGACATTCTAGATGAGGTTATTTAGAGGCCACATTCAACCCATAAGAATAAAATCAATTTAAACCTCTACTATAGGAGTATCTTGAAGACACTCGGCTTTAGGAGGCAATTCATACCAAACCTGGTCATAAAAACATTAATCCAACACATCTTAAGACTTCTTATAGCATAATAACTGAATCCCATAACCAAATTTTAGTGATGTATCCAATCCAAATGCTTATTTATATATTCATTTTATAGAATTAACATGGGTGTAAACCCAACCTAGTATCCTTAGATCATAACACATTAATCATATCAATCTATCTAGACTAAAAGACCTGGGTAAAATTTAAATTTGGTAATATAACCCAAGGATATAATCCATGGTTTTAAATTTCACTGAGTTTACATGTATTATATTAGTACATATAAAAGACATACCTCTCAAAAAAATGATTGATTCCATAATATATATCTCTCTTGGAGATCATTTCAATGAATCATATGGGGTCCGTGAGTCCATCCAAGGCCTTCAAACATGGGAATACCAATATCACTATGTGCATTCCACATATCTTTGATTATCCATACTCCTTGAGAGAAAATATCCATGGAATATTTATCCTGTTAGAAGGAAATTTAATTTTTCTCAATGTATAACATTCCCTCTCTTACTATACCTTGTAAGATGTTTAGATATGGAGAATGATCATCACTAAACCTATAGTAAAGAAATAACAAACTAATGACCCCAAAAGTGACCTGAAACACTCCTATAATATTTAAGATGGTGTTCCAAACAGGATCCCCAACCAACTATACCAATCAAATACTATGAATGAATTTTGATACACTATTTTTTACTTATATTAAATGTTCATAGATACATCGTCTAGAATATAATAATTTATCGAGCACTATAAATTACTACTGAGGAATTCCTTGATTATTCAAAACCCCCTATTGTAATATAACCTTTATTTATGGTAATCTCAAAGATGGCATAAAAATCCGACAATATCATCATTTTTCTCTCCATGAATCTAAAACATGCTTCCAAATCATTACAACTTTATTCTCTTCCATGGCCTATGAATGAACCTATTTACTAGGTTAAAATGAAACCCATAAACAAGTATTATCTTCAACATTGACAGAAAGGAATAGAAAACCGAAACTACTAGACTCATGGGATTTCATAAGTAGTTATGACCATATCCATATAGACCGTTTCTATTTTAGTGCCTCTACTTATAAATATACACCAAAACACATTTTACATAATGATCCCCACCATCACATTTTTCTAGTCATCATTTAATGAGAATGAATGTAGAGATCCAATCAAGACATACATGGACATTACATTAATTTTGTGGAATACCTAATACATAACAAAAATAGACACCAAAGGACCGTAATAGTTTAGTGTATTTGGAAACTCGAAATATAATCTTCTAATCTTGGAGAAAGAAATTCAACATCTCCCATAAAGATCTTCCCTTTTTTTCTTACCTAAAACCTTTTTTTATATCCTGGGGAAAAGGAAAAATATAAAGGGTGAGCTCAAATGATCAGTAAGGGTATGCATGGAGAAAATAAAACAAACCATATATATTTGAACTTCAAAACATGAAGATAAATTTTACACATCAAAATCTTGAGTTATGAAATAAATCTTGGTAGTAAGTATGACATAGGTCATAAAGGAAAATTAATCACGATAAAATATCATGGGAATAAAACATTTAATTTTGGAAACCCATTAAGAACATGATATGATTTCCATAGTATCCAAGCCATTTCATCTAAGACCATCTTAGTGGACAAAGTCCCTTTCTGAATCGAGTTCACTCCTCATTCCAGTCATGTATCACTGAAGTAGATTAACATACCATTCCAGCCTAGTCTATCTTATGAGATATAAATATTTACCCAATGAATTAGAGGGAGATATAGGTCGAAACCATATCATAATGAAATCATTCATTCATGTGCCACAAAATAAACATAAATCATTCATCATAACCCAAAGAATAAAATGGGTTTCATAAACATCATCCCATCATAACATAATCCATATAAAACAAATGGATATCATTTCATAATAAGAATAATCAAACCATGTAAATAATAGATACATTATACTTTAAACATAATCATACTAAATAATTCCATCTTTGATGGAAAATAGTTTGGAGAAAACACTTGAAATGAATTCTTGAAGAAAATATCCTTTCTTCTTGAAAATCATTTTCTTTTCACAAAATGCAATGAAAGTTTAAAAGAAAAGGATTTTGTTGAAAATAATCATGAAAAATCTTATTGTAAGCTTCATGAAAATAAGGCATTATAAAACTGTAAAAATATATTCATGCCATATTTGTTAAAAAAATATTATCCTCGTACTTTTGTCGGAAAAGAAAAAAAGTTCCTCTTATGGTAAAGAAAAGAAAGATTCCTTCCATAACACAGAGTAAAAGTCAAATAGGGGAAAACATGACATTAAACATACATGGAATAATATTTAACAATTTATTAAAAACATTTTATGGGCATGGATGAAAAATATATCCCCAGTAAATACTTACGTATATACAATCTTGGATAAAAATGAGATTGCAAATTTATCCCTTACATTATGTACGATATGCTTTGTATGTATCCGAGACTCCTGTATAATAATTTAAATAATGTAATTTAATTATTACAGTATAATATTCATTTTTATGATATCATATATGGTTCACTTATGACTTTATATTACCCATTCTTTTGTAAATTCCATGTAAAAACCGCTTTTTGGGTAAAATCAGTTCATTTATCGTACGTGTTTTGATTTGTTGTTCTTGATATTATTAATCATATCCTAATTTACTTAATTCCAGAATGTTAAAAATCCTTTATTTATAATATATTTTTAGTATATAAATATATATTATAGATCAATAAATGCAATGAAATACACAGTTCATGGATATGGTAGGTTGTACGTACGCATGAACGTTGTTTTTGTTTCCTTATTGAATTGAATGGAATTATGTAAATGAAACATATATGTACATAAATACAGTATCATTATTATGTAATATATTTCATGATTATTTATTATCTATATACTTTATAATCATACTTGAATTGTTAGTCTTGGAAAATGAATCTCATCGCATTCGTGGAGACGGTAGTCCGTACGTACGCACGTGGGATGATATCATTCCCATAATTATTAAATATTATTGGAATGAATGATATAATATCTCAGAATCAGTATGATGTTATAATAACCATATATAGTTACTCTTTACACCATTATACCCATCCAATTAAGGTGGTGGTGGAAAATCTATTTACACCACGGCGTGGAGACGGTATTCCATACGTATGCACGTGCGGTGATTTCATTTTACGTAGGTTAGATAGAAGGTGAAATAGGTTTGTTTCATATTTATAATATCATATCAATTTATTAGTTATACTTATTGTACTACTTTACAATGACAAAACTAAATAAGAGGAAGTTGAAGAAGAAAGAAACTTGAAAGAATCGGTAGAAGAGATTACCTCTTCTTCGACGCATCTCTTTTAAGCTTCCTGTTAAGGGACTAGAGTTGGTCTTTTAGAAGACCAGAACCTCCAAAATGTTTTTCGGTAAGTGGAGAAGATAAATGGTCAGGGTGTGGTCGATCATGAAGGCTCAAGGTGTTGTGAAGTGGAGAGTGAGGAGGTTCCCTTTTATAAGGGGGGAGAGGGGCACCTTAGAAAAAACACAAAATATTATTTTATAATAAAGTCATATTTGGTTTATAATATCCCCAAATTGATTTATTTTGAAGGTAAAGTGGGGAGGGGTATATCTCCTTTCAACCAATAGGTTTTAGAGTTGTTTAGGTTACATTTCTAACCTTATCATTTAGATTTAACTCTAATTTAAATAATTTATCTTTTACCCTCTCGTCTTGTTTTCTAACATTATATGGTTAATAAACTTACTATAAAAAGAAAAAAGAACCCAAAGTGGTTCATTATTAATATATATAACTTTATATATGTCATTTTTCCAAACCCCATATTTTTAGGAATAGGATATCAATTAATAATATAATATATTTTTTTTTAAAATATCTTAGGTCAATTTTGTGACTATTTGGTAATTGATTTTAGTGAAAATTATAACAGAATTATTAGTTCGAAAAAAATTAATTAATTAAAAACTAACAAGTCATATAAACATAAAAAATTAGTGTAATTCAAAAAAGTCTCAAATTACATTTATTTGGGTATTTATAATATCAATTATTTTAATATTTCATTAATAAGGTAATTACCGCATTATCATTGTGTTATAAATAAATTAAATTATATAATGTCTAAAAATTATAAATAACATACTATTATGTAGGAAATAGAATTATCTTTATAATGAATATTTATATTCGAATTTATCTTCTATATAACCCTATAAGAAAAATATTTTAGTTATTAAACTTTGATTTTAACTCTTTTAACTCTTCTTTAAATAAAATAATAATAAGTGTCCTAATCTGATCCAAGTGGACCTAAATGGTAATATTTCATTCCTAAGGTTGTTTTTGGTCAAATTAAACTTATACAATATAATTATAACATGTGTTAGGGTAATAATAATATCATTTTTACCTTAAATTACCCTATTTATTTTTAACCGTGGTAAATAAAAGTAAAAAGTTACTATTCACAAAAAAATTATTTTTATCTTATTGAAACAAATTTTACTCCTTGATATTAACCATGTCTCTCAAATTTTAGAAATTCAATTCATATAAGTGTTAAAATTAAGTTTTGTGTACAATTGCAAATGATCCTAGAAGGTGGGTAAAAGACGGTGAAAAGTTCAATAAAATTTTTATATATCTAAAATTATTATAAAATGACTCCAATTAATTACATTAAACTTATATAAGTATTATATGTCTATTTTGACCTAAAATAAATTTAAATAAAATAAATTATAATTTCAATAAAAAGTCAGTTTTAACTAATAACTCAGTGTTTTCACTATTCATCAAAAAATGAATGTTTTCAGAAAAATACCAAAACCTCACCCTGGGATAATATTGATATTCCGAATCAAAAATTGAAGTCCATTTTGTAAGATAAAATTTATAAAATTTCATAAATTGAGTATTACTATTCATAATGGCTAGTTTATATAATATTTTAATAACATATCGTTGTTTAGTGAAACTCTGTATTGTGTACAACACACACTCTCGTTGAAGGTCGCGATTGCGTGTAAAGCAAGCCAAGTCAGGGTTGTGGGTAGTGAAAGATTCATTTGTTGTTATGTATAATATAATCCAACCATATTTCATTTATACATTGAATATATATATATATATACACTTAATGTTGCGTAGAATAACTTCTATCAAATGAAGTTGAAATTTTGTGTAACACGATCAAAGAATAGTGTTACGTATACTGCAATCTAATATGGTGTTGCATATAGCGCAAGTTAATCTTGGTGTAGCACACAACACAAG
This sequence comes from Viscum album, assembly GCA_963277665.1. Taxonomy (NCBI): domain Eukaryota; kingdom Viridiplantae; phylum Streptophyta; class Magnoliopsida; order Santalales; family Viscaceae; genus Viscum; species Viscum album. The sequence goes on along the minus strand of OY728146.1, from coordinate 1,824,512,078 downwards.
ACATCAAAAAAATTAAAATGAAAACTTCTCATAAAATCTCACGGTGTTACATTCTACCCCCCTTAAAATGAATTTCGCCTGAAAAATTCATCAGGGTTATAAATGGTTTACTACTTGAATGTTTCTTTAATAGAAACCCACACAATAAAAAGGACTACCAAAACATAACATTGAAAAATAAATTATTAAATGTAATGATTACCCAAATTAACTAATCCCTGGATTTCCACATATGAGATCATAGGTGAAAATATGGATATGGAAGAGAAATATAACCATCAACTTCTGATAAAGAGTGGTAGAGGACATGGCTATGAAAAATCCAACAATAAAAAAGGCATAAATTTGTGACGATCTATGGTACCATATAATTCATCAGATATAAGGGCACTAGGACAATATTTTTGGTTTCCAAGATCATTTCCCTAAAGTTGAAAAATTGGAATTAGAAGAAATAATTTCTTGATTTTGGTACAATCTCACTATTGGTCGTTCCATGAACATTTTCCACTTCATCTATTAAATAAATTAAGTTGAATTTGTCATTCGTGAAGTGTTAGCAGATCATGCGATAGAATGATAGGTCATTCCATCTGTCTCAAACAAAGGGTTAGCAAAAGTTATTAAATATACATAAGTTCATATATGATGATATTAATCGTATATGGTTCCAAAAATGGACTTATACTTCATATATCATACCACTTAATAAATTTAAACAAATTTATACTAACTAGGGACTTTTTATAGGCCATTGGTATGCAATAAAGGCATGTCGTACTTTAGTTGTGGGTTTGATTCCCACAGCCTTGTCCGACGCGCCGGGTTGTCGCCCGTCCTGCAGGTTTTCCATTTTTCTAAAACTACTCTATTATAACATTCCAGAAATAATATCGAAAAAAAGTTCTATCCTTAAACAATACTATCTTGTGTCCAACATAATCCATTTCAATCTTTAGGATTATCCAAAATAGTATAAAGAAAACGATTACATGAAAGGTCACATAACAAGCACGTAAATACCATCATTTATCCCCCATATATCATAAGACATATCTTGTTGGTCACATTACAAACATGTGAATACCTTAATCATGTATTACCATATAACCTTAGTGAAAACATTAGTGATTCCCAAAGTTAACTCTTTCCATATACCAAAATCCCAAATTTTCTATATACTCAAACCATGATATCACTTTGTCCTTATATCAATCATGAGCTCATGAATACTATTAACCATTTCATTTTCTCATTATCCTCTCATTATTCGCATATCATCTGCTTTCCAAAATCAATTTTCATGGTTACCGGTACCATATTATTAGGGAAAACCACAATGGAACAATACATAGATATTTCAATATACCATAAATGTATCTCAACAAAATTATTCTTTAATTCGAATAAATAAACCATTCAATCCATCCTCATCAATTATTGGAATGGAATATGTCCTTCGTCGATTTAAATGTTATCTCTTATTTCAGGGCATTGAGTTGGGTAATGCCCATGTTCTCCACAGATAAGACATTGAACTTTATAACAATCTGTCACTCTATGACCCTTTTCCCCACATAGATAACATCTTCCCCTCCATTTGAGTTATTCCTCAGGGTTCTTCTTCCCTTCTTTATAAATATCAATCTTCCTTTATATATGCTCCTCACCATGCGAACCTTCATAAAAGTCCATATTCCTCTAATAATATGAATTAGGAATACCACTAAAGATCACCTTGTTAATCATATATCGCGATGTCTGATTCGGCATAATCATAATATATTTCCTTATAGGCATTATGCAATTTCGCTGCTCATAGTCACCAATTTTTCAATCGTATTCAATGTTAACCCAATTCCTTCTAATTCCCTCTATTATATAAAACCAGAAACCATTCTGTTAGAAACAGTTAAAATAGCGAGGAACCGCTTAATCATAAAAATTCACATATAAGATGTATAACTTATTACACCTTCTTTAACTTATGATATCTTAGGTTTACCATAGGTTATTCATGATCATTAACATAATTCTAGGACTGTAACCTATAGGTATACTAAACCTTAGGGACATCCCTGGACATACATTAGAAATATCTTTAGGGATCTCGCTAATGTTTTTGTATCCTAGTTTACAAAGGCTAACTAAACCTTTCATCTGAAACCAACTGTAGAGACCCCAAACATGACGTACATGGACATTACATAACTTTTTTGGAATACCTAATACATAAAAAAATAGACAACAAAAGACCGTAATAGTTTACTGTCTTTGGAAACTCTTAATATAATTTTCTAATCTTGGTGAAAGATCTTCAACATCTCCAATAAAGATCTTCCATTTATTTTTCTTACCTAAAACATTCCTTTATATCCTGGGGAAAAGAAAACATGTAATTTTTGAGATCATATGCTTAGTAATGGTATGCATGGAGTAAATAAAACAAATTATATAAATTTGAGCTTCAAAACTTGAACATAATGTTTACACATCAAAATCACGAGTTGTGAAATAAATCATGGCAGTACATAAGGCATAGGTCATAAAAGAACAACATTCATGATAAAATAGTATGGGAATAAAACACTTTATTGTGGAAAACCATTAAACACATGATATTATTTCCATAGTAGGAAAGGAATTGCGGCCAAGACCATCTTAGTGGACAAAGCCTGTTTCTGAATTGAGTTCACTCCTCGTTCCAATCTTGTATCACTGAACCAGATTAACTTACCGTTCCATCCATGTATATCTCCTGAGATTTAAATATTTAACCAATTCATTGTAGGGAGATATATCTCCCACCCATCTCATAATAAAATAATTCTTTCATGTTCCACAAAATAAAAATAAGTCATTCATCATAACCTAAAGAATAAAATGGGTTTCATAAACATCATCCCATCATAACATAATACATGAAATACAAATGGATATCATTTCATAATAAGAATAATAAAAAAATGTAAATAATTGATACATTATACTTGAAACATATTCATAATAATTAATATCATCATAGATGGAAAATATTTTGGACAAAACACTTGAAATGAATTCTTGGGGAAAATATCCTTTCTTCTTGAAAATCATATTCATTTCAAAAAATTCCATGCAATTTTAAATGAAAATGATTTTGTTGAAAATAATCATGAAATCTTGTAGATTATGATTCATCAAATTAAGGTGTTATAAAACAGTAAAAATCCGTTCATGCCGTATAAGTTAAAAAAAATATTTTTCTCTTACATTTGTTAGAAAAGTCATAAAGTTCCTCGTATGGTAAAAAAAGAAAGACTCATTCCATAACACAAAGTAAAAGTCAAAGTGGGGTAAAAATGGAATTAAATATAGATGGAAGAATATTCAACACTTTATGAAAAACATTTTATTGGCATGGATGAAAAATATAACCCCAGTAAGTACTTACGTATAAGCTATATTGGATAAAAATGATATTGCAAAATTATCTCTTACCTTATGTCTGATATGCTTTGTATGTATCCGAACCTTCTGTATAATAATTTTAATTATGTCATTTAATTATTATAGAATCATATTAATTTTTATGATATCATATATGGTTCACATATGACTTTATATTACCCGTTCTTTTGTAAATTCCATGTCAAAGCAGCGTTTTTGGTAAACACATTTCCTTTATCATACGTTTTTCGATTTTTTGTTCTTGATATTATTACTCATATCCTGATTTAATTAATTCTAGAATGTAAAAAATCATTTATATATCATATATATTATGTATATAAATTTATATGCTATATCGATAAATGGAATGAAATACACCGTTCATGGAGATGGTAGGTCGTACGTACGCATGAACGTTGTTTTCGTTTCCTTAATCAATTGAATGGAATTATGTAAATGAAACATATAAATACATAAATCTAGTATAATTATTATGTAATATATTTTATGATTATTTATTATATATATATATCATAATCATACTTGAATGGTTAATCATGTAAAATGAATCTCATCGCGTTCGTGCAGACGGTAGTCCGTACATACTCACGTGTGATGATATTGTTCCCATAATTATTGAATAGAATTAGAGTGAATGATATTATATTTCATAAAAAGTATGATGTTATAATAACCATATCTAGTTATTCATTACACCATTATACCCGTCCAAGTAAGGTGGTTGTGGAAAAACTAATTATACCACAACGTGGAGGCGGTATTCCATACGTACACACGCGCAGTGATTTCGTTTTCTGTAGGATGGACAGAAGGTGATATGGGGTTGTTTAATAATTATAATATCATATCAGTATATTAGTTATACTGAATGTATTACTTTACAATGCAACAACAAAATAATAGGAAGTTTAAGAAGAAAGAAACTTGAAAGAATCAGTAGAAGAGATTTACTCTTCTTCGATCAACCTCTTTTAAGCTTCCTCTTAAGGGACTAGAGTTTGTCTTTTGAGAATACCAGAACCTCCAAAATGTTGGTAGGGAAGTGGAGAAGAAAAATGGTCAGGGGTTGGCCGATATTGAAGGCTCAAGGTGTTGTGAAGAGGAGAGTGAGGAGGTGCCCTTTTATAAGGGAGGAGAGGGGCACATTTTGAAAAACGTATAATATTATTTTATAATAAATTAATATTCGGTTTATAATACCCTCAAATTGATATATTTAGATCATAAAGTGGGGTTGGGTTGAAATCCTCTCAACCAATTGGTTTTAGACATGTTTAGGTTACTATTTTAACCTTATCATTTAGATTTAACTCTAAGATAAATAATTAAACTTTTACCGTGTCTTCTTGTTTTCTTACACTATATGGTTAATAAACTTACTATAAAAAGCCAAAAGAACCCCAATTGGTTCACTATTATTATATATAACCTTATATATGTCATTTTAATGAACCATAGATTTTTTGGAATAGAATAAAAATTAATTATATAATATTTGTTTTAAAAATTATTTTATGTCAATTTTGACACTATTTGGTAATTGATTTTTGTGAAAATAATTACAGCAAGATTAGTTCGAATAAATTTAATTAAATAAATACTAACATGTCATAGAAACCTAGAAGATTAGTTTAATTAATACAAAGTCTCAAATTTAATTTATTTGGGTGTTATAATATAAATTATATTAATACATCATTAATAAGGTAATTACTGCATCATCATTGTGTCATTAATAAATTAAATTATAAAATTTCTAAAAATTATAAATAAAATACCACTATGTAGGAAATATTTTTATATTTCTAATTATTTATTTATAGTCAAATTTATCTTATATATAACCCTATATTAAAAATGGTTTAGTTATTAAACTTTGATTTTAACTCTTTCAACTCTTCTTTAAATAAAATAATAATAAGTGTCCTAATCTAATCTAAGTGGACCAAAAGGGTAATATTTTATTCCTAAGGTTGCCTTTGGTCGAATTAAACTGATCCAATAGAATTAGGACATGTGTTAGGGTAATAATAATATAATTTTTACCCTTAATTACCCTATTTATTTATAACCGTGGTAAATAAAAGTAAAAAGTTACTAATTACCAAAAAATATTTTTATCTTATTGAACCACATTTTACTGCTTTATATTATCCGTGTCTCTAATATTTTCAAATTTTAACTCACAAAAGCAGAAAAATTAAGTTTTATGTACAATTGCACATGCTCCTAGGAGGTGGGTAGAAGAAGGTGAAAAGTTCAATAAAATTTTTATGTATCTAAATTTATTATAAAATGACTCCAATGAATTACATTGAACTTATACAAGTAATATGTGTCCATTTTGACCTAAAATAAACTTCAATAAAATAAATTATTATTTAAATATAACGTTATTTTTAACCAATAACTCAGTGTTTTCACTATTCATCAAATGTTGAAAGTTTTCGGAAAAATACCAAAATTTTACAATAGGCTAATTTTGATATTATGAATCCCAAAATTAAGTCCATTTTGAAAGATAAAATTTATTAAATTTCAAAAAGTGGGTATTACTATTCATAACTGCTAGTTTATATAATATTTTAATAACATATCTTTATTTAGTGAAACTCGGTATTGCATACAACACACGTTATCGTGGAAGGTCACGATTGCGTGTAAAGCAAGCCAAGTCAGGGTTGGAGGTAGTGCAAGATTTCTGTGTTATTGTGTATAATAGAATCTAACCATATTTCATTTATACATTGAATATATATATATATATATACACTCAATGTTGCATAGAATAACTTCTATCAAACGAACATGAAATATTGTGTAACACGATCCAAGAATAGTGTTGGGTATACTGCAAGCTAATACAGTGTTGCGTATAGTGCAATATAATATTGGTTTAGAAAACAACACAAGACATAAGATAAATTAAAAATAATACTTCTCATATAATCTTTGGGTGTTACAATGACAACTCACCCCTTGGAACACTCTATACATCACTAAGCACGAATTATTGATGTGGCCAATACACATTTTCTAATAAACAATTTTAATATAAAGGATTCCATCAATATAAAATATCATTTGATCAAATTTCATCTTGACATAGAAATTTCACTCCCTCTATCCATGCTCACACACATCATTACTATTATAAAAATATTCCAAAAATAATATAATATGCAGATCTAAAAAACCCAATCCAATTTCAAAATGACCCACACCACAGTGATAACTTATTTATTCTGAAAACCACATCACTATGAAGTAGATATGGCCAATTAATAAAGAATAATAATTCACCACATAAACAATTTCAACAAAAAATCATACGTTTCGAATCCCCATTTTATATACACAATAGGTGTTATGTCTATCGATGAGTAATATCTTGGGATTTTATGAATGCAATGAAAAATCATTAATACAATCAATAGTACTATAGGCCCTATGAATCTTTTTATATAAAGGAACATACCAAATATTTCTCCAAGCGATTTATTTTCCACTACATCAATCCACCCGGATGATCCCTCATCAAGTCATCCATTACTAGAGGAAAAGGGTCACAAGGCCTACTAAGTGGTAAATCATTATGTAGACATGTCTGAAATATTTTTTGGAATTAAATTATGTTAAAATACCTTGAAATGGTCAACTCCATGAATGAAAACCTATCTTACTAGGTTGTTTCTTCACCAATAAGATTCATACCCAAGAGAAATGACAATAAAATAGAACCTCACAACATAATGACATCAAATTTATTTGGAAATTATAATTTATCTTATATGGATCCACATATAATGTGTATCCAATTATGTGAACATTATTGTTTGACCCTATAACTATGTAACTCCAACAAGGCTATTATACCACCAATACATTAGATTCATGTAAAATAATAATAATACAAAACTGAGATCGATGAGAACTGATGATGATTCCATTCAAGGAATCTCTCATGAATTTTTTTTGACTACACTTACATGAGTTTCCAAACAAATAACACCACACAAAGGTTTCATTTATGATACTTTTATTGATTCACAATTAACATTAAGAGTTCTTTGGAGACCTAAATTAAGAATCTCAAAGTACTTGTTATGGATGACAACTATATTGGTACATTATTTAGATAATGTCAAAAAGAAACATAGAAACATTATATCAAACTTCCTTCTAATCATTATTTATTTAGATAAAATCCTAATATAATTTGATATTTTTGTTTATAATTTGTTTTCAAATTTTTTCATCCATAATGATGTCACAATTGTTACTAGTTAATGAAATTTTCAATTCCTTGTTATGAAAGAAAACACCATTTAGGTTGTAATTGGAATTTTAATTTACTAATTCCATATATAATTATAGCTCAATAAAATAAAAAATAATAATTTTTTAATCAAAGGGGATTATAAGATTAATATTTCACCACATATTTATTCATAACCCGTATAAGTGAATGTTTAATATTTAAATAACCATTTCTATGTAAAATGATTATAATCCCTAGGGTTTAGTACAACATAATGTCATAATAATAGTAACATATGAGGTTAAATTGTTTTCATTCATGTTTTTTAAAAACTATTAATGGGTTTATATTTTAAATAAAATTCCTTTACAAACCTACACGGGTCTAGTTGTGCTTTCTGAATTTAAATATATAGAGTTTCAAAAAAAAAGATAATGATACACATAAAAATATATGTAGAGATATACCATTGTATTGATAAATTAAATACCCCTACTAAATTATAAAAGTACATTAATTTTTTATTACTATTTTGGAATCATGTAACTTCCACCATGTTTTTATATTAGTTTTCAAAATATAAGAAGACCACTTATGATGGTTCGATTATAAGAATCACCATTTTATATTTTCTAATGTTCCATGCAATTTATTAATTGAAAAACATTACCATTTTTAATCACAACTAGTAATGTTTCATCCCATGAAACCAATGGTACATGGATAAAAATATTCATGATTGGTTAAAAAATAATCAATCATTATGGTATATAGAAAAATAAATTCTAGGTTGTTAGATAAAAATTGATAACCAGTCATATATCATAGTTATTAAGAAACATTTCAAAACATATCAGTAATGTATAAATAAATATAAACATGAAAATATAGAATCACGGTATATAATTGCTTGATAAATAATCACCTAATAACTTCCTTCATGTAAAAATTATACAAAATCACACATGGCATATCCAACATGTCTCAAAAAGAAAAGAAATGAAACCTACATGACATGATATATTAATGGCATGTGAATCTTTATGCTCCTATAATGATACATGTAGAAAATAACCCTACGTTAATTCCATATGGGTAAATTTGATAAATCCATCAATAAATAACCAGTATAAGTAAAAAAATTACCCAATGTGAAATAATAATTAACTATAATTATGATTAGCACAAACAACAATCCCAACCATGGCCACATGGTCTATTCCCCTGGAGTGGATAGATCACTCATAGACATGAAATGTTTTTTATGTTCTGAAACATTCCTAGTCTCCATTATTCCAGCCCAAAATATTAAGGCATTTGAAAATTATATCTAATACCACTTTGTAACGTCTTGATAGGGATCAACTGAAATAGTACCCTGAGTTGATCAATCACATTTCCTAAAGTGTTCCTTCCCGTACTCTAGAGGTTGATGAATATAATTGAGGGTCTAATGATGCTATGGTGGGAAGACTATACCTTCATGATCAGTCTGGAATCGAGGTATCTAAAAAATAAAAAAATATAATATGTTTTATGAATGAAATTTTCTGTAAAGAAAATCATTCAAATAAATATGAATTGAAAAATCCATTAATAGTATAATGAAAAAAATGTTTTTATTTCTACACTAAAAAAATTAAATTTCATACTTGTTAGATGAAATACAATAAATTTAATATGGAAATAAAAAAAATTACAAGGAATATTTCAAGGAAATTCTTATGAATAGGATGAATCCTATGCTCCTAATAAACTATGTACAAGTGTAACAACATAAGTATAATCCATTATCATGAACATGGAACCATGAGGTTTTCTCAGGTAACAACTGGTGGCATGACCAAGGTGTGAGATAAACTCATTCAGCCACCCCCAATGGTTCCTAATTTTGTCCAGTTTTTTTGCTATAAAATAAGAATGGTATAGTCATAATAGATATGGTAATAAATATATAATTTAAAATGAGGTTTGCGAAGGTTCCTCAAAAGATTCTCGGTTGACAATACCAACTCCAACACAAACCGTAATGTGTATAAAATGAATCCCAACATGTATATACATGTATATATATATATATATATTATTAAGTATGATTATAAATATATGAACTATACATGTACATGCCTATGTAGTCAAATATATACACAAGGCTTTACAGGACCTAAGGTGTTACCGAGGCATCATCACATAATAAGAATGATACTGAGTGATCTATTTAACTAATACAACTACCAAAACATACCAACCATAGAACATATCCATGGTTAAAATAGTATAACATTCATATATGACCCAGGTGAAACCCCATATATCCATGTATGATGATCATCAAGCATGTAATGAAAACTCAATAAACCCATGATCCCATTCCTGGAATTCCTAATTGGGAATCCATGTATCCCTCATGGAGTAATGTAAATTATTTCACCAATGACCCCATCCAACTAATTTCATATAAAAAACCTCAATATCACTCTATTGTTTACAAAAATTTATTTTACTAATGATCATATATAAAGAACTCCATGTATGGAAACCAAGTATCACCCATGGATTAATATAACTCATTTAACTATTGATCCCGTAAAAGGTGTTGCATGTCTGGGATCAAAGTCTAACTTTTTCTTCATATAGTTTCAATTATCATATGATCTCATCTAGGGAATTCCATGTAATAATCCTATGTAACTATAAAGGGGTATATAGTGTCTCAGTTATCCTAAGAACCCGTTAAAGACATTCCCCATATAGAACAAAATATTCACTCAAAGCATAATATAATACATCCAAACAATAATCTCGTCCAAGTAATTACTACATGGGAAGAAAAGATTTTCTCAATGTGTGTTATAATTAATCAGACCATACAAATTCAATTAATAGAGAAGTCTGTGTTTTTAAGAATTTCATATCAAAATTCATGTAGTCATAATAATTATTACTTGTCTTTAAGAATTCCATAACATGATATTATTATAAAATTTGGGTCATTCCATTTATAAGTAATTAAAAAATACATAAGAAGATCATTTCCATTTATCATTACATATAACTAATGTTAATATCAGTTTTTTTATTTCAATAAGATAGATAATTTCATTTGGGGTTTAATTTTAAAGTATGGGAATCAGTTACAATCTATAGCATTATCAATTTTACTATGAAATTTTTCATTTCAATTATAACAATATGATGGCCGTGGGAAACACCCATTGTATAGGATACTTTTTCAGGAAACTCCCCAATAAATATAATTCAATTCAATTAAATTAATATGAATGACCAATTAAAAATTTTACACATAATGTGAGATATCATGGACTGAGTTTAACACCCCATGCTTCCACGATACACTTCTCTCTGAATAATACTGTAGCGTGTGTTGTACGCAACTTCAAGTACTAACACACCACAACCAATCAAACTATCCGTTATGAATAGTAATACCTACTTTTTGAAATTTTATACATTTTATATTTCTAAATGGACTTCATTTTTGGATTCGTAATATCGAAATTAGCTTAGGGTGAAATTTTGGTACTTTTCGGATAACTTTCATATTTTGATGAATAGTGAAAATTACTAAATTTGAATGAAAAACAAATTTTTTAATCGAAATAATTAATAGTGATAAATTATTAATTTGAGTGGTTTTAAAATATATTTATAATATATTTTTACCATTTAATACAATGTTAGTCATTGGATGTAATTTCACATTTAAAGCAGACATAAACAAGTGTCAATCTCTTGATAGTTATTATCTCTCAAAAACACGCTATTTGTTTTGACGACCAGAATTAATTTTTAAATTAATTAATGCAAATAAAATGTTTTGAATTTGGTAAAATAGAAATCATTTTGAATTCATAATATCAAATATAGCATTGGCCTAATTTTTGGTATTTTTCTGGAAACTTGAATTTTTTGATTAATAGTGAAACCACTAAGTGGTAGTTAAAAAAACTGAATTTTTCATAAAACATAATTTTACCACTTTTGTGAGTGGAATTTAAAAAATCCTAGAGACACGGTTAATATCAAAGAGTAAAATGTGGTTCAATGAGATGAAAATAATTTTTGGCGAATAGTAACTTTTTACTTTTATTTACCACAGTTAAAAGTAAATAGGGTAATTAAGGGTAACAATGATAGTAATATTACCCTAACACATGTCCTAATTCTATTATAAAAGTGTATCTAGACCAAGAAAAACCTTAGGAGTAAAATATTATCATTTAGGCCCACTTGGATTATATTAGGACATTTATTATTATTTAATTCAAAGAAGAGTTAAAAGAGTTAAAATCAATGATTATTTACTAAAACATTTTTAATATAGGCTTATACATAAGATAATTTCGATTGTAAATATTCATTAGAAATCTATAAAGATTTCCTACATAATTATTGTTTATTTATAATTTATAGACATTAAATAATTTAATTTATTTATGACACAATGATGATGGAGTAATTACCATAATAGTGAGAAATTAAAATAATTGATATTATAAATACACAAATAAATATAATTGGAGACTTTTATTGAATTAAACTAATTTTATAGGTTAATATGACATATTAGGATTTATGTAATTGACTTTTTTCGAAGTAATAATTCTGTTATGAGTTTCAAAAAAAATCAATTATTGAATAGTGTCAAAATTGACATAAATAAGTTTTTTAAAAAAAATATTATATTATTAATTGATATTAAATTCCTAAAAATATAAGGATCGTCCAGGAGACTTATATCATTATAGGTGTATCATTTATGGACCACATGGGGGTCTTTTGGATGTATATAGTATGTTTAGTAACCATATAATATAAAAATACAAAGAGACATTGTAAAAGTGAAACTAATTAACTAAGAGTTAATACTTAAAGATAAGGTTAATATAATGACCCAAACCTGTCTAAATTCTATTTGTTGAGTGGTTTGATACCTATACCCACCTTAACCATTAATTAATTCACTTTTAAGCCATTAGAAACCGAATATGAATTTATTATAAAATAATATTTTTTTCTTTTCCAAAGGTGCCCCTCACCCCTCTTATAAAAGGGCACTCCACCTTCTCATTACTTCACACCTTCAAAGCCTTTTGGTTCGGCCAACCACTGTCCAAATACTCTCTCAACATCCCTCAATAAAACCTAGATGCATTATTATGACCATAAATCAAACCTATGGATCCCTTTTGATCAAATCAAAAGGAAGAACCCGAAGAAGAGGTAATGTTTTTACCACCCTTTTTCAAATTCTTTTCTTCTTCAACTTCTTCTTTCTTTGTTATTCCAATTCTAAATTAATTAATCCAGTATCTATTATATACTTTAATATTATTATAAATATTGTACAATCATATTCATTATTCTATGCATCCTTTGAATGTCATGTCACCATACGTGCGTACGTACGGCTTACCATCTCCACGTCGTGGTGTACTAGTTATTCAATAAATTATTACTTGGATGGGTATAATAATGATGTGTAATTCATGTAAATAATAAATATTACATGATAATTATTCGGTCTATATGATATACCATCCAATTATATATTATTTTAACATCAAAAGAATGATATTGTCGCTCGTGCGTACGTACGGACTACCGTCTCCACGAAAGCGATGAGATTCATTCTCCATCGTATCCATTCAAGTATAATTATCATTTTATGATTTAAAAATAATGTTTAATTACTTTATATAATTATGTATATAAATAATATACAACCTATCCATAACAAACATGGCTTACGTAACAAAGAATATGAAGGAAAACGAGTAAGTTAACACCTGAAATGACGATAATACTAAGATATTATTAAGAAATCTATGTTAAAAGATCATATATGATATCATATTAATGTAAATTATTCTTTTTATAATTCAATAAAAATTATTTAACCATTATACAGGAGGTTAACCTACCGTCGACCAAGGAAAATGTACAAAGTAAGGGGTTTCTTATCTCAATTTTAATTACGTGAGATTCCCATTGTTCACCAATTATTTATTGCATGTGGTGTGTGTACTTCCCATGATTGTATTCATTGTGCAATATAGTTTAATTTATGGATATTTACATCATCATTTTATTATCCTTATTTCATGGGTGCATGTTTCATAAGTTACCAAATCGATAAGGGAATTTGAAATTTCAATTTCCACTCATTCGGCTTTACGCATACTTCATTGATTATTTTACTCCAAAATTATGTGTGGAATCACTATTCATTTGATTATGTCATAATTTACACTCCCATTTCTATGGATATACTTTTTATACACATAATCACTCCATTGATAAATTCTCAAGTCATCGGAATGAACTTGACAAGAGTAATTTTTACTGAATCTCAATTTTTTGAGAAAAACATCCAATTCATTGGTGTTGTTTGGACAAGAATATGTGTGAATATCCTTTGATTGTTTTACACTGAATATACAATAATATTTAGTGTATTTATATTTTTCACACATAATTATGTCGTTGATTTATCCTTAACCCAAGGATACAGACTTTATGAGAGATTTCATCTCAATTTACATTCCATTGAGACTTCTTTGTTTTTATACACCAAATCACTTTTATGTGGGGTATATAATGTACTTTGAAATAGTATATCATGAATCCCTTTATTCTCATGATATTACAATGTTTTAATTACCTCAATTATTTGAATACAATTTTCTCTATTTTTGTTACAAACTCTAACTAAAATACCAATTTTAATTGTTTTAAAGACTTATTCTTCTAAATATTTCTCATTAATGTCCATGTTTTAAAAATGGTTTTAAGGATTTATTTATATGGACATTAATGTTTTAAAATTAAAACTACTTTTAAAAGTTTCAAAGTGGTATGGGACACTTTGATTCAAAAATGTTTTTTAAAATGGCTTCTTGACAAATAGTGTGTCTTTTAAATGATTTCAAGAAAAGGGGGATATTTCTCCCTAATAGTTTTGATGATTATTTTCATCTATGTAAATATACTTCATTATTCTCGATTGAGGTTAATATGATACAATAAAATCTTCCATATTGTATCGAATGAGTTATTCTTGACTGTGGATGTGCTATTTTTATACCCTTCATGGTTTGTGGATAAGTATTGAGATTTCGTAAGCTAGTTTTAATATGAATGTTTTGGATAAGTATTTTCATATGAGGAATGCATTGGAATTAGTAAGTGATGGGTGGAGCCCGCTATAGCTCCTCAATGCATCGGTAGGTCTCATGAGACAAACTAGTGTCTTGGCACAAGGCCTTGAAAAAATCTTATTTGTAGTCTCGGCACGAGGCCTTGGCTATGTAGTTATGATAGTCTGGAATTATGCATTCCATAATTATGAAAGTGGTTATTGATATTGCATGTGATTGTTCGAATAGTAGAATATCCATGTGAATAAGTAAATGGAATTATTTCATTTTATCTTTTCCATATTATTCTGAAGTTCAAGTTTAAAAGGCTTTTGTTTTTTTTATAAATTGATTTAACTGTTTTTGCCTATCTACGAAAGCTTCTGCTATATTGTTATCCTTACTAAGCATCTGAGCTCACCCCTTTCAATGTATTATTTTTTTCAGGATGTGAAGAAGTAATATATGAATGACCTGTAGGGATAGTATGAGGGGATATGAAGACAATATGTTGTTGTAGTTTTTTTAACTTATGATGTAATGTAAGACTTATGAATATATCTAGTGTTTCTAAAACTACTAAACTAATTAGTCTTTCAAGACTTGATCCTTTGTGATCATTCCAATGTTATGTAATAATGCACTGACTCTGGGTATATAGGGTCGGGGCGTTAAAGTTTGTATCAGAGGAAGTTAATACAAACCTTAGAAGCTAGATTTAGATAAACTCTGATTAGATCACATAGCCCAAAGAGAGAATTTGAGGATTAGTATAGAAGAACAAACTAGAAATTTGGTATTTTAGATATTTTGTGAGTTTTCTGAGAAATACATCCCTGTCTGGATACGAGCAGGTAGAGGCGGCTCTGGCACAGATGTACCTAGGGGTAAAACCCGAAAACACCTCTTTGAGCTAGACTCGAACGAGAACTGGTGCATGACAACGGGCCTTGCTGCACTCTTGGTTACAAAACTCCCTGGGGGATATGCTTTGGTAAATTCAGATGATTATTATGAACCATTATTAAGGTAATACAAAAAAATTCCCCTAAGAATATATGTTGGCAAATAGATAGTGGATAACCTATATTTTAACATAGGGTTCCCCAAGTTAGGATATATTGTTCAATTACAAGATTATCCTATTATGTCTGTTTTTTTATATTCTTATTAGATAAGTATTCAAAAACCCTAATTGTATTTTCTTTTTGTTAGTTGAAACATGGAGGGAGAAAGATCACGAACAACTCTTCTCTCTCTTCCTGAAGAACTACTTACAGTTATTATCTAGAAGTCATGTGAAGATGAGGTTGAAACTTTTTCAAATGTCCAAGTTACATGCAAAAAGCTTTATTAGACATCCAATACCTCTAGAATTTCATGATTCTTTCAAGGATCAAGTACTGAATATGGGATAATATTGCGCTCTCATCATTCTTACCACGCTAAGTGTGGGAAGTAACATCAGGGTATTTTCAAATTATTCACTTTATCTCTAAATTACGATGTACTAAATGATTTTCTAGATACTGCAGAAGAGGGAGACCTTCGAGCAGCCTATATATATCAAATTATATATTTATGTATTTTGGGATATATGGAAACTGATTTACCAAAACATTATTTTGAAATATTTTAAGATTAATCAGTGAGAATTTTTCTAAAAAAACATGTTAAAGACGATGTCTCAAAACTATATATAAGAAATACCTATTTTTTATGATGCATCGATGCTTCCATCGATATAATCCAAGATGGATGAGGAGTTTTTGGGTAAAGGAAGTAGATGATTTTGAAAAATTCCTGAGGTACCATTGTGACACATGAACACATTCTACCAAAAGGAAAATCCGCCTAGTCTCTCCAGATTTCATGTTGTGATCCACATATCTCTAGTGACAAAATACATGACTGACCCAACACATGTACTCACCTATGAAGAATTAGAACTGGAACCCGATCTATCTTATTGTGGAGAGCCTATCATAATTCTTCATACCAAAGATCAAGTGTTGAGAAACCGGATGACTCGTCTGGTAAAAGTTCTATAGAGAAATCATTTGATGGAAGAGGCAATGTGGGAACCCGAGGAACATATAATGAAGAACCTATGTGGAAATAAATGGATGGTGAAATGTTTAAAAGTGTTAGTGCTCTTTATTGATGGGATTACATGGGAATAATTTTATCCTGTATGTGTAAACTTTAAATTTATCATGTGAAAATGATATTTGAGCAAGAATTATCTTTTCTTCTACGGATATAGTTATAAATAACCATTTGGTCTTATATGATCAATGGGTTTGACGCAATTAGAAGTTATTATAACAAAAATGAAAGGTATGAGATAATATTTGTGGTTAAATTATGTTATGGTTATTTTGAGGAATTTATCTCATTTTGTTAATGTTATAAAATATAGTTTTTGAAAAAGGACAACACGCAGACCGTGTGACAACCCGTCGCATCAGACAAAGCTGTGGGAATAAAACCCACAACCAAAGTGCGATTGGGATTTATTGCCTACCACTGGACTACGTGAAGTCCCTGGTTAGTGTGAATATTATTTTTAGTTAAATTATTTTATTGATCAATAATAATTTGATTTGGGATCTTATGTCTTATCAAATGAATACCCTTAGTATAGGAAAATGATTTGGTGATTATGTGATAAATGTTATTTTGGAAGTTGTTCGCTTTGTTGAGAGCACTATATGCCCAAGGAAAATATAATAGTATGGGATTTCAATTGAGAAGTAATGGTGGATTTTTATATATGTTTTTATTGTGGATTTATAGTGATTTGGGTTATTTATGAAAATGATTAGGTTAATTACTTTTAAGTTTGTGACTTTAAGAGTAATTAATGTCATTTGGAGATAGAATTTAACATGGAATACTAAATTCTTAATAACTTTTGGGTTTCAATAATATTTTGGATTATATTTAAGGATTTTAAGGACAATTGATTATTGAATGGTATTTATTTAACTTTGGGGTATTGATGGTTTAATTTTAGAAATTAAGATTAGTGTTTTTTTTCTCTGTAATGGAATATCCATTTGGGGGATCATCAGATATTATATTAACCATTTTGGTTTTGATTAATCTCTAAAGACAAGGTAAATATATTGTTTATTCTACGTGGATCATGTATTTCTATAGAAGTTTATTCTAGCTCTTCCATTGTGACCAAGTCTTCTTGAATACTCATTGTTCAAAAAAAATGAGTTATTGGTAAAAATTTATTAATGAATGAAACTCTACATAAAAAGTAATTATATCTCTTTATGTTCTTAGTTAATATCATAAATTAATTCCTCATCCTTATGTAATGTAACTTAAAATAAAAAATGTTGTCCGTTTAATTTTCCTTCTGGGAAACTAATGACCGTTTGTCCCATCACAAGTTTGTGGTTTTTTTATTGTTAACTTTCTCCTAATCATGTTCTCTATCCATATACATCATAACTTGAAACATAGTTTATCATCCATATCCATGTTTTTCTACATGGAATCCTAGTATAGGTTATCTCGGGTGACCTTTGTACTTATCTTTCTTTCTTTTAAAGTGATAGTTTTATTGACTCTTTTTACGATGTGAGACATTCCATTATGTTCTCAAGACCAATTTTAAAAATTGTGAGGATGCAATTTATTGATGGAGGGGAGAATGTGACACCCCAAGCTTCCACGATACACTTCTCTCTAAATAATACAGTAGTGTGTGTTGTACACAACTTCAAGTTCTAACACACCACAACCAATCAAACTAGCCGTTATGAATAGTAATACCTACTTTTTAAAATTTTATACATTTTATCTTTCTAAATGGACTTCATTTTTTGATTCATCATATCGAAATTATCTTAGGGTGAAATTTTGGTCATTTTCGGATAACTTTCATATTTTGATGAATAGTGAAAATTACTAAATTTTAATTAAAAACAACTTTTTTAATCGAAATAATTAATAGTGATAAATTATTAATTTCACTGGTTTTAAAGTATATTTAGAATATATTTTTACCATTTAATACAATGTTAGTCATTGGATGTAATTTCACATTTAAACCAGACATAAACAAGTGTCAATCTCTTGATAGTTATTATCTCTTAAAAACACGCTATTTGTTTTGATGACGGGAATTAATTTTTAAATTAATTAATGAAACTAATATGTTTTGAATTTGGTAAAATAGACATCATTGTTGAATTCACAATATCAAATATAGCTTAGGCCTATTTTTTCGTATTTTTCTGGAAACTTTCATTTCTTGATGAATAGTGAAACCACTAAGTGGTAGTTAAAAAAACTGATATTTTAATAAAACTTAATTTTACCGCTTATGTGAGTGGAATTTAAAAAATCCAATAGACACGGTTAATATCAAGGAGTAAAATGTGGTTTAATGAGATGAAAGTAATTTTTGGTGAATAGTAACTTTTTACTTTTATTTACCACGGTTAAAAGTAAATAGGATAATTAAGGGTAACAATGATATTAATATTACCCTAAAACATGTACTAATTCTATTGGAAAATTGTATCTCGACCAAAAACAACATTAGGAGTAAAATATTATAATTTAGGCCCATTTGGATTAGATTAGGACATTTATTATTATTTAATTCAAAGAAGAGTTAAATGAGTTAAAATCAAAGTTTAATTACTAAAACATTTTTAATATGGGGTTATACATAAGATAATTTCTATTGTAAATATCAATTAGAAATATAAAAATATTCCATACATAATGGTATTTTATTTATAATTTTTAGACATTAAATAATTTAATTTATTTATGACTCAATGATGATGCAGTAATTACCATAATAGTGAGAAATTAAAATAATTGATATTATAAATACCCAAATAAATATAATTGGAGACTTTTATTGAATTAGACAAAATTTATAGGTTAATATGAAATATTATGATTGATTTAATTTACTTTTTTACAAGTAATCATTCTGTTATGAGTTACACAAAAATCAATTGTTGAAAAGTGTCAAAATTTATATAAAAAAGGTTTTTAAACAAATATTATATTATTAATTGATATTAAATTCATAAAAATCTAAGGTTCAGCCAAGAGACTTATATAATTATAGGTGTATCATTAATGGACCACTTTGGGGTCTCTTGGATGTATATAGAAGTTTTATTAACCATATAATATAAAATTACAAAGAGACATTGTAAAAGTGAAACTAATTAACTAAGAGTTAATACTTAAAGATATGGTTAATATAATAAACCAAACCTGTCTAAATTCTTTTGGATGAGTGGTTTTCGACCTATACCCACATTAACCTTTAAATAATATACTTTGGAGCCATTGGAAACCGAATATGAATTTATTATAAACTAATATTTTTAGCTTTTCCAAAGGTGCCCCTCACCCCTCTTATAAAAGGGCACTCCCCATTCTCATTACTTCACACCTTCAAAGCCTTTTGGATCGGCCAAACCTTGCCCAAATACTCTCTCAAATTCTCTCAATACATCCTAGAGGCCTTATTTTGATCATAAAGCCAACCTATGGAGCCCTTTTGATCAAATCAAAAGGAAGAACCCGAAGAAGAGGTAATGTTTTTACCACCATTTTTCAAATTCGTTTCTTCTACAACTTCTTCTTTATTTGTTATTCCCATTCTAAATTAATGAATCCAGTATCTCCTATTTACTGAAATATTATTATAAATATGTTACAACCATATTCAGTATTCTATCCATCCTTTGAATGTCATGTCACCATATGTGCGCACGTACGGCTTACCGTCTCCACGTCAGGGTGTAATTGTCATTCAATAAATTATTATTTGGATGGATATAATAATGATATGTAATTCATTTAAATAATAAATATAACATGATAATTATTCTGTATATATGATATACCATCAAATTATATAATATTTTAACATCAAAAGAATGATATTGTCGCTCGTGCGTACGTACAGACTACCGTCTCCATGAAAGCGATGAGATTCATTCTCCATCGTATCCATTTAAGTATAATTATCATTTGATGATTTAAAAATAATGTTTAAAGACATTATATAATTCTGGATATGAATAAGATACAACCTATCCATAACAAACACAGCTTATGTAATAAAGAATATAAAGGAAAATGAGTAAGTTAACACCCGAAATGACGATAATACTAAGATATTATTAACAAATCAATGTTAAAAGATCATATATGATATCATATCAATGTAAATGATTCTTTATAATTTAATAACAATTATTTCACCATTATATAGGAGGTTAACCGACCGTCGACCAAGTAAAATGTACAAAGTAAGGTGTTTCTTATCTCACTTTTAATTCCGTGATATTCCCATTGTTCACCACTTATTTATTGCATGTGGTGTGTGTACTGACCATGATTTTATTCATTATGTAATATACTTTAATTTATGGATATTTAGATCATAATTTTATTATCCTTCTTTCATGGGTGCATGTTTCCTAAGTTACCAAATCGATAAGGGAATTTGAAATTTCAATTTCCACTCCTTCGGCTTTATGCATACTTCATTGCTTATTTTACTCAAAGATTATGTGTGGAATCACTATTCATTTGATTATGTCTAAATTTCCACTCCCCTTTCTGTGGATATAATTTTTATACACATAATCACTCCATTGATAAATTCTCAAGTCATCAGTATGAACTTGATAAGAGTAATTTTTACTCAATCTCGATTTGTTGAGATAAACATCCAATTCATTGGTGATCTTTTGACAAGAATATGTGTGAATGAACTTTGATTGTTTTACGCTGAATATGCAATCATATTTAGTGTATTTATATTTGTCACACATAATTATGTCGTTGATTTATCCTTAACCTAAGTATATATCCTTTATGATAGATTTTATCTCAATTTACATTCCATTGAGACTTATTTGTTGTTATACACCAAATCAATTTTATGTGGTGTTTATAATGTACTTTGACATAGTATATCATGAATCCCTTTATTATCATGATATTAGAATGTTTTAATTAACTCAATTATTTGTATTCAAGTGTCTCTCTTTTGTTTAGAAACTCTAACTAAAATACCAATTTTAAATGTTTTAAAGACTTTTTCTTTTAAATCTTTCTCATTAATGTCCATGTTTTAAAAATGGTTTTAAGGATTTATTTATATGGACATTAACATTTTAAAATTAGAACTCCTTTTAAAAGTTTCAATGTGGTATGGGGCACTTTGATTCAAAAATCTATTTTTAAATGGATTCTTGACAAATAGTGTGACTTTTAAATGATTTCAAGAAAAGGGGGATATTTCTCTCAAATAGTTTTGATGATTATTTTCATCTATGTCAATATCCTTCATTATTCTCGATTGAGGTTAATATGATACAATAAAATCTTCCATATTGTATTGAATGAGTTATGTTTGACTGTGGATGTGATATTTTTATACCATTCATGGTTTGTGGATAAGTATTGACATTTCGTTCGCTAGTTTTAATAAGAATGTTTATGTTAAGTTTCAAAATTTTCATATGAGGAATGAATTGGACTTAGTAAGTAACCGGTGGAGCCCGCTATAGCTCTTCGATGCATCGGTAGGTCTCATGAGACAAACTAGTGTCTTGGCACAAGGCCTTGGAAAAATCTTCCTTGTAGTCTTGGCATGAGGCCTTGACTATGTGGTTATGATAGTGTGGAATTATGCATTACATAATTATGAAAGTGGTTATTGATATTGCATGTGATTGTTCGACTAGTAGAATATCCATGTGAATAAGGAAATGGCATTATTTCATTTTATCTTTGACATATTATGCTGAAGTTCAAGTTTAAAAGTCTTTTGATTTAGTTATAAATTGCTTTAAGTGTTTATTCTTATCTATGAAAGATTATACTATATTGTTATCCTTACTGAGAATCTGAGCTCACCCCTTTCAAAGTTTTATTTTTCCCAGGATGTGAAGAAGTAATTTTTGAATGAGCTGTAGGGATAGTATGAGGGGATATGAAGACAAGATGTTGTTGTAGTTTTTTTACTTATGATTTAATGTAAGACTTATGAATATATCTAGTGTTTCCAAGATTACTAAACTAATTGGTCTTTCAAGACTTGATCCTTTGTGATCATGCCAATGTTATGTAATAATGCACTGACTCTGGGTATCTAGGGTCGGGGCGTTACACTGAGAGGTTTATCCAAATTATTTAATTCATTTAGGCCTTTAAAAATTTACCAAGGTAATTAATGACCTCCTCCATTGTGTGTTTTGATTTAATTTTTGTTGTACACCTCATATATTAATCTTTTTTAATGATCACAAATCATATATGTTCTATAAAGCCTGTTAATCCTATGTAATCTGTCTCAAATCATGTGTATATATTTTTTGTATCTTTATCCATTAAATACATCTATCAAAGATCTTAACTGCTATAAATTAAGAGTAATTATAGTATAATATATTTATTTCACTTCATAATGATTTCTTTGACTAATGAAAAAGTATAATCAATTTTATGAGTATCAATTTTTATGTTTGTATACATATATTGGATTAAGTTGGAGACACCGTAACCATCCAGACACTGTAACCATCCAGATAATGTAACCATCCATACATCGTAACAATCCATACAACCTCACCATCCAGACACCGTAACAATTAAGACACTGTAACTATCCAGACACCGTGACCATACAGACACTATAACCATCCAGACATTGTGACCTTCCACACACCATTTCAAGGAGACATAGTTTCATGGAGATACTGTTTACATACAAAATTTGGCACCATCTCTTAATATGATTTGTTGTTTTTAAATTTAATTTTTAATGGTCATATTTGAAGATTTTAAATGAACCTACATTATTAATGTTGTATTTTAGACATATCATCTGATAGTACATGGTATGAGGGGTAGAAAACATGTATCATATGAGCTCCAACGCAGGCACTCCACAAATAAAAGAGAAGTGCATCCAAAAAACAATATAGATCATAGTAATGACGTACAAATGAACATTCTTTAGAAAAGAACTGACACATGCAACTCATCATTTCTGAAGAACACAAGATGCATTCATAAATAATCCAACTAGACACCATAGATCAGACTCGTCGAGCAGATATTCGCATTGACTATACCAAAAAGAACACGAGCTAGATCTAGGTGACTTACGATACTTTTTTTTCAACAAGGGGGATTGATTTCTGCATCTCTTTCACCCTAGATGTCTGGAGTAGCATAAACTAACATTCAGACCACTTATAACATTATCTCATCATTTCTGCTTTGCTGTGTATTATTTGTCTTATCATTTGAGCAGTTTGTGTGTCTATATTAAACACACAATGTCTTATTCCTCAAATTTAAGTATTCAATATATCTTTTCTCATATATCGTTTTACTAACTGATAATTAATATTTTTATTTTACAAACACATTTGAGGAAAATGTGAGAAACCAACCAACACATTTGAGGAAAACTGGTAAACCACACCTGAATTCAAAATGAACTTCAAACACCATTGAAAATGGCCAACGAAACAACTCATTCAACATACAAAATCAACCACACCATCATTCAAAGTGACACTCTTCCCAGCCAGAGTCGATATCACCCAATAGAAGGAAATGGAACCACCACATAATAGAAATCATGGACCTCATAAAATCATGAACAAACCTCCAAACCGGACTCCTCGAACGCCACAGATGCGTCCATCAACACCAGCACAAATCCACCAATCCACCAGAAAACTCCATTCGGAGGTCACCCAAACCCTCCAGGGACATGTGATGGTCCTCGGAGAAGAACACATCCATATATTCCCAACGAAGAATCCTGTTTGAGGAAGGCCAAGCTATCCTAATGCGACATCTTACTCCGTAGAGAACCACAACCTAACCCCAAATGTCAAAGACAACCCCTTGTGAGACTGATGCAGTGCCCAAAAACCTACCATTCATAGATCCTATAATGCTTTCCAAACCACCAGAATGCCAACCAGATGGAAGACTGGAAATTTGAGCTTATTCTGGATGAACCTGCATGCTCCATGAGACTCTAAACACCACCGCAACCGTTGAGGAACCAAGCCATGAGAAGCGTGGGGGAGGGAGAGGGAACGACCAAACCGGTGAAATCCATACAGCAATCCAATAGATTCATAACATTCAAATCAATCAAAAAAAAATTCAATACCACTGAAATCAAACATTCTAAAGATCCTTGTCAACATCGAAATCCAAAAATAGAAATAGACCTCCCCCTACCGAGCCGCTTCGGAGCCGATGCCAAGCCACACTGTATGCAAAACTTAGAAGCACACTGGGGTCTATGTTGAGTCATGGAAACGCCTGGTTGATCTGATGCCGAGACACACTTATTCCAGTCTCATCTCATGCCGGAGACAATGCCATGTTAAGAGATAGAGCTGATAGCCAGAGACAACTCCTAGTGATGATGACCCAAGCTGATCTAGGGGAGACAACTATGATCCACACTGATCCACACCATAGGAGGGAATGAGGTGGATCGTACAACATTTTACACCTATTTATTCCCATGGATAAGTTTGGTAGACGTTCTTGTGTGACCTATTAGTTCATACCCACAAAGAACTATAGAAGAGGTTGCGTAACCTGGACAGTCTTGCGTACTTTTGTAAATCACGATACAAGATGTGTATCTATTTTTTTATATAAACTAGTTGGTGGTAGGTGATCCCCAAGTGGGTTGGACAAGGTTTCATATTGATACTGAACCAGTTGTTTTATATTTGATGTGTTGTTTATTTTTGTTATCTCAGTTTTACTATTTAATCTATAAATCACTAAATTTACTTTGATAGTTAATCTTGTAAAGAAGTTATAATTGTCTTTCCTTATTAAAATAGCTTCAAAAGTAATTTTAATAACTAATATTATGATTATAGAGAATTAATAAACCTTCTAGGAAGTTATTTAAATAGTGAAACATTCATAACAGTGTAACCTTGATTAACTGGGCTGTATTTATCAATATTTCGGAATCATTTTATTAATAATTTTTAAAAATAAATTTTGAATAGATACTATATTCACCCCATATTGAGTAATCTACTCTGACTATCATTTGGTATTATAGGAGTGTTTTTTAAGCCTATTAAGAATTTATTTTTGGCCTTATTCAATTGTGATTTTAGCTGTACTTTAATGATCTATAAATTTTTATTTATACTAAATTTATATCTCTTTTAATGTATTTCTTTATTATCAATGATATATTGGAAGGTGATGCAACAAACATACCACCATTCTTTAATTGAACCCATTATAATTAAAGGAAAATGAAAATGAAAATTCATTTACAATGTGTGAGACTTGAAATATGGTCTTCAATTAAAGATGAATATAAGATTTCAGCTACAGATGGAATCACTTGAGATGAACCTAACAAAACATCCTATAATAATAATAGAAAATCTATCAATGCATTATACAGATCTTTATTAGATGAGGAATTAAATTGAATCTATGCTTGTAAAATATCCCATTAAATTTGGGACATATTGTCTGCTTCACATAAACGAACTTCTTTTGTGAAAGAAATGGGACTTAGAACTAATACTATAAAATAAGTCAACATTAAAATGAAACTTGGTGAGCCTATATCTGAAATGTATCTTAGGATTAATTAAATCTTTAACACAATGATATCTCTTGTAAGAGAAGTCGCTGCTAAAGAACAAATTATGAGGATTCTCAGATGCCTACATGACAGATGGAGAGGAACCTCTGTCTCTATTAGAGAGTCATGATACCTCAAAAATATACCTATAAAAGAACTTATTGGGATACTAATGATGTATGAAGAGAATCTGAAAGTCATCAAGGAAGAGGAGGATAAACCTAATAGAAAACATGTTATGTTGATGACCACCACCACTAAACACAAAGAAACTGGGTAATTGGAAGTTTTTGTAGAAAATTCCAGCAGTGAATAATCATCACCTAAAATCCTGAGAAGATGGATCCATTATCAACAAGAATTAAGAGATTTTAGAGGAAGAATATCTTGATCATAAATCCAAACTTCAAGGGAAGATATGATAAAAATGGATGTTGGAAAAAAGAATGGAAAAGAAGTGAAAAATATGATAATATTGTCTGCTATGAATGTAAACGAAAAGTAAATATCAAGGATAACTATCCCAAGATAAAGAAAATAAAATATAACAACAAATATAGAAAGAATAAAACAACTATGAATGAAATTTGGAGTGTCTATAAGGATAGTAAATGTGACTCAGAATCGTCACATTATCAACAAGCTAACAAATCCAATACATGTTTTATAAAAAACACATCTGAGGTAAGACTGGAATCTCTTCTACACAATTCATACTATTCTAGATATGAGAGTGACTCTAAAAATATGTCTAATGAAGAAATCTTTCAATACTGTAATATGCTTGATGAGACATGAAATTAACTAAAAGAAAAATAAAACTCTTTAAAGAAACTACAAGCTCATACCTCAACATTTAAAACTGAACACACTGTAAGGGAGAAAAATGTTTAATTACTCAAACAGAAAAATGAACTAAAACTATCTAATGAGAAATTGAAAAAGGATCTTTAATGGTTTAAAAATTGTAAGGATACCATGGTAAAAATACTAGGTAAATAGATTTATTTAAAATAAAATACTTGCATTGGATATTAATATTGAAAAAGAAATTTTGGATGGAATAATTTTGTTTCTAAACATTGAAAATACATCATTACTCCCAGTTCTGTAAAACATTAAACTAGTTGAAGTTATGACACACTCTCCACTATTTCAATATTTTTTGGACCAAATAGTTTTTATTTTTCAAATACATTACATAAGGCTTATACGAATCCTATGAGGCATATATGGGTTCTTAAGGCACGGGTCACTAATAATACTAGACCCAAAAAAGTGTGGGTACCAACGTCTATTTTTGTCATACTATTTTGTAGGAAAGCTACATAAAGAGTTATTGTAGAAGCATATGGTACTTGGAAAGTGGGTGTTAGAGACACAGGACATGTGAATACTCCTGCTTCAAGAACTTAAGAAAAATTGATGGAGGACATGTCTCCTTTGGTGGCAATGTCAAAGGAATGATTATTTCCCTTACCAAAATCAGTAACCCTAACTTAGTTTTGATTTCTAAAGTATTGTTTGTGGATGGATTGATATATAATCTTCTTAGTACCTCACAATTATGTGATGATGGATTTAATTTCAAATTTGAAAATGATGTGTGCAATGTTTTTAATTATATAATTGCATTAGTATTTTCTACATTAAGAAATGAAAATGTATATTCTGTTAACTTTCATTCAATAGCATTACAAAATGATTCATGTTTAAGTTTGTTTCACAATGAGTCATGGAATGGAATAAGAGAATAGGACACTGAAACACTCACTCCGTTAGATATTTTTGTAGAAAAATTATAGTCAAAGACTAACCAAAACATGAGTTTCTAAATGGTAATGTGAGTAATCCTTGCCAAAAATAAAATCAACAAAAAATTTTCTTCAAACCAAAGAAAGAAGTGTCAACTTCTTAACCTCTTGAATTGGTTCAGATGGATTTGTTTGGACCCTCTATAGGTTCTAGTTTAAATAGGAAAAACTATGTTTCTATTCTTGTAGATGATTTTATAGATATAAATGTACTTTATTTTTGGATCACAAAAGATACCCCTGCTCTCATTTTACCAAATATTCTAAAACATAGAAAATCTTAGTGGACATAAAATTAAATCATTAAGAAGTGATCATGGCCGTGAGTTTGAAAATCAATAGTTTGAATCCTTTTTCTCCGAATATGGCTATAGTCATAATTTTTCTATCCCTAGACCACCTCAACAGAATGGAGTTGTAGAAAAATAAATAGAACCCTGCAAGAGATTGATAGAACCATGCTTAGTGAATATGACATACATATTTACTTTTGGGATAAATATACAAATACATCATGATATATAATAAATAGAGTATTGATTTTAAATATCCTTAAAATAACACCATATAAGCCGTGGAAGAATAGAAAACACCAAGGTAGCTACATCAATGTATTCAGTTTCAAAGACTATATCCATAAAACTAATAAAAATATTGAAAAATTTGCATCTAAGAGTGATGGAGGAATCTTACTTGGGTATTAATTTTCTAGTAAAGCCTATAGTGTGTTTAATAAAAGAACATAATGCGTGGATGAATATGTCCATGTCAAATTTGATGAAACATATCCACATGAGACTAAGACTACTCTCAAAAACATGGAGTATGATGTATAAAATATGGACATTAATTCAAAACCCTCTAACCATCTTATAAAGGAATATTTAAAAACTTCTAGTTCTAGAAATTCATTAGATTATAGTCACAATAAACCAGATCCTGTTAAAGAACCAAAAATCTCCAGTCCTAATTTTTTTAGAGCTCTTAGAACTCTATAGAACCATCTTTTAGATACTTTTTTAGGAGACCTAGGAAAACAAACTGATAATAGAGATTCTATTAGAAGTAAAGGTGACCATCATGTCTTAATTAAACAACATTAACCTAAAAACATTCATGATGCGACCAATGATGAATTTGGTTGATGGTTATACAAGAAGAACATGATCAGTTTGAAAGGAACAAAGTTTGTAAATTTTTTGAAAGACCCAAATACACATTCACCATAGGCACTAAATGGTTGTTTATAAATAAGGTAGATTAAGCTGGTAATATAGATAGAAACAAGGTTATATTCATTGCACAAGGCTATAGTCAAGAGGAAGGAGTTGACTATGAAGAGACCATTGAACCAAAAGATAGACTTAAAGCCATCCAAAATTTTTCTTTCTTATGAAGCACATCTGAATTTAAATAGATATCAAATGGATTCCAAAAGTTCATTTCTAAACGTTTATATAGGTGTGAATTTGTTTGTTGAGAAACCCCATGGTTTTACAATCCCTCATTTTCCAAACCATATTTTTAAATTATCAAATGCTTTATACATTTTAAGACAAGCTTCAAGAGGTTGGTATGATATATTAAGTTCTTTTCTAATTTCTTATGGGGTTTTAAATAAAATAGTTGATTCTAAAAATTTTATTAAACAAATTTCCAATGATTTTTTAGTAGTTCAAATTGATGTAGATGACATTATCACTCGATCCACAGAAATATTTTTTATGCTTTTAATTTTCTAAAATGATGAAAAAAGAATTCAAAATGAGTTTAATGGGTGAACTCAAACTCTTTATTGGATTTAAAATCCTTCAAAATAATGATGGGAATATTTAAACCAAATAAAATTAGTTAAATATCTTATAAATTTTTTTTGATAGTATATCACTAAAATAAGTGACACTCCAATGAGTACTTCTTGTATGTTGGATATTGATGAAGATGGAAAATCTGTTAATCAATCCACTTATAGAAGAATGAATAGAAGCTTACTCTACTTGACTACTAGCTGAATTGAAATTATGTTTAGTGTGTGTATGTGCGCTCTTTTTAATGAAAAACTTAAGGAATCTCATTTAAATGTTGTTAAGAGAATTTTTAAATACCTCAAGCATACACCCAATCTAGGGTTGTTTATCCTAGAGGACAATCATTTGATTTAGTGAGATATTCAGATGCTGACTTCGGTGGTTGTAAGTTAGATAGAAAAATAAACTCTGGAACATGTCACTTTTTAGGAATGTCACTAGTATCATGGTGTAGTAAAATACAAAATTCTATTGAATTATCTACTGTAGATTCTGAAAACATAGATTCTGGCAGTTTTTGTGATCAAATTTGGTGGATGAAACCCATATTACTAGATTTTAGATATCAATTATATGATGTACCTATAAATTTTGACAATACAAGTGCTATTAACATCTCAAAAAATACAGTTTCACACAATAGGAAAATTCATATTGATGTAAGATATCACTTTTTTAAAGATCATTATCAAAAAGGTGATATCACTTTGGAATTCATTGGTTTTGAAGATCATCTTGCTGATATATTCACCAAATCATTAAATTCTGAAAGAATAGATTACATCATAATGAATTGGGTATGATAAATCTTAAGTAATTATCTTACTGTTTTATATATTACTACTTTATATCATACTTCTTCATATCTTGCTCTTTCACACATTACGATTTCACAAGTCACTATATTGATATTTTATTTTATTTTTAATAGTTTAATAGTTTTACTATCTCAAGACATGTTTTTTCATGTTTATAGTCTCACAGTAACAATTTCTTAGTTACTCTCTGACACTTATTGTCTCACTGGGAATGCTTGTTACTGTCTCTCCATGAATGTATATTACGGTCTCATTGTGAAAATTGATTACAGTGTCACCGTAAAATGATTTATTGTTTTTTTATAAATTATAACCCCTATCGCTGCAATCCATTTTTTTTACTATACCTCTCTTTTGATCCCATGAAACTTGTTATCCCAAAATGATAAAATAAAAGAATTTTCACTCGTTCTTCACTTGTGCTCTCTTCTCTTCCCTCAAACCGTAAACCCTCTTTCAACCCATCTCTCTCTTGAACCATAGGTGAATACCCTAGATGAAATTCCCTTGCTCGTTAACTCCTATAAAGCACTGTTCAAAGTAGAAGTATAAGATAATGCCGATGTTATCACCCAAGGTTCCTTTGAATCCAAATCTATTGAATAGAACTGTAGTACATGAAAAAAAGATATGCCCTTAGTGGACTCTGAAAAGTAAGTCTTTGGTGTTGAAAGTGATAAAAGAGAAAGGATGACTAGATTGGATTACTAAGGAGGATATGACTATGTACCAGAAGATATTTTCGCAATTTTACCAGTATTTTCAATTCTATTTTGATTTAGAAGATTTATATGTTGTGTGATATTGGATAAATGGCCTGAGATGGATGAGGAAATAAGGGACGAATTCGTGGAAATAGATAATGGGCATGAACCGATCAATCATAAGAAAGATGAACCTTTTGTGTGGGAGAATACCCTAATCTAGAATCTGTTGATGTCCCTAATCTGGTTGATCCAAGATCAATAGGTACAGGGTATAAATTTCCTTGTTAATTTTATGTGACTGATTCACAAGAAGTATCAGTCATAAGTCTTGATCTGTCTACTATGTATCAGTTGAAATCAGTTTCGGATCTAGTCCATACAAATGAACCTAATCCAGTCTTATCTTATGTTTCTGAGCCCTCACAAGAACCTCCATCCCTGGTAAATCCAGGTGATCAGAAAGCCTTTGGATTTACCCTACTAGCTGGAGTTGAGAAACTAATGAATACCTAACTTCCTCTTGTAACTAATCTGTGTGAAAAAGATGCTTCACTATTGTAGAAAAAATTAATATGGAATATTACACCAAAGATGCTTCATGATATTCAAGAAGTCAGAGTTGAGAATAAAATGGTCAGTGATGATGTAAAAACTCAAAGATGTATGGTTGAAGAAATGTTGCAAATGAGAACCTTAAGACGAGAACCTGCTATTTTAATTCAGACCACACAAGAAGAAAACTCACAGATTCAACCTCATTTAATATCCATTGCAGAAAATGTATCTGAAAGAAACAAGAAGTTTGTTCAAGAGATGCATGATCATGTTATTGGACAAATCAAGTTAACTGAGGAGTATAACGGTTGTCTCAAGAATGTTCTAGACCAACTCAAAACCCTTACCTTTTCAGTAAGTGCTTCTCATAGTACTGGACAATCATCTCAAACTTCTTTAGATAGTGATCTTCTTCTAAAAGTTGTTAATGAAAATCATCAGGTTGTGCTTAGTATCTTTGATAAGGAGTAATTATCTTATGTTATCAATAACAGTGAAATAGGTCTTGATTTGGTGCTCATACATTCCGAAATTTCTAATTATTCATAGAAATAAATTTCAAATAATGTGTACTTATACTTCAATAATATCTTCTCTAAAAATTACATGAAAACCCACTTCATGTATCGAATGAAAAATCTAAGGATCCCTCTTGTAACTCATTCTTTGAAAACTACCATCCAAAATCTCAATGATTTTAAATTTTGGTGGGATATGTTTATGAAACAAAATATGACGTTAAAAAAGCTATGCAGTATGGTGGTGAAATCATTTCTGACTTCATCAATCTTTTGCAGCCTTATCATCATATTTAGAGTACTTCCACTGTCTCTCCTGCAACTTCACCCCTGAGATCTAGTTTTCTTAACTTCTCATCCTTTTCCCTAGACACCACATCTATATCTTTCACTTAGGACATGAGTCAGATCATGATGTAATCCTTGATCAATAGTTTCCTCGGTCTTCTAGTGCACCTACCTTGGCCCCTTCTATTTTTGAAGGAATCCCTTTACCTTCTCTGTCAACTAGTAGACTCCATTATTCTACTTATACCTCTTCTCCTATGGCTACTTCTTCTGATGCTGCTTCCAAGGGGAATGAAAATACAAGACAGTGCTGAAGAACAATGTTTACTATCCTTTTGTACATCTTATTTATGTAGTCTTATTCCTTACTGTCTTTGATAACCCTGTTTATCCATCAAATTCATTGTGCACTTTTATTGCCTATTTCATATTTACTCTTTTTTGATAATCCCAAAGGCAGGGAAATACGTATTCTATATGAACTAAATGCACATTAAAGAAGAGACACATTACCTAAAAATAAATATCTCACTCAAATGATTTGTGATCTTCAAAAAGGGGGAGATTGTTGGACTCCTCATGTATTTATCATTTTTTAATGATTAAAGATTATATATATTCTGTAATTCATATTAATCCCATGTAATCAGTCTGAAATCATGTGTAATGATTATTAGTATATTTATCGTTTAAATACACCTATCCAAGTTCATAATTTATATACATTAAGATTAATTATTGTATAATATATTTAATTTACTTCATTGTGATTTCATTGTTGAATGACTAAGTCTAATACATTTTATTAATATAATTGTTTATGTCTGTATACAGATATTTGACTATGTCTTAGACAACCTAACTATCCAGACACCCTATCCATCCAAACACCGTAACAATCATGTCATCGTAACCTTCCATACACTAAAAACATCTGGACATCATAATCATCTAGACACCATAACCATCAAGACACCGTAACCATAGAGACATTGTGACCAACCAGACACTATAACCATTTAGAATCCATGACCATCCATACACCGTTTCATCGAGACACCATTTCATAGAGGCAAAATTTACAGACAAAATGTGACACCCTCTCTAAATCTATTTTGATGTTTTTAAATTTAATTAATAATGGTCATAGTTGATGCTTTTACATGAACTAAAATAATTGATGTTTCTTTTTAGACATATCATCTGATAGTATGAGGTAAGAGGTGAAGAATACATGCATATTGTCTACTTTAACACATGCACTCCTAGAATAAAAGAGAAGTGCATCCTAGAAACAATATAGAGCGTAATAACTATGTACAGACGAGATTTACTGAGAAAAGAACAGACCCTTTCTACTCAACATTCCTAAAGAACACACGAAGCATTATTGGAATAATAAATCAATCACCATAGACCAGACATGTCGATCACATCATCAAATTGACAATACCATGAAGTACACGAGCCCGATTTAGCTCACATACGATACACTGTTTTCCACGAGAGGGATCTATTTCTGTATCTACTTCATCCCAGACGTCTAGAGTTGCATAGACTAACACTTAGAGCACTTGTAACATTATCTCATAATTTTCTCTCTACATTATATTATTTTTCTTTTCTTTCGAGTAGTGTGTCTGTCTATATTAAACATGCATTGACTCATACACAAAACTGAAGGATACATGATATCCTTTCTCTTACATAATTTTACCCCTGTTTATTCCCATAGATATGTGTAGAAGAGGTTCTTGTGTGAACTATTAATTCATACCCATTATTTTCTGTGCAAGAGGTCATGTGACTCGGAAAGTCTTGCGTACTGTTGTAAAGCCCGATACAGGTTTTGTATCTAGTTTGTTTATACAAACCGCTTGGTGTTAGTTGATCACCAAGTGGAGAGGAATATGTCTCTACTTGAGACTGAACCAATTTTTTATATCCATAGTGTTGTTTATTTTAGTTGTATATATTTTACTGTTAAATCTATAAATCACAAAATTTACATTGATTGTTAATCATGGAAATAAGTAATAATTGTACTGGCTTATTAGAATAGCTTCAAAAGTAATTTTAATAACCAATATTATGATTATTGATAATTAATTAATCTCTTATAAAGTTATTTAAAATGAAAAACATTTATAACAATATAACATTGATTAACCCGGTTGTATTATTCTTTATTGGGGAACACTTTTAAGAATACTTTTTAAACAAATTTCATGAATAGATACTCAATTCACCCACTACAAGAGTACTCCACTCCGACCAAAAATTTCATTAACCTAATACCATGTAAAATGGTATATATGTACAATAAGGTCATTTTATAACAATTCAAATTAATGCATTTCATAATTTAAGAGAAGCATGTGGAATGTTTTTCATACGGTGAAAGGACATATATTATAAATAATAACGACTTTAGTGGAATTAAAATACACCACCTACATTATTATAAGAACACTTAACTCATCCATTATAAATATTTGATACGAACAATATTTAGTTAGAATCAAATAATCATCAAATTCTCTAAAATAAAAAAAGAAGATTTTATAGATTTAGTATCTGATATGGAAAGGTAAATTAAGGAATGAAAAAAGTGAAATCCTAGTATTATTAATACACTACTAATAAAAATAAAAATATTTTATTTATTCCAATAATGAGATAGATCAACCAATATAAGATTTTTTAAGGAGGGATTTCATTAGGGGAATGTTGTGTTTTATGGGTGAGGAAATGGAGTAACAACATAATTAAGGGGAGAGTAAAAGTGGATATTTTAAAACATTAAATGAGAAACATGATTTTTTCAGATAGTTTGGATAAACATCCACAAATCATAGAGTTATATTTTACAATAAACCCCCCCCCCCCGCCATCGCATGTCTAGGTGGATGGTCAGAGAAACTATGTGTAGCCTATGTGTTCCCCCTCTAAAATTTTCTTTACATAGCACAAATGATCATGTGACATTAGGTGAATGCTTAAACAAACTATGTGACACCCATTTCACCCATTCCATAGGAAAAAATGTTTCCCCTAGAGGATCGAATGGTTTCATCAAATTATGTCCTTATATGAATAAGCCAAATGGGGTGTGCCGCATACAATAGTAGAAAATGTATTTTTCAAATTGGATTTTTCGTTTTGGTTACTTATAAAGGATGGGAAAGGAATGTAAATTTATTTATCATATAATTTATATAATAACCTATTTGAATATGAATATCAATCACTTTGCTGTGACAGTTATATAATAAAAATGTGACAAATGGATTTTTTTCACAACAGTTATATAATAACCGACCAAGAAATGAAATTTTCATGGATATATCACATCGATTATTATATAATAATTATTGAAAACATACTTTATCATATTATTCATATAATAAGAAATTTTATATACCATTAATGATTTTATGAATCATTGGTTTCCTTAATTTATGTAATATTTAATCTCATGAAAGAAGACTCATTTCCCTCATGTTGAATCCCTATCCCTCGTTTTTTTGATCTGGTGGACTAAAATCTCCTATTTATATATTGATACATATTCAGGTATCATTAGAATTTTTACTATACATTCTATCCTCTAATCTCTTAAGTAATCCTTAAACATAGATCCTATATTTTTTCTTTTCAACGGATATGAATACCTTAGTCTTTTTTTATTTGGTTGACTCAAATATCACATGAACATATTTATGAACCCAAGAGTTTTTCTAGCCTCATTATTTCACCTTAAAATATTGATATTCTAATATTAAATTCCATATTGGGATCATAATAATCCATATTTATCCATTGATTTTAGTGATATGATTTATGAATTTCTTTATATCTTAATGTTATATATTTGATAAAAAAATTCCCATTTTTCCTTAATATTATAGTGTTTATATTAAATGGAAAACAATTTTCACTAAAATGATTCATAGATGTGTATGTTGCATCACATCATTAATTTCTGCATTGAATCTATAATATTTTCATATTTGAATGATGATTATGAATCATTCATTATTTATGAATACAATGATATGTATATGGATAAATTTCATTCATATTTATGCATTTATTAGTTAGTTAATAATTTTAAATTATAATATATACATACATTTCAATTTAAATGCGGTTCAATATTCAATATCTTATAAGTACCGAATAAGAATATTAATACCTTTATTGTAATGTAAGAATATTCTTATTTGAAAAATCATATATTAAATATGAAGTCTACATATAATGAGTTATTAATAATATAATGCTGACATTATTGATTAATACACAATGAGACATTTTAATTGGTTCCTTTATAAATATATGTTATATTTTTAAATATATATAATAAATTTTTACTATATTTGGACTAATTTACCCATGAGGTTCAAAGAATAATATATATTGATGCATTTCTTATCCTTAATCGTAAAATATGTTATATTAATTTTTTTTACATTATCCCACTACATAGGTATAGTTTTTCTATTTTATTTTTTGATGTAATTACACATGAATCACATTTTATTCACCCTAGATTCATTTTCTACCCAATAATTTTGGATTATTATTATATTAAATGATGTAGGATGAAATATATAAAATGTGGATTATTTTTCTGTTACATTCAAGTAAAACATGTTGTCATTCAATTCATAGTATATAATACGCTTTGAACAATTTTCATAATAAACTGGTCATAAATAATAAATAATATTAATTTTGAATATATATATTTATTATATTATAAATTTATCATTATGTTGTTTCAAATCTATTATAAAAATATATTATATTATGAATTAAGGATTCTTCAAATAATGGTTCATTATTAATTAAAAACTATTAACAATTTATTCTAATGATTCAAATAAAAATTGGAAATGTAAAATTCCTTTTGATTCTGGTCAGCAGTGTTTAACTTCATGCTTCATCTAATTCCATTTAGAAGAAGGTGATTTTTTTTTGAATGGTCTAACTATATTTTCGTCTGTAAATTACTTACATGATTATAATTTTTTGATTTACTAAATTGATTTAAACATATATCTTCTAATTATTTATAATTCATAATGATATATTTTAAATAAACATATATTTTTTTGTAAATATAATATGTTACCTGTATTAAAATTATGTTATATTTGATAAATATTTAAACTTGTATTAACATGAATAATTTAATTATTTTTTATATTAATCTGAGTTAAAATACTTTGACTTGGAATGGAGAAATTGTGACCAATGTTGGATCTATTGTTGATGATGTTTTGTAAGATGATAAGTCAGGTCAAATAGATGAAATTATTTGGTGTATTTGTAGTGGGGAAATAAATAAGGAATTGAAAATTAACCATCTATATAATGATGCTAAAAATGAATTTTATCTATTTTTTATGGAATATTTGGCTTTATCCATGGTATTAAGGTTTATTAACTCGAAGGAAAAACATAGATGGAGTAATAAGAAATTTACAGAGTTTCTACAATTTTCTAAAAATATTCTTCCAAAATATAATCATCTTCTGGAATAGCATTATAAAGTGATGAAAATAATATCCTGAATGGGATTAGGGTAGAAAAAAATACATTAATTAGAAAATTATTGTGTTATATATATGAAGGATTATAAATTTATATCATGGATTCATAAATATAGGACATCATAATATAAGTTAAAATAAAAATTTCATGCTAATTTAGAAGTTAGAAAGACCCATGCCATATCATTTTGGTATCTTCTAATAATTTTTCATTGGAAATGGTTATATTCAAATTAACATGATGTAAAAAGTTTATTATTTTTGGAGGATGATAGGTTATCTGATGGAAAATTATGAAATTGAGATAATTTATGAAAGTGGAAGAAAATTGATCATCGATTTCAAGTATTCTTAAATTATGTTAGAAATATATGAATTGGATTATGCATAGATGAAATGAACCCATATCATAGTCATATTAGAATACATATTTTATGGAATATATGTTTTTAATTTACAACATTTCTCTTGAATTTTGTAAGAAAAAATATATTTTTGGTTGAGTTTAATGGTATCTGGACCAAAACAACCCAAAAATGTTATTGATGTTTTCTTGTCAATATTTATGGATAATATAAAAATTTTATGGTTTGATGGTATTAGGTTGTATGATTACCATATAATATAAAATTTTTTATTACATGAAATTTTTATGTTCCTTATAAATGACTTCCCAACATTTGTAAATTTATCTTGATACAATTTTATGGGGAATAAATATTTTCTATTTTTTGAACAACAAACATCATATAATCTATTGTATCATTAGAGAAAATAATTATACACCATTCATCTAAGGTTTTTTCCTATTGATTAGTATTGAAGTTCATAAAAATGGGAATTCAATAGATCACATGAATTTGATATTTCACCAAAACCTTTATCCACAAATCATTATTTTGATTGGGTGAAAAAAATAATATGATATTCAAAAAGACAAATAAATATTACAATAATATAAATATTTCTATTACTTGGTAAATATTATTTGGGCTATCAAACAAGAGATATCATGTGGTCAAATAAAAAATTGGTATCTTGCACGTGGAGAAGATATATGTGACATCATGATTATAATATTGTTAGATATTTAAAAAATACTAAAGATGGGTTGAATATATGATTAGTATTACTCTTGATGGTAATATGTTTGGAGTTCACTCCCACTCCTGAAGGAATAAGAAAACTCATGCTCACCATATTTTTATACATTATAAATGATGGAGAAAAGTATCATTTCTAGGGTCTTCATGATATCAAATTACTAAAAACTTATACATAAAATATAATAAATATCTTATTTTTAAAGGGTTAGAAGTTGAAATGTATGAAACATCATGGTTTTCACATTATGATGAAATAGATAATACCAGTTTCATTATGTAAAATATTTTCTATCCATGTAAAAATGACTGTAATCAATGTCTGTTGTTTTTTAATTCAATTTTTATTAATGTGATTGTTATTAATGTTTTGAATTATTTGGAAAATGAACATGTTTAAATTATTTAAAAATTGGGAATTTATTTTCCTCTATATTTTTTGATATCATGGTATAGCTGATGGTATATTTGGTGTGATAAATAATTCCATTAGTACTTTTATATGTATAATAGATGAATCCTTTTGAAAGGTTTCTGAAAATATTCAATGGGTATGTTAAGAATCCATCTCGCCCTAAATCCTCCATTTTCTAAAGGTATATTTCTAAGGAGGTTTTCGTTTTTATACAAACTACTTGTCTATAATTGAGAATATTTGGTAGCCTATATCTCACCATGAAGGGGTCAATTATGGGGGGAAATTGATCCATGGAAAGAAATTAAAATCATTGATTAGTGAACTTATAATTAAGTTACATTTTTATATATTGAATTATATAATTATTCCTATTCATATATAAAATTCCATATTATTGTGTTGAATTTTTTTTTATAAAAAGAGAAAATATTTGTGGATTTTGAATGAGCATCACAAAATATTTTCCCATGCTTTAAAAACACAGTTCTAGGTATATGAGATGAATCAGAAATAATGATATAGATAGTGGGTGATCAAAGAATAAATTTTATTATATGATATAGGGGTAAAATTAATTTTTATACATTTCATATAAAT
The DNA here is from genome assembly GCA_963277665.1 of Viscum album. NCBI lineage: Eukaryota > Viridiplantae > Streptophyta > Magnoliopsida > Santalales > Viscaceae > Viscum > Viscum album. The sequence continues at coordinate 1,824,471,340 of OY728146.1, read as the reverse complement.
GATAATGACAATAGAAGATTAGTTCAGAATTGTATTGTGTTGTTGTTCATTGAAATAATGCATTTTTTTAGTGAAAAAGTCAAAAATAAAATTTCTACATCATTTTTATATTATGAGGTCATTAAAGAAATATGAGAGATTTATTAAATTAAATTTTATGTTCCAGTGTTTAATTGGAAGTGGATTATCGATTAAAATGGTGTCAGACATGATGAATTTGGAATAAAACATGTTAATCAAAATAAATTGTAATATATAGATAATATTTTTCTTGGGTAAAAAAATATAAATAAAATTTCTAATTTATCTATCAATATGATATGAAGTGATATATTATTTTATAAGGGAATCAATTGTATCTTGGTGATGATAATAATGATGAATATTCCAAATTAAGTGAGATCTCCACATTATAGAAAATATAAGTAGATAACATTGATGAGAATTTTGAAGACTTGTTTTGTGCCATAATGAACAATGACGATGAAGAAATTTTGGAAAATAATCCTTCTACACAATACTAATATTACATGTAACGTATGTTTATTTCTATTTTACATTTTTAAATTTCATAAAATTGTTGATATTTTATTTTTATTTAAATAATCAAAACATGAATTAAATATAATAAATTAAATTGGTTTTTATATTGTTTTTATATTGTTTACAGTTACAAGTTTAACTCTAAATGACATACATTTTAATTGATTTTTTGTAAACAATTATTTTAAATTTAATATGTTATATAAAAAAATATTTTATAAGATTATATCAAAACATATGTGTTTGATCTAAAAGTTATTTGTTAGGATTTATAATTTTAAATAATTACTCACCATTGTTGGTTTTTTTCATTCCATAACTTCGTTTCAACTTTATTAATTTTTTAACCAGTTTAGTTAACAATAATAAATATGAAAAATGTGTTATGTTTAGTTTACACTACATTTGGTTTGAGAATTATTAATTTTTTATACACAAATTTTATTAATATTTTGATTTTTATGTTTGTGTAATAATTTTTTGTTTTTTTCTTCATTTTTTTGTACAATGAATTATCAATATTTTGAGCAACCACATACTTCTAAAGATGATTTTACTCAAAAAACATTGGTGAAATGTACACATTATAATATTGATGAGAATTTTCATTGTTATTTATGAGATAAATATAATTCCATGGGGGGAAAAGTTTCAGGGTTGGTAAAATGGAAGCACACATCTAAAAAAATTAAAAGTTTCCCATAGATAAGAAAAGAGGATACTAGTAAAATTTAAAGATAATAATCTTCAAAGAAGTCCAAATTAATGAAAATTCAAGATAATTATAGCTGTGTAGGTTAAAATAATAGATATTTGTTTGTTTTTTGATTGGTGAAGATATGAAAAATTGACAGTACCTCAATTAATAGATGCCATTTTTGTAATCTTTTATTATAATTATTTTACTTCTATTGAAAATTTTATATTAATATATGTTTTATGTATTATTAAAAAAACATATAACATACCCATTACTGGAAGTGTTGGGAATATATTTTTATCTTTGGCTGATAGAAAATAGAGGGATTTTAAATCAACTCTCACATCAGAATCCATTTCTAAGAATAAAAAAGATCATATTACATATGATATATATCCACTTATAGATGAATGCACAATTAAGAAATTAGTATAATTTAGATGTTGAGATATATTGTTTTTATATCATATGAAACTTTTTATATATTATTTATATTAATGATCTCACTAATTAATTATTTCTTAATAATTTCTAGTATTAGATGAGATCTCATCATTAGATACAATATATAAATGTATACCCTCATACTTTATCAAGGAGGTTATACATTATTAGAAGAGAAAATTATGGATGAAATTTTTCAAAAATTATGAGGTGAGTCGTCAAGTACTATAGAGTTTTATTGTACTACCCATGTAAATGAAAAATGGAAGAGGGGCCAGATTAGAAAAGATTGTAACATCTTATGGAAGAGTCAAGGGTTATAGATGATAGGATCATAATTTTTTAACAATATTTTCTTAATTATGTTAAATATTTTATTAATATATTATAAATATGTATGAATTTATTGATATATTTTATTCTGGATATTTAATAGAAGAAAATAAAATAAAGGGTCTTTATTGATAATGGTAGGAATGATATTTTAGCTACCACACAGGGAAATCCTGAAAACCCATGTATTGTATGAGGATATCAGATCAGTGTATCAGTAAAATATGTGTTTAAACATTCCAAATCTTATTTAATAGAGGATTTCTATGAAAAACCAATTATTCAAAAGATAAATATCAGGATAATCTAGTTAAAATAGGGGAATGAATTAGATCATTTGTTAATAAATGATTTAGTACATGAAAATATTTTTTATGAATATTGATCCAACTCCTCCACATCCAAAATCATCTCTCACTCCTCCACCTTTTTCTATTGACCCCACTCATTATCCTACTCCTACACCCCTCCTCCAAAGCATCTCAGTTATTTTAAATTATATGTTGATGATCCCTAAAATCATATTTCTCAAAATGGGATGATGTTTTATATTATAAACACCACTCATTTTCAGTAGATATAGTTACAGAATCATAGGGTAACATTATAAGATATTATATATAGATAAAAATATTGTTACTTACAGATGAGGTGATAATGGTTGGAAAAGGTTTCATCATGTTTTTAGTTTTACCATCTAGACTTGTTCATCGTTTTATCATAGAGGTATGTGAATATTTTACCCTTCATTTCATTTTAATATTAATTTTTTCATCATTTTAATGTTGATATAAATATATTATTTTTAGGAATGTATTAAATGTACATAAACACTATATTGAAAAAAAATAAAAAGATCTATCACTTCATATACAAATTCTACTTGTTTGGTTTGATTGTCAATATATTCAAATTTATTATTGGATTTTTATGATATCATAATTGAAGTTGGAATTTATTGGATTCCAATGACTGTTGTTCTTTTCAAAAATGATATCATTGATATTGTAACTTTAGATAAGTTTGGAATCAAAATTATATATGTTATATCCTTATAATTCCTTATATAATTCATTTCATATGTTCAATTTAATGAAAATTTATACTTATCTTTTTTTATTAGGTATAATTATACAATTTTTAAGGATAATGAAAAGAAAGAAGTGTATGTATTAATGGACCAATAGTTTATTTCACCCATAGTGGGTACAATGACTGATGAATAATGAATAGTTTATATTTATAAATTATTTCAAATTAATTCAGTTATTCAATGTAATGTGATTATTTACCTTAAATTGTTAAGAAACAAATATCTCACAATGTTATAAAAATATTTTAACTCAAAATCCACTAGCATGAAATTTCGTTAATATATGTGGCTATTTGATGAATGTTGTTTTTTTTTCAAAGGGGGAATACACATCACTAGTTATGAAATATCCATGATGAAGTGTGACAAAATTTTAGGAATTTATTGAGCATGAAAGGTTGAATTTTTAATACTTTTTTTTATTATAATGATATTTGAATTTATTTTTTCATATTTGTTTCTAGTATGGTGTTGTATTTATATAATGATACCAAAAGTTGAAGAGCTCCATAATCAAATATGTAATGGTAAAGACAAATATTTACTAACAGTTATTATCTTTTAAATATATTACATAATAATTCAAATTTGATTTCAAAAAATATTTAAAAAAAACCATAAACAATAAGTCCTAATGGAATTTGGATATTATTGTTTATTATTTATGTGTGTAATAATTACAACTTTGACATTTAGGAAGTTGTATTGTGTAATATTTCATTATAAATATTTCTTTAATATATCATTTTTTATTCTGAATACATGATAGATTCTTTCCTATAATTTTTTTTACATTTTTGATAACCTTAGAGATTATAGTACATAGGTACCAAGGAACATAAAAATTAAATGGGAAAATATTTTTAAAGGTTTAAATAGTATCTATTTTATTTTTGAAATATATTTTAGAAATTAATGTTCAAAATTATAAGTGTATTGTTGTTTTTAATGATTCTTCTATTTTATTAATATTTTTGATTTATTCTAATGAGGTAGGGAAGAATCAAAATAAATAGATTTTAATTTTTTTTCACATTTCTTATTTCATAATGAATGTGAAATCTCCAAACAACCCATTGTTTCATATTATTTATTAAATAACTGATGTGGAAGAGGGGTCTCCTCATATGTTGTTTCCTAACCAACTTGAAAACCCTTGTTGTATTGAGTTTCAATGTAGTTTATGAAATAAATTATGTGAAACATTAATCATCTCTAGGTTTATAGGTAGTTTTTGAAATAGAAAACTTCAAAAAACCTCTTCGAAATCAGTTTGATCCAAAAACCAATTTCAATTTTTTTTCTTACTTGTTATTAAATAACCACCATAAAAAACACCCACGAATACATATTCAAAATATATTATATTAAAAATATGAATTAAAAATGGTATTTATAATGTATCATGAAATAATATTGTGTAATAAAAAAATGTTAAATATAATTTTTACACTAGTTATTGTGAGATCCAATCATGTTCCCACCATGTGCCAACCTAGCACCCTTTTCTGTTACTCTGGAAACTGAGTTTTTGAGGTCCATTGTTTCTAAAACTCAACCAAAATCCCAATTCACATCTCATCACATAGAAACCACGTTAAAAATCACATATATGTGTTAATAATCTATAAATTACATTCCAATGTTTATTTTTTTATTTCACCATTCCATCAAACAAAATATAGATACTCGTTTGGAATTTTAACTGATCTAAAATGCAGGTAATGACAAACCCCAACTCTACTATAAATATATTTGGACATAAAATGGAGGGAGAATGTATATGAAAAGAAAATTGAACCACATATAGAATAATTGTAGAAGTTTAAATCCTATAAAACCTTTTCTTAAAACCCCTAATATTTAACATGAATTAATAAAAATAATTAAAAAATAAGTACTATGTATTTGGAGTATCTAAAACATTTTCAGCGAAAAAAAATAATGTTGTTTTCCATGACCATATAAATTAAGATAAAT